>CP141141.1:48571837-48990297 GCA_035235625.1 Saururus chinensis
GTTACAAGATTGCTTTTGCATGTGAGTTATCGAAAGCCAAATGGGCTAATCTTGAGATACAAACATTGAAGGTCTGTTTTATTATCCTCTCTTAGAATGGAAGAAAGACAACACTACACATCTAAAGTCTTCGTTAGTGGCTACTACAAAAACATGTCAGCCACAAATCAACCAAAGAATCTAACATTACAAATTTAAAATTAATGTTGTAATGTATTTAAATTTTTTGTGTGTTTCGCCTTTACAAAGAGAAGGTATAAAATACGAATCTAACAAAACAAATTTGAGGAAAAAAAGTAGGATTACTCGCATACCCGACCCAAGTAGAGTTAGGGTTTAGATTTTCGACCCAATTTAAAAATAGGGCCGATTTTTGACCCAATTTAAAGGCCAACCCAACCCAATTTGACCCTACCCGACCTGATTCTTAACCCTAATAGGAAAATAATATAATAAATTTTTTTTTTAAAATTCACTTTCGTTATTTAGGTGATTAGGATTTCCAGCTTTCACTCTTTTCTAAATGTATTTTATATTCTTTATCAGAAATAAGATTTATAAGGTAAATTCTATACCATGTAATTTTAATGGAAGAAAATAAATTATACATAGAATTTGTGCGACAAAATAAGCTAATTTGGAAGTAGCAGGTTTTGGTTGGACTAAAAAAAACCTACGCTGTAAAATTCACTTTTTTGTGCAACCAAAACCCATCACCTCACAGTTGGATTGCTTTGTTAAACAGATATGTATTACTATTGTCTTAGTAATTGGAGGCCACATGGTATGTTGATAAAATATAACCAAAAAAATGACATCTTTTTTTGTTGTAGCTACATTGTTATAGTTAATGTACAAATGATAACGATTGATGAGTAATGGGAAAGGTAAGTTTGGATTTTCATATCTAAATTAGAGTAGATATTTGTCTTATTCACTCGGCTATAGACGTATAGTAGGTGGCTTTTGTTTTGGGTAATTATGTTTCACTATCTCTTTCGAAAAATACTTACTTTATGTTAAAAAACGTACGTCAAAAGCCCATTTCATCTTCCCATCATCACTTATGAGTGAGAACCACAAAAATAGGTCAGACCCACAAAAACGGGTCTCACTTATCAATGGTGATGGGAAGATGAAGTATACTTTTGACGTCCGTTTTTTAACTTAAAGTTAGCATTACTCATCTCTTTCATATAAAGCTCTCATGTATAATACATATACATAAAACGGAGCCTGATCTTTCACGGATCATGTGTTCTTTAGAAGAAAAACTTAAAAATGCATAATAAGGATGTTTAAAGAGTTGGGAATTCAACATAAAGAAATATTTCATCCGTTTTACATTAATACTTCTATTTGACAAAAAAATTTATTTTATATTAATAGCTTCATTTGTTTACTTTAAATAATTAAATACCTTACTTAAATTATTATATTTTAAATATAAATATTAATATAGAATAGATGTATATAATAATAATAATAAAAGAGTTGAGAACTCTTGACTCAGTACCCCAAAAAAGCAGAAAAAAATATTTTTTATTACTTAAACCACCACTCAGTCCCCCATTATTTTACTTACTTAGTAACCTCAATACCATACTTTCTCTCTCCTTCTTGTCTTACGCCGGTGGTGTCTATTGTTATCTTTTTTTTTTCTTCTCTAATGACCAGCAGCGCACGGCGGCTAGCATGCCCCATAGCCTTACTCGCCTCCTTCGACACCTTGCACAATCGAATGGCCAATCTCACCATTGCCTTGATGTGGACACCACCGCCCATTCCTCATGACAAGAAGATCCACTCTAAAAACCCTGAATTGAGCATGATGTTCATGAGCGGAGCCGAGGGCAAGAAGCAAAAGCTACCAATGCCCCTCAATCACAGGTCTTCGAAGTGAGCCTCAAATTGAAATATAGAGCACGTATGAACGACTCGACTATTCCTTCTTGGACTACCAATTGGGAGACGGAATCGTCCCACGCGGCTATGGTCTACAACAAATTGATGGTCTGGACCTGCAAAACCTCATCTTTCGCCGCCTTCTCTAGTCTTAGTTTCAGCAAAGCTCGGGTCGTGCTCTCTTTTCCCAAGTTGCTACCGACATCTAGGACATGGACCAGCAAAGCCATGGTCCTGGCACCTAGGAGGACACCTTTCCTGCATTGAAATCTGTGATTACGAAGATGGCCTTAGTGAATTTCTCGTGGACGATGGGTCAGAGTCTAATGACTCTTTTTTCGATTATGCCTAATCTGAAGGATTATGAGTAATTATATAATTTTTAGTTAAGTTTTATGAGGTTTCAAGAGATAGAATCTCTGTAATTGGTTAGAGCTTGAAGTAACAAGTGTAATAAATCGAAGAAATGACATCCAAACATTTCATCTTAGCTAAGTGCATGCAAAGGTCTTTGTTTTCAACACAGCCATAAGGCCGGATGGCCGCCCTGTAGGTCAAAGAGCCCCATCTCCCAGCGAACAGGGCTCCTGACATGATAGCTAGGAACACAATAAGCCTTCGTTGCCATCTGAGACAGCCGGTTGTAAGGCTAGGCATCATACCGACAAGTTATTATTTTAGCTTACCATGTCCCCCCATAAAGCATGATATATTTTTTTTCAATCTGCTAGAGTGGCAGCCAAAGTGGTTGTACAAGCATGGTTCCTCCAAAGTTTTCCAAATGGCCCGAAAACACTTCAAATGACTCTCCAACACTATTTAAGGGGGAACAAACATCTTAAGAATCAAAATATGTGCTAGTTAATTATATGTCCCAACATAGCCAACTATGTGTGTGCATCGTTGCGTGCATGATATGCAACGTTGAACACACATGTTATGCAACGTTGCAGGCCTTCCCAGCAATGCCTGCATACAAGGTGTGCAACACTATGGGCAGTTCTCGTAATACATATACACTTAGTATACAACACTTCCACATGTGTGTCCACCCTAGCACATGTCACGGATAGTCCACTTCGCTACCCTGTGACACTCTCCCCCACTTGACTTGTTGACGTCCTCGTTGACGGTACAACTCCAGGAGGTTTTGTTCTAGCTTCCAACCATGGCACAAAATTGCGATGAAGGGTTAACTTTGTTCTTGCGACACTTGAAGTTTGTTCACACCACGACTTCGATAATCCTATAGATTGCATGCATTGGAAAAATCAACTTCTACCCATAGGCCTTTGACTCAATTAAACCATTGCATAACAAACTTTCTGGTCAATGCGCCTTGCCCATCGGCACAGGCAAATTACTTTACAATTATGGTTGCTTCGATAAGTAGGTGTGCCCAATTGCTCCACTTGAGTTGGTGTTGCACATCGATCGGGCCAGCCTTGCACTCGAGACACTAGCAAGTTGCCTATACTTCGAACAATTTTTGCCTACACTTCAACTACATCTTGCAGCTCCCACCGACAAGTTGACATCATGATGGGCTTCAACACTCTTGTCAGCTTACATCGACATCTCCCAAGAATCGATTGATGCTCCCACTTATAACAAAGCTCGTTATAGCAATGCAGTGACCTCCTCCTCATCTCGTTACTTTTGGGTCTTCACCGCTTACAAAGTTCCTAAGCACTCGATTCTATCATGTTTCCGCTTGTGATACGTTCTAGAGGCCTACTCCACCCTAAGAGCAACAACTTTTCTCAAATTTCATGTGACGGGTATGGTCACCAAGCTACTACAACACTCTTAATGCAGCATCCCATCAGGTTTCCTCTCGCGATACCCTCCAGAGGTCTACTCCACCCTAGGAGCAGCAACTTTGCTCAAGCTTCACGTAATCGACTTAGTCAACAAACTCCTACATTGTTTAGGATGCAGCGATGACATTAGGCTTCCTCTCGTGATACCCTCAAGAGGCCTACTCCACCATAAGAGCAGCGACTTTGCTTAAGCTTCACGTAACCGACTTGGTCACCAAACTCCTACACCGCTCAGGATGTAGCGATACACTTGCATATGTTGTCTGCCGACGTATGAGGCCCACTGCACCTCACTAGTTAGATTGATGCCTAAAACTAGCATTCAAAGATAGGTGCCTCCCTGCCAACCAAGAGTGGCATACAGGGTCATGTTTAGCAACCCAGGGGTGAGACACATCTATTCAAGCACCCCGATCAAACATGCTTCAGGTGCGTCGCTTGCATGCTAACCCAACGAGAACATGGGTGGGAGTGCTTTACTCCTATTTACCCAAAGAACTGTGCTGCCTCTTGCCACAACAGCTCCCAACCAAAGGCATGACAATCCTAACCCTCATGTGCCAAACTTCTTTCCTTTTCTTTTTTCTTTTTTTTTCTTCTTTGTCATTTTCTTTTCTTTCATCATTTGGACCAAATAGTATCCATTATGCTTGAGTCCCATAATTTACTATTTATCAGCCCAGGAAGTTCCATTCCCAAGATTAAAGGCTTTTAACATGTCTTTTCTCTTTGCACCTAATTCGGCCTGAAACTGCCCACCAATGAGTTCCATACCTCATTAGCAAGAAGAACCCAACTAACCTTGGTGCTATTCTTTGTCCACAAACAGGTTGCACATCCATTCACAACACGACCGCCCCACATAAGGCTCAACCTCAACCCATTCTCACCTTGAGGAGTCTCATATTTCACGGGTATAGATAATTGGCTGCATACCCATCAACTTCGTTCAATATGCTCTTCCGCCCACAACATTGTTGGGTAGAGAGGGTTCAAATATTTACAAGGCTTCCTTCCATTGATACGTTCCATATTGCACCGTTAGAAAGAGCTTGCTGCCATTCACATCATTTTCGAGTCCCAACACAACTCAACATAGCTTCGGTAACATTGTTGCACCAACGACGAGGGAAAAAGAGCACTACAGCATGAGGTCCTTGTAAAACCTATGCCCTTGATGGCTAGTACTACTCACACAATCCAAAACTAAGAAGGAACCCCATCATCCATCATCCATACACATCCGTTTCAGTGCACATTTTCATCATCATGTGTTTCCCAAATTAGTCCATCCACCTCGTACTGCCGAGGTCGAAGAACCTTGCATTCACCTCTTTCCATTTCTTCATCCAAATGTTAGTCTTGGTCGCCCAACAAGAGGGAACCTTGGCTCTAATACCACTTGTCACAAAGGCGTCTACGAAATGCCTACCGCGTGATACTCGCAAGGCTAAATAGCTAAGCAAGTAAGCCTTTCTTGTCAAGGTCATGGCCTCATGTCATTCGACTAAGCGTCTAGCCCACGAAGCCAAGCAACAAACCCATCCTAAGGCGGACATGCGGATGTGCCGGGACATTTTCCAAACGAGCTAGCCAAAGGGGACACCTCCTTGCGATGCACGGATCCAACTTAGGTAACACGGACATCCAAACATTCTATCTCATCCAAATGAATGCAAGGGTCTTTGTTTCTAATATGGCTATAAGGCCGGATGACCTCTCCGTAGGTCGAAGATCCCCATCTCCCAATAGATGGGGCTCCTAGCATGATAGCTAGCAACACAATAAGCCTTCTTTGCCATCTTAGACAGTCAGTCGCAAGGCTAGGCATCATACCAATAGCTTATCATTTCATCTCACCATGTCCCCCTATACAACATAAGAGTTTTTTTTCATTCTGCTAGAGTGGCAGCCAAAGTGGCTGTATGGGCATGGTTTCTCCAAAGATTGACAAACGGCTTGAAAACACTCCAAAAGACTCTCCAACACTATTTAGGGGGGAGGGGACATCTTAAGAATTCAAATATGTGCTAACCGACTATGTATCCCAACATAGCCAACTATGTGTGCGCATCGTTGTGTGCATTCTCTACAACGTTGTGCATACATGTTGTGCAATGTTACGAGCCTTCCCCGCAATACCTGTATACAAGGTGTGCAACACTATGGGCAGTTCCTACAATGCATATACACTTAGTATACAACACTTCCACATGCGTGTGCACCTCAGCACATATTACGAATAGTCCACTTCGTTGCCCCGTGATAGTATGCTTGGCGTCACTGCGTGCTCTAAACGCACCAGTCATGGTGCCATATCGCAGACTACAATGCATGGCACGTGCGCATGTGCGTGTGTTTTTCCGATTGTTCGCTCACAGGTTTCTCCTATAAAATCAAAACTCCATCTAATCTTCCAGGAGAATTTTCTGGTTCATTCTGAGTCCGTTTTTACTTGTTGAGGAGGCGTTCTTAGCTGATTTGAGGGTGTTCTATGCAATAGAAGCGTCTATTCTTAAAGTTGGTGACCATATAAGGGGGAATATCTTAGGGCAAGAGGAGGTTATGCCCGTCGCCCTCAAGCTCCAGAGAGAGAAGTGGCCCTAAGTGGGGGAGGCTTTGTCCTCCACAGTGGGGCCACATGAAGAAAGAAATGCCCCCGAGTAGAGGAGGTTATGTCTGCCACCTACGGGTACGAGAAGTGTATAATATCCCGGTTAAAGGGAGGTTATGTCTGCTGCTGCCTTCGAGCCGCAAAGAGATAAACGCCCCGGGTTAAAGAGAGGTGATGTTCGCCGCCTTTGGACGCAATGAGAAAAATATTATAGAGCTAGAGGAGTTTATGTTGGCCATCTCCAGACCTGAAGGGGAGGACACCCAGAGAAAATGAGTAACTCCGAACGCCGCAACTTCCAGAACTATAGGGGAGAAAGTGTTTCTGACTTTCTGATTTAATATGACTTATATGCATGCACATCTTAATTACTAATATTAATATACTAATTAAGATATATGAATTGCTATGATCTAATAGATTTAGATATATTCTAATTCAATCTGCTTTGATGTACTCTGTTTTGATCTAATTTGCTCTGAAATACTCTAGTTTGATTTGATAAGCTTTGATCCGATCTGATGTGTTATGGTCGGATGAAATTTGATATGATTCAATCTTCTCTGTTATCTTTTGCTCCACTCAATGATGGAGTGAGATGTGTGATTCCGCTTATTTATTGGCTTCTGTTCAACTCCGATGAGTTATGACATTTTCTTCTAACTCTAAATGATTTATTTGGATATAAGGATATATGTATTTTTAACATATATAATTTTATATATGATACATGATGCATGTATTAGCCGTTAGACAGAACTATGTTCATATCCCATAGTATTAGAATACTATCGTGAATGTTATCCAATACATATGTAAACAACCAACGACAAGGTAATATTAGCCCAATCCAAATTAGTTATAAAATTAGGTTTGTTTTGGCCTACGCACAATAAAACACTAAAGCTCTATAGTACTTAGATGAACGTTACAACACTCACACTTAGAGTCCGCCACTTTTGGTTGGTCTGTTCTATATTTTTTTAAAATGTATACCCCGATTTTATTTTCCGAACCTTCGGTCCAAGTTGGGGTGTTACAAGGAGTGATCTAGAAGGTTGGACAAGAGGGTGACCAAGTCGAGGGTTTGGGCCACAACCCAGAGTTACTCATTGCCATCGGAAAGGACCTTGTTGAGGGAGGTCACAGCCTGGGTGTGCGTCCACATAGTCGAGCTTGAGGCGGGAAAAGAGATCCTAGACGTGGAAGCACAAGTCATCTCAAGAGGTGGTGGGGAAGGCCGAGGAGGGAGACAACTAGGGTCGAGGCGTGGGCAAGGATCCCTCTGGAGTAGATAGCAAAGAGGGTCTTAAGGTGGATGGCGAACTTGGCGATAACCACGTTGAGGTCCTCTACATGAGGAGTTTGCCACTGTAGGAGAGGTAGATGCAAAGGCAGACGTGGTGGCGTCATTCGCAAAGAGTGGGAAGGAGGGATTATGTGAGGTGGTAGACGGGGGAGATGTTATAGTGGGGGTGGGAGTCGTCGGCAGAGGAGAGACCAGAGAAGAGTTGGTGAAGCTTGCCCTAGAGGAGCTACCATTTGACCAGGAAGGCCACGACCATGGTGCACCAAAGCCCTTGCATTGGCCGAGCTAGGGCTTCCCTTGGCCCATGGCAGGAAAGCCCAACGAGGGCTGTGAAAGCGTCGACCTTGGTCGGCCATAGTTAAAAAGGTCATTGACGCTGATTACAGTACCTGCATCGGAAAAGATATGACCGGTAAAAAGGAGATCACTCATTTGGCATAAAATACTGTTGGGTGAGGTTGGTATATATGAATAATTTTTTAATTTTTATTAAAGTGTAGAAAGTATGGGGTCTGACTTCTGAGCATATCTTGGGGAAATACAGGCATTCGAATAAATATCGTGTTTCACTACTTTAAAATGCTAAAACTACTTTAAGTTTCCTAAGTGATGTGAAGAGAAATAATTACAATTCTATGTTTTGACAACGCGTCCCACAGATTACGGGATTGAGCAAAGGCACGTAAAATTATGATGTGGGGAAAAAAAAAATTACGACGTGAGAAACTTACCGGTAGTGCAGCATATATGACTGAAATTTCCGAGATAACGTTTTTTTACTAAAGGTATCCATGTGGCAAACGTAATTTGGGCATGCTATAGCAGTGGATGAACTCCGTTCACTGGATTTTGACCAAGAAATGCGCCCCTAAGGCACGTTCAAAGATGGTGTTCTAGCTCACTCATAAATACTGTGATCTTTCTCTCCCAGCTGGGACAAAATGATAACGAAGAATAATATTCATTCTTTGGTGGTTCATATATATCTTCGTCGTCCACGCCTCCTTTTATGTTTGATAATATGTTGATGGGACGGTTGCTTGGACTGTGCACTCCATATTTATTAATGCCTCACTCAAGCATATTTTGATATCTAACGCTGCCATTTTACCCATAATCTGCCCTTTTATCAAGAGATGGACAGTTAGTGGAGTGAGCCAGATGGCGAAGACCAGACTTGTCTGATTGTCTCAGTTTTTTTTTTCGTTTTTCTTTTGGCATTCCTAATTGCGTCAGTTCTGCGTAGGGCTATCTAATATTATAAAACAATTTAGCATACGTCGGGTTGCACATGCGTCACATGTTATAGGAGTTGGATTGAAATCCGATAGCGTGCCCGTATCACAGGGATGGCAAGCAGATCCAAACTCGTTTGGTTTTAAGACTATAAGTACCTAATACAGGCTGCGTGATAAAAAAAACACGCAATCCAAATGCGTACAAAACACGCTCATGCACGCATATAAAGGAAACTTTTATACATACATAAAAAGAGAATGGGCAGCTACCTACAAGCATTTATAGTGTACACGGTAATGATATAAGGCTTTTTGTCTTCATTGTATCATCAGACAAGGGGTTAATTTTAGAAATAGACGTGGATTTTTTTAAAATTAATTTTAATAATTTATCACCTAATAAAATTATGTTTAGTAATAAAAAATTTAGAATAAATTTAAATATCGTGTTAAATTTATTTTTAAAACTTTAAACCAATGCAATTCTCTTTTTTAAACTTGAATATGCACATATTTTGTATTATTATGCTCCTAAACTCAAGTCATATTAAATAAAATCCCACAAAGATGATAATTTTAAATGTTAAAAATAGGCTTCACTTATACGACATATTTTTTAAGGTTTAAATTAATATAAAAGATAATTATTAAAAATTAATAAAATTTATAATTTTAAAATAGGGTTGAGAGCATAATTTCAGCTTGAAAGGACTTGGAACTAATTTCTAGTCAAAATTCTTAATTTTATCTACTCTTTATACATAAATATAATTTCGATAATTTAAGCCAAAATTAAGGCAATATCAATAGTCTAACAAAAATTATATATCTAAAACAACCTCTAAATTTTATGATAAACGATACGTAAATAAGATGATGTGACGAAGCAAACACGAAAACTAGGATTATATAGAGTGAAGCATAGGAGGCACCCTCGCCCACCGATTGTGCTCATCTCGGGCCATTGACAAACATACTAGTGAATTAGCTTCCTTCAAAATCAGCTATATCCGCCCTTGGCCTTTCGCCCTTAGTTTACAACACTCTTTGTAAGACGTGGGCGTGTGCTTTCAAGGAGCTCTCTGCAGCTTGGCCTGCCTGGTCATGGTTTGATACGATCGACCTGTTTCGGGAAGAAGACATTTTGGTCATTCAGATATCCTCCACTTTACATGAGCCTTTGGATTATCAGGATCCTGATGACGACGGCTCTTTTAACCACTGGAAAACGCCCTTATAGTTAATTAAGCCAACGTTCCCCATTTTCCTGCTAACCCATCATGCCAAATGTGCGACTTACTTTCTGATTAAAAATACGGTCCCACGAATGTGGAGGTCGAAGAATCATGGTAATAAATAAATGAGAAAAGAGTACATTGACAATTTTAGGGACAATTTAGTAATATAACAGCCATCTGATCAGTTGAATGTTTGTTAAGTACCCTCTGTCCTATATTAATGGTTCTATTTAATTTTTTTAAAATAAATTAAAAAATTAAATAGAACTATTAATGTAGGACTACTGTATGGTTTTCGTGATGATCAGGTAAGTTAACAAGTTAATTTTGCCTAGCTATTTATATCCACAACGAATAACGAACGAAGTCGGAAGGTGGGTATCTGGGATTGGGCGGACAAGTGCGTTCATACTGGATTGATTGGATGCCATTGAGGAGGCCGACAAGCTGCTTGGCCAAGCCCACTTGCTGATGATCTGAGAAGAATATATAAGGAATCAGAGAATGAGTTGTCTGGCACCTTGATCATTGCCTTCTTGTTGCTCTTTGTTACCGGAGGTGCTGAGAAGAAGACATGGGCACCGTAGCGCCGGACGATGTTAAACTAGGGGAAGCGAGGTTGGACCCAAGTCGTCTTCGTCCTTCACCATCCCCTAGCTCCTCTCCTCCTCAGCCGCAGCAGAAGCTCGACGCTGGAGCGCTCTTCGTTCTCAAGTCTAAAGGTATTTTGATTTTGTTTGATTCTTTCTGTATTTAACTACTTAAATTTAACAAGTTCGATTCCGGCATCTTGGATCATTTTTTTCGCTCTGGCTATCAAGAGAGTTATGACTTATGAGAAGTCGCAGATCACCGTCCAATTGAATACAAATCTCCAAAATCATTCTTACAAAAATCTAGCTCGTTCAGCCTTTTCATACACATGCAGATCGGTTCGCTTTGTACTTTATACCCAGAAAAAAAAACATGATCATTTTTTTAATTTAGCTTTATCTGTAGGAGAACCAGAGAAAATTTGTGCAAAGGCTTTAACTAAGTGGATCTGCTCATCGAAAATCCTATCATGATTAACCTTTTTGTTTCTACTTTTAATTTTTTGTAGCTTAGTTTCCTGGGAACTGCAATTCCAATTAATCGTCACCATTTTAGTGGTCCTTTTAAGTCACTTTCGGAGGTTGACAATGTGGAATGACGACGTGTCCCAGTTGTTTATAATGCCGCTTGTTTAACTACACGTAAAAATGTATTTCTAAAACAGACAGAAGAAATTAATCATCATTCTTGTTTCTAATCAATTTTAACAAGTGGGTTCATATCTTGTTTTCAATGGTATATTTATTTAGGAAAAGAATTAGTATGAGTTCGGATTCATGTGTGTCAGTCTAGCCCGGGCATCATGATCGAAATTTAACGGCTGTAGATGGCCAAACTCACGCTAACGAGTTCATATTAAAGGGACTCCGCATGCCACCAACGTACTCATTCACCACAGGAGTATTAGTACTATATATATACAAAGTGTTAAAGAGTACTGAAGTAGTGCCTCCTTAAAATGGAAAGCAAGCACCAAGGACGAATGAATCACATCTGCCATTTGTTTCCACTGTAGGGTCATGGATGCACTGCGGATACCACCTGACGACATCGATCGTGGCCCCGGCGCTGCTGAGCCTACCCTTCGCCTTGGCATCGCTGGGATGGGTGGGGGGAGTCATCTGCCTCTCCATCGGCGCCCTGGTCAGCTTCTACTCCTACAATCTTCTGTCCCTCGTTCTGGAACACCACGCCCAGCTGGGTCACCGCCACCTACGCTTCAGGGATATGGCTTTCCATATTTTAGGTAACATGCCTAACTCACTCTCATCTCCAAAGAACCAATAATTGTTTTCGTAATTTAATATATTACTGTTAGGGAGTGATCTATTAACCTAATACGTCTTAATGTTACGTCACATGCTCAATGTTTATACTAGGTCAACTCGACGATATTTTTACTAGTTAATTTAGTAGGAAGTGATCATGTTGCCAACAAACAATATAAGGACTTCCTCTCCCACCTCCAGATCTTTCAAGTCAAGGAAAATATGTTCAGCTAAAGTTGAGCTTTGACCAAAGCAATCTCGAGGCGGTCAAGTTAGGAAAACTAAGGAAAATAATACGGCAACGTTTGAGCTTAGCCGCTAGTGTTGACCTTTTTTACTTCCTAAGCTTCCTTCACTGATTAAGCTAGCTAGTGTTGCCCAACGGATTGTTTCTCATCTTCTAATTCCTAATTGGGGGGAAAATAATTAACAAATACTTTGAGATAGACAACATTAATTAAAGGGCTTAATTCTCCACCTTAAAGAAAAAACTTCATCCTCGAGATTAACAATGTTGCAAGAAAAAGTCTAAAGCTATTTATGTCAAGTAATAAAGTTCAATCCACTAAGAACAAACGCTTTAATTAATAAAATGTGATTGGTTGATCAAATCAAGCAAAACGACGAAGAAAAACCCACCTCCTCTCTGAATTCGTTCCACCACTCAAGATCCATGACCCACCTAACACTGACCACGATTGACAACCACTTGTTTCTCAGTGACCTACGAATTAGAAGTAGTGGAAGACAATAACCAACCATCACACTCTCAGAAAAAATTTAATTGATTATCCTCCTCGATATTATGAAGCAAAAATTCTTACTCGTTCATTTGAATGAATCTATTCTTGTGATCGGTTAACAGGACCATGGTGGGGACGATACTACGTGGGTCCCATCCAGTTTGCTGTATGCTATGGCGCAGTAGTTGGTATGACTCTGCTAGGTGGGCAAAGCATGAAGGTCTGTGAGCATTAAGCCTCTTTTAATTACTAGTTTCTTCGTCTTATAGTAAATATCTTATTTAATTATTTATTAACAAGATACTTATTATTGAACGCATGGAGTATTTTTCTTCGTTTAATAAAAAGTGCCCCGACCTTTTTAATGACTTACGCAATGATTCACTGAACCTATTCGGCCAATTATCAAACAATTAAACGAAGACATTCACCACAACAAATGAATAATTTTTTTTGGAAAATATTTTTCAGACGGGCCTCGAAACTAATTACCCGTGAGCATGTTATATGGGCTCTTAATATAATACATAGAGGCAAACACAATTTTTATGTTTAACATAGTACATAAAAATTATGTGTCTTTATATACCATATTAGAAGCTCTATGTAGTATAGTTTAAGGGCATTAGCTGGTCCTGGAGCCTGGTCAGGCTACACGCGTCCATTTCTTTTCCTGTTCTTCTGATTAATTCCAAGTCTGATACGTCGTTTGCAGTTTATTTACTTGATCGCCAAACCAAATGGGGGGATGAAGCTGTACGAGTTTGTGGCCATTTTCGGGATCCTGCTGCTGTTTTTGGCTCAGCTCCCGTCTTTCCACTCTCTTAGGCACATTAACCTCGTTTCTCTGGTGCTCGCTCTCGCCTATAGCGCATGTGCAGCAGCCGCGTCCATCTACGTAGGTAGGCAATGAAGCAAGTCCCACTTCCGCAATCGTACGCAGTACGATCGAGTTGTGTCCTTACAAAACTCGTATCTGAAATATGAAGAGCAACACTTGTAACAGGGAATTCATCTAAAGCCCCGCCAAGGGACTATTCTCTGAAAGAAGACCGAACAGATCGCATATTTGGATTCTTCAACGCCATCTCCATCATCGCCACCACTTATGGGAATGGAATCATTCCCGAGATTCAGGTCCATATCTCTCTTCTAATTGTAACTTTCATGCCTCGAAACTAAAGCAGTTCCAGATACAAATGTACCAATTAATCTACAAGACCAATCTTTGGTCGGTTCGTTTGTCTAGTGCAGGCGACGCTCGCACCTCCTGTAACCGGTAAGATGTTCAAGGGACTGTGCATGTGCTATGCAGTGGTCACCTCTACTTTCTTCAGCGTGGCCATTTCTGGGTACTGGGCATTCGGCAACAAATCGGCCGGCACCCTTCTCAGTAACTTCCTGGTGGATGGCCGACCTCTTGTCCCCAAGTGGTTCCTTGTCATGACCAACGCCTTCACCCTCCTCCAAATCTCAGCAGTCGGCGTGGTAAGTTTTCAATCGGGTCATCCAATAATAATAATAATAAGCAAAATAAAACACAGGCAATTCAGACCTACTGGTGTCTTGATGAATTCATTCTCTCCTTGTTTTGTTCATTCTTGATAATTAAGTTCACTACTGAGAGCGCAGGTTTATTTGCAACCAACAAACGAAGTATTGGAGAAAAAGTTTGCGGATCCAAGGAAGTCACAGTTCTCGGCTCGGAATGTGGTGCCGAGGCTGATCGCTAGGTCGCTGTCTGTGGTTGCGGCAACCACAATCGCTGCTATGCTTCCCTTCTTTGGAGATATAAATGCTGTGATAGGTGCTTTCGGATTCCTGCCTCTGGACTTCGTCCTGCCAGCCATCTTCTACAACGTAACCTTCAAGCCATCCAAACGGCGCGCACTGTTCTGGGTCAATGCCTCCATCAGCACTGTAGCTGTGGCACTCGCGGGCATTGGGGCTCTTGCGGCAGTTCGTCAGGTCATCTTGGACGCTAAAACGTATCGACTCTTTGCCAACGTATGAAGAAGATGTTGATACTGGATACAACTTCATTCAACTGCAGAGCTAAAACTGCGCATCTAAGTGAAAAGGCTTGCATTGTTTTCAGCGAATACTAAAAGGGACAAAAGTGATAAATTGTTCATGGAGGTCGGATGGCAAATGATCTTGGTGGAAATTTTCTTCGACCTTGGGAATTGATTGATGGTGGAAAATTTTAAATTTTCTATTTAATAAAACTCTTACGGTGGCAGAAATAGATAATGATTACCTTATTGAAATGACTGCTTTAAACTTAATATTTGTTGTACGAGATGTATTAGAATGTGATTTGTTTGAAGGTATGAATCACTTTCCTAAATATAAACAATATTTTCTCTCACCAAATTTTTAATGTTGGTGTGTAATTGGGAATTTTGCAAATTTATTCTCAAAATACAATAAGATCTTCCTTATTTGTTTGTAAATTACACTTTTGAAGTTAACTATTTTTTCTCCTTTGGAATAATAGGCTAAATCTTGTCCTCTCTTACAAAGGAAAGAGAAAAATAAGATTCTTTGATTAAAATTTTGAGAAATATCGATAAAAAATATATAATTTTTGAGTGAAAAACTCTCTTTATATAACTTTGGGACAAATCCTCTTTTCAAGAGACACATCCCTTTTGAAGAGACGCATTCAAAACTGAAAATAAATCTAAAATCAATTTAAAAACTATTAGACTAATTGATCACTCTTTAAAGTGATTGATCATTCAAATTGTTGTCAACCTATCATAAATGCATTTTTAATTGATCAATCGATTGTTTTTCGAATTGATCGATCATTTAAAGGATTGTTAAGTGAATTTCATGTCCCGAACGATCGATTTTCAAAGTGATCGATCGATAAAACAATTATCAAAAAATTTTCTCGGCCTGATCAATCACCACTCATGCCGATCGAACGTTTTGTTAAATTTAAAAAAAATAACAAATAAGAGATAATGAACATTGTTTATGGGAAGAAATGTCCCACACTTTGCTTCAATATTTTTTAGTGTTTTTGAAAATTGTTTACCTACGTTGGTTTATCCACATGATATAACCTACACGATCACCATCTCATACAAACCAACCATGTATTAGAATTGTTGTCTGTTTAACTAATGGCTTGTATATATCTCGTGGGTTATCCCTTTTTTTCTTCTATTGGCAATACTTTTTTTTGGAAGCTTACTATTCCACTTTCTCTACACTTACATGATTTTTTCAAATATAGGGATAGGAAAAAGTAAATCTTCATGTGGGTCTTACCTGCTCTATAAAATGAAAAGAGGTGTAAGGCCTTTTGTGTAGAGAAATTAGAGTAGGAATATCATTTTGATGCCTATCTTTATACTCATCAAATTTGTAAGGGCCCTCATTTGTCTTATTAAATATTTGGAAGAACACCCTATTTTTAAAAAAAATTATCACATTTATGTTGTTACACCACCCGCCATTTTTCAAACAAACATTTTGTACATTTCATTTCTAGTGATATGCAAGACACAATCATGATCACTTAAAAGTAAAACCTGCTCCCTAGATCAAGTAAAGTATGTCTCTCTTAGAGCTTATCATTTATGAGACATGGAGCTTATCATTGATAAAATGTCTTCCCCTTTCCCTTTTTTACTTAGTCATTTCCCTTCTTTTTAACCAAAATCAACCCGATCACTTGATCTTGATCTTCATTGATAGAGGCAATGTCATGCCCCGGCACTATTCGACCCGAGCCGAACCCAGTACCAGGGCCGAACCGATGCACGAGGGCGACAGATTGAAAACGATTGAGAAAAATAGCGGAAGAGTTATGGCCCAACTATGGGCAATCTAATTTACAGAGTTTGCGCACTACTTTGAGTAAGAGTAAATAGGTAGAACCAAAAGAGTTAAACTCTAAGTAAACTATAATCTCAAACCCACATACTAATAATTTATAGCCACACACTTGGCTCCAAAATAAGTCTCAAAGAAACTAAAACATAGTATCTCACAAATCTAAGACAAAGATCATCCACAAGGTTTTAACATCAAAATAAGATAAACAAAGAAACATGCAAAACTATGAGCCTCCACGACTACTCTCAAGCTCTCTCCGACCTTTCCTCATATAGAGGATCCTATCCGTATACGTGTCACGCCACGCAACCCCAAAACAAAACAAGAAAGTGGGGTGAGTATAAAAACTCAATAATAGTTTGAATATAACTATAATCACCAGAAAACACAACGACATGGCAATGAAGCAAATCAGATCTAAGATTAATATGCTATACCACGTTCTGATTTAACATTCATATCACATAAACCTGCATAATAGTGTATCAATCACACCATTTCTGATCATGCATTCATACCACATAAACCTGCATAATAGTGTCTCAAACACACCATTTCTGATCATGCATTCATAACACATAAACTTGCATAATAGTGTCTCAAACACATCATTTCTAATTATGCATTCATATCACATAAACTTGCATAATAGTGTCTCAAACACACCATTTCTGATCATGCATTCATTTCACATCAAATTCATTCACCCTGCATGACAATCGTGTTAAACACATGATACACAATCATGCATAGCATTCATAATAGACATGCATCAATACAAATGGTGAATGCCTCCATCAAGGAGTAAACACAAGCATTGCCACACAGGCAGGACACGATCAAGGCCACAAAGGCAAGACACGATCAAATTTTCACACAGAAAATGTAAAAGAGCCGGGGTTGTAAATCCCTGAAGCTGTTCGCCCTGGACGATCCTGGCCAAGGATGTCTCATTCATACATAGAGAATCTAGAGCATGGATGTTCACCCAGGGACATCTCATGCGGAGGGGAGAGCCCAAATTCCCACACAGGGAACCCTAGAACACGTGGTAGCTGGTGTACATGGCATATCACACTAGATTCTCAGGGTCCAGATGACACTCATAATAATAATCTCAAATCCGCAAGACAAGTACACAAATCATCCCCACATAATTTCATTTCTCTAAACTCAACCCGGAGAGTATACATGTTTCACACAAGAACTCAAATCGAAAACATGTCCTTTCGGACCAACCAAGTTTCGATTAATTTACCGAGCGATTAATCTGGCACGCAATCTCAAGCATTGCACACAATCGATTAATTTCGGTTAAACATCAGTAAATTTCATCCATGAACACCGATCCATGATACATGATAACATGATACATCCGTGAGCAAGACCTACGTGGGTTCCAACACATGGAACGTGGTCCTAATTAGTCCCCTCATGCATCATAATCACCTCGTAATTAACTACAATGTCATAGTAGATTCCCCATACGTGTGTGTTCATGCATATCCTAAGCGTACAATCAATGCTTTGATATAAACTTATAAGGCAACCTACGCATGTTTAACCCATTCAAAATAATGAATTCTAACTGAAATCACAAGCAAAATCCACCACAAAGCTTAAATATATCCATGTGAAATTGAACATTCTCATCCACAACTATGATTTTTTCACACATTAAGCTACGACATAAGCACATCCATCACACATAAATCATACTCATTATAGGAGAACTCACCCCACCATTTTTCTCATAGCATCCCTACTGGAAACATATTTCAATCACAAGAATTGCCAACATGCACAAGTTCAAGGTACTTAAATATCAATATGCATAACTATCAACATAATATCATGCCACAAGACTATACTTAAACACATTTCATAAATTTTTTATTATCAATTCTACACCGCTAGTAGCCTAATATCATCATATCATACCTCTCATAACCATTAGAATCATCAAATGGAGTAAAACATTAAAATGTGCATAAGTTTCAAAAATAGCAAAAAATGTCGTGTAGCCGTTCGAACGTGTTGTAGGGCCGTTTGATCGGCTATACTGCAAATCAGTCAAAAATGTAGTGTTGTCTTTCTAAAGCCCTAGTAGGCCGTTCTAACGCCAACATAGCAGTTTTGACTTTCTTCTTCATTTTCAAAAATTAAACCAAAACACCATAAAAATACCTTCAAATCTTCATCCATGGTACCAAACATTAACAAAAACTCATAAAACCTTCCAAAACACTAATCTATATCATTCTAAGAGAAAACCCTAAGAAATCGAGATAAAAGATTAGCATTTACTAAACCCACCATTAGAGCACTAAATCAAACAAACCCATTCCAAATAAAACATGCAAAATCGAGATTTTACAATAAGAAAACTGAGATTTTGAATAACCATACCTTGTCACTTGTTTAGGTTCGGATTTGACCTTCACCCTTCTTGGAAACCTTCCAAAAACATAGTGTCTATGTTAAACTCCATTAAAAATCGATTTAACATTGAAAACTATGAAAAAATCTTAGATCTAGGGTTTGTTAAGCATAAAAAATAAATTTTGATAAGTAGGGTTTGAAGTAAGGGAGTAAATCAGTGACTTTAATGCTTGAAATCAAATCAAAAGGAAAATGTTGGATTAAGAAATGATTAGGAGAACGTTTAGGGTTTAAGCTTAATTAAGGAAAAACATACCTTAATCCCATCTAATCCGGGCCTAATTGGGGAACTAGGCCTTAATCACCTCCTCTCAGCCTATTCCCAAAATAGAAATGGCTCACCCCTTTTCCTTTTATAGCAGGGCTTGAGGTGCACTTAATGAACTAATATGGTGTAAGTAGAATTTTGGGCTAAAAATGAGTATTTTATAAATTTAATCACTAATTAAATCTGAAAAAATTCTAAATTTTTTTTGCATAAGCTTAAGTTGATGTCTGGGGCATTTTGGTTCAAAAATCTTAATTTCGTTGGTGGGGCCCACAGGGGGGTCCCGCCAAACCCTAATTTTATGGAAAATTAGTGAAAAATAAAAAAAATCCCAAAAATTTAGAATTAACTAAAAACTACTTAAAACTCATAAATGTATAGTTAGTTTTGCTTAAAACCTTTAGAAATCCTATTTATTTTAAAAAACCACAAAATTTAGATCAGAAAATGTGTAAACCACACATTAACTGATAAATAACATTAAAATAAACCAGTTAAAAAATGAGAGCCCTTACAGGCAAATCAGTGGCTGTATATCCTACACCTTCACCACTCTTTCACATGGATAATCTTCCACCAACCCTTATCACCCTTAGCTTTGATTGGGTTCTTTGGCTTGGCATTGAACATGCAGTCCCAGCTCCCGCTTTTGCACCTTCCATATTCCATTGCTCATTTCCCTTGCTCATGGCTCTAGTTGGAACTTATAAGGCCAATCATCCTACCCCACCACTACCACCGTTCTAGGTTGGACCTCCTACAACCCAACCCCTAGCAACGAGATTGCCCTCCTACAAGCCAATCCACCCATCCAAACTACATACATGAAGCTGGTTTTATCATTCTCGTCACTTGCATCTCTTACCTAGAGAGGGGGAAGAGAGAAAACAAAGGATATAGGTTGTCTCTATTATGCTTGAATTTGCAAACTCATATAAGTGCCTCCTGTTTAATTTCATTTTTGCGTAAAGTTTTTTTCCTGTGTATATTAGGTCTGTTAGTAAGGGCGCTCCCCGTAAAAGAAAAGGCAAGTTTTTTTTCTAAATTTGTTAAAAATATGTATATATATGGGGACCTTGCAAATTAAAAGTGAAATAAGGCCTTTACAACAAACTAGGATATTAATATCATTTTCATTGTTGTTTCATCATCAGCCAAGAGATTTATTTTCATCCATGGTGATTGTTTCAGCTACAGCGGGTTAAACGCAAACATAGTCAGTAGATCGTCTACCCGATCTCCAAATTATTGAAAAGAATGTGGCTATTCAAACCCCAATTTTTTACCAGTATCCTCTAAAAAATAAATTTTTTTACTTCTTTCCCCCTCTCTCCTATCCCTCTTCCCCTTCTCCTCTAGAACTAACTCTCGCACTAGTGACTAAATTTGGTTGCGGCCACGACCAAGGGCCCCAATTGGCACGCCCAGCGACTGCGACCTTTCCGGTCGTGGCCAAGGGCCCTAGCGGCGACTAGTGGCCGTTGATGTCTGCCCAGCAACCACTACAACAAAAAGGACTATTAGCGATGCAATTATGCGTCGCTAATACTCTCATAAGCATTGCTACTGACTATTAGTGATGTATAATAAACGTCGCATGAAGCGTCAAAAAAAGTGTTGTCGCTATTACCTATTAGCGACGTATACCAAAAAACGTTGCTAATAACACGTAGTCGCGACATTTATTATACATTGCTAATAATAACTTATTAGCGACATATATTATCTAGTGTCGCTAATGCTAATATATTAACTACACTTTCCTTACGTCGTTAAAAAAAATTAAAAAAATAAATTATTAGCTACATATATACATAAGTGTCGCTAATAAGTAATTATTAGCGACGTTTATTTATGTAACGTCCGGGAATTTTCTAAATTCCTGAAGTCGTACACGTGGAAATTAAGGTGTAGGACCCCTTGATCTTCCCGTGGGACTAACTTAAACATCACTTGGAATTGGTGGCTGAAATGTATATAGATGGAAAGTAGACAGAAGGAGCTTCGAAACACCACCAAGAACGCGCGAATCGGAGTTCAGATGAGGGAGCTACGATTGTTCGAAGTTGAACATACCGTATAGGGCCTGTTTACCCGATTTAAACGTGCAACTGGGCCGTTTAAGTTGTTTTGTGGGCTCGATTATTTACAATTCCGAAATTGTGTTTTTAAGGCCTAATTTCTCATGGGATTAGGAGCCCTAATCCCATGCCTATAAAAGGCGAATTAGGGCTAATAGAAGAGGAGTTTTTTTGGATGGTGAAGGAGGAGGCGACAATGAAATTTTTCGGCGAAACTCTGGCGAGGCATTGGTGGCAATTGATTGACAACAAATTGGCCATTAAGGTAGGCCTTTGAGTCGAAATTAGTAAATTGCTACAAGAAATTTTAATGTATTATCACTTCTGCAATTATGTATTTTGTAATTTACGTAATTATGTGTTCTGCAATTTCGTTAAGAAGTAATTTTAGTACTTTATTTTGATCCTGCCGGCCGGCCGCCGGATAGTGGCCAACTGGTCAGTGACTGGCCTGTCCTCATGCACTGGACTCCCTCGGCATAGGGTCAGGATCAAGCATGTGGCCGCCGCAGGGCAGGCTGCCGTGCCAATTCATAGATGCGAGAAAGAAAAAAAAGAGAGATTGTTGGCTCTGGCCGTGGCCGCGCCAGTCCCGGCCACGTTGTTCCATGCCACAATTGCTCGGACGTGCTGGCCTGGGCATCATTGGCCCCGGCCGTGGCGGCTTTGCCGTCTGATAAAAAAAAAGGGGGAAGTAGGGAAAGTGGCGGTTTTGGCCACAGTCCGGCTACCGGACGGCGGCGGTATCGACGCCGTCGGTTCCACCGTGTGCCGGTGGTCAGAAAACCGGTGAACCGCCATCCCTCCACCATGGTAGGGGGCGGCACTTCCAGAGGCCGAAATGCCTCTGGCCAGATGCGGGGAAGACGACCAGCGTTGCGGGTCATCGACCCAAACCGGCCCGGTCCAGGTTGGTTTAAAAAAAAAGAAGAAGAGAGAAGAGAGTGAACCGGGTCCGGTTTAGGGGGGTTAAAAGTGTCAAATAAATTCTAGAAAAATACGCATGTATCGGGAGAGGTTTGGGATTATTTTGACCAAGTTTCAGCTAAGGGAAAAATCCCAGAGATTATGAAATGACCTTTTTACCCTTGTTACTTAATTATCGTATAATAATAACTTACCTGAGTTCGAGGCTCTGGTTCACAGGCCTATGAGTGGATCTAAAAATTAGGAAAATTCTCAATGAGATTTTAATAGGTAACTTAGTTATAGGCCAAATTTCTAAGTAAATAAAAATCCCCATGAGTGGTTAATTAACCATTTTACCCTTAGGTTTTATAGTAAATTGTTAGACAAAACTTGGGTCAGTTCAAGGGGTTCACGACCCCGTCACATGCCAGGAAAATTACACAGAGTCCATGAAGTTAAGTAGTACACTTGACCCTAATTTTGGACCCATTGGATGTCATTAAGGCCTTAAACTAAATGATAGAAATACCCCTTAGAGAGTGACCCGCCCACATTCATGTGAATGGAAGCGTGAGTTGGTCTGAGAGTGGAGCCTTGTGAGAGGTCAATGACTTAAATTAATAGAGGGGCAGTAAAATGACTGGAATGACCCAAAGGAGGGTACCATACCCTAGGTGGTAAAATTACCCTAATGCCCTTAGGGGCAATATAATTTGTTTCTGTCGAAACGGATGACCTAGTGAATTAAGAGGTAGAGTACCCTATAAATGACTTCAAAAGGAAGGAGTATAACCAGTAAGTGACACGAAGACCTTGTCGGGTCGCAGTGTCATGAGAAATAAGGGGTAGAATCCTAATTCTCAAGTTTAAAACAACGTATTTCACATGTCTGTAGCCAAGTGCACCAATCAACTAGAGTGTTTTATATGTAACTCACGGGATGTATTAGAATTGTTTACACTCTTGGGCTTGAACTAGCTGAGCCCTAGCCCTACAAATGAGTGCAACGGGCCTTTATTCATTCTTTATGCACTGGTGTGAATACATGTTATTTATGTTGATTATGTTGATACATGCTTTTGATATTGATGTTTTAAGTTATATCAGTAACTTAAGATTAATCATGAGACATGGGTTGTTGGTTTGGAAGGAGAACATCTAATCAAAATAATGACTAAAATACCCTCTTTAGGGTTGAGACTAGTTTATGGAGTGAACGGGGCCCTGATAGAATATGACCTTGGTTAATGAACCGAGGGTGATTTTGGGATGTTCTCTGAGTCATAGCTCAGTGGATGAGCTATTTTGTGGGCCGATTCACAAGGTGAAGAAGACTCACATGGTTAAGTGGTTACTTGACTGGATGAAAATAATCTAGTCTAAGTTTCAGATGTTTGGGGGAGTCAATGGTCATAAGGACCTACGGCTTCTATTGATACATTAGTAATGTCTTATAAGACATTTTCTCCCAGCGTTGGGAAGGTGGAGATTGCAATATGCTTCTTCATCACCACGATGGTTTGGGTATTGACCAGAGGGTCTTTACCGCGGGTCTCCCGCAGGTCTTCCCAGGACTATTTAGTACGTATGAAAAGTGGAGCTGTATGATCATCATGGAAGGCTTGTGCTTCTCGCCAATCTGTGTCCATGAGCACAGTTGGGATCCTCTCCCCCAGATTCGTGGTAGGCTATTGAGAGCCCTGGGGATTTGGGTCAAGCTGCTGTTAAGCAGTCTACTCCAAGGTTGGAGTCCTTTGTTTGGAGATTTCTCGAGGGGCGAGTTATCTCTAAGTTACAGGTTTGGTAGTATTAATTGTCGAACAAGAGTTATGAGATAATTAATAATATTGTTTGGTATTGCTTGTTAATTAGACAAGTAGAATGATTAAAGGACTTACTAAAATGTAGGTTTGAAAATATTTAAGCATTGCATGTGTGATGTTATGCTGTTTAGGATAGAGTAGTTTCTAGGCAGAACTATGTTTGGATCCGATCTTGTTGGAAACATTGGAGATGTTATCTGATGAGTATGTAGGCAACTTACATCGGGTGATGTTGGCCCGATCCGAAAAACATTAATAAAACCTTTGTCCTTTGGAAGCTCTTCTCCTGTAGGCGGAGATGCTCCATTGTGGTTGTGGTTGTTGTTTGGTTTGCTTTGTTGTAGATTCTCCAGGCGACGACAAGTGAGACCAAGGCAGGCGAGCACAGGAGGTTTGCGCGTTTATGCAACTCCGGTACTTAAGTGTACCTTAAGCGTGAGAGTCAACTTATTATTTATTTTCAGACGGACGATGGACTTATACTTAGATGGAAGAGCTGGTCTTTATGAATTTTTAGATGTTAAATAATATCGTATGATTTGATATTCGTATTTGTGAACCACAATTATCTTGACTTGGATATTTAATCGAATGGTTTATTTTGTATTTAAAAAAAAATTCTCGCTACTTACTGTTCGTGCTATTTAAAAATGCTTTTAAAAATTCGGGTCGTGACAATATATATGTTGCTAATATAAAAAAATAAAAAATAAATTTATTAGCGACGTATATAGAACATGTCGCTCTCTATAAGTCGCTAATAAAATTTAAAAAATTAAATTAAATTAAAATTAAATCAAATTTATAATAATAATTATTAAGGACGCTTAAAAAGCAACGCTCTCTATATACGTTGCTTTGTAAGCGTCTCTAATACTTTATTTTATTTTAAAAAAATCCCTGGTGGGCCATCGGGGGAGGGAGGGGGCGCTTGGGGAGGGGGTCGCTGGGGAGAGGGGGTCGCCGGGGGGAGGGGGATCTTTGGGTGAGAGGGGGAACACTGGGGTAGAGGGGGCCTCCGGGGAGGTGGGCCAAGGGGGAGGGGGCTGTTGGGGAGAGGGGGTCGGCCGGGGGAGAGGGGTGGCTGGGGCGGAGGGGTGCATTGCGGGAGGGGGCAGCTGGGGGGAGAGGGGGTTGGCTAGGGAAGTGAGGGCCTTGAGGGGAGAGGGGTGCGGTTAGTGGGGAGGGGGGCACTGGGGAGGGGGTGGCTAGGTGGACGGGGAGCGACGGGGGGAGGGGGTGGGTGGGTGGATGGGGGCGGCTAGGAGAGGGGGGGCCGGCTGGGGGAGATGGAGGGCGGCACGGCGGCAAGGCTACAGCTGCACAGTGGCGGGGAAGCAGGCAGTTGGGAGAAAAGGGGGGTGGGTTTTTATAAGGCACCCAGGAGAAATTTTGCCACGTGGGCGGAATTTCGCTCGTGGCCTTTTTAAAAAGAAATTTAAAATTAGCGACGCTCTCAATATATGTCGTTATTCATAACCTTATTTAGCGACGCTTAATCATAAGCGTTGCTAAAGATTACTTTTTTCAATTTTTTCCTCCTCTCTCCTCCCCCCATCTCCTCTCTTTCTCTCTCCTCCCTCCCCTCTCTCTCTCCTCCCTCCTCTCCCCTCCCTATCTCTCTCCTCTCACTCTCTCTCCACTCTCTCTCCTCCCTCTCTCCCTCCTCTCTCTCTCCCCTCTCTCTCCCCTTCCCCTCTCTCTCCTCCTCCTCTCTCTCCTCCTCCTCCTCCCTCTCTCCCCTCCTCCCTCTCTCTCTCCCTCCCCTAGCTCTCTCTCTCTCCCCTCCTCCCTCTCTGTAATGACCGTCCATTTTTAAATAATATAAAATAATATTTAGTATACATAATTAGTATGTAATCGTGCATAACGGCCGTTGACGAGAAATAGCCAAAAATTTGTATATAAAAAAAAATGTCGAAGTAAGTGCACAACAAAAAGTTTTATAATATATTAACAAAAGTTTATACCATAAACATAATGTACATACCAAAGTTTACTGTGCATAGAGCCAGTAATTATACAAAATAATTATCCAAGCATATTGTGCCTTTACATATCGGTCATATATTTTTACATTGACATAACAAACACACAACTATTTAAAAGATATTCTCTTCATTCACTTCTCCATTGTTGCATCACCTGCAAAGTCTGGAGGGGTGTGAGTATATTTATACTCAGTAGGATTATTTAAAATCTAAAAAAATGTTAAACAAAATATTTTTTAAAATTGATTAAAGCAAATTCACAAATTTGATGATATCCACAAGCCGCGATACCCAATGGCCTACCTCCGCGCTCATGGGACAACAGAGGCCACTAAGGGAAGAAGTTTTCCCATGATGCTCCACCCTATGCGCGCCACTAGCCGATTATTTCTTCGGCGGGCATCAAAATAGTGTACACACCACAACACTATGTGGTGCATACGAAATCAATTCACATCGATATATGTAGCAAAATTGTCATATAAATCAAGAGAAAATCCATTCATTGGTTAAAACAAACATCATACTCATATTTGAATCAAATACTTCAAGAAAGATTGACTCAAATCAGCAAAGCAGTTATTTAGAGTTTAAAACACCCTACCTTAACCTTGGGTAAAGGATGCGTAAATATAGAGGTCTCAGATGATGAAAATAACTACACCACAGTGTTCAGCATGATCACTTTAGTGGAGAACGCCTTTTGAACGAGTAGAATCAGACTTGAAACGACCAGAAATAATATAAATAGGATGTGGAGAAAACGAGAAGGAAGATAAGGTTTTCACGATCTTAGAGAGGTCGGTTTAAGAAAATAACCCTTCCATTGTGAAAACAGACGTAAAATGGCTCCAGGGTGAAGAAAACTGGAAAGGAATGAAGAATTGGGGGTGAAAACCAATTTTTCACCCCCCGGCCTATTTAAAGGCAGCAGCACCACCCGGAGGGCGGTGCCGTGCCGCCATTTATGTGACAACCTAGATTAAGGTAACTTATATTTTTGGAATTTTTATGTATTATTAGAGCATTATTTTGAATGTGGAACCTTAATGAATGTTGTAGAACTCTAGAAACCAAACGTAAAGGTTTTTGAAACACTTGATTCGGAGGTAGTGGCCGTTTGTAGCGATCGTGGAAGCGCGCATTATAAGCGGGCCCACGATAAAACTACGGTAAAACCTATCCTTGAGTGGTCGTGTTTCGAAGGGCTCGTCGATACGAGTCCATCGGTACTAAGAACGTACAATTCTGATATATAGGTAAAAAGTTAGATTAATTTAAAGTTTTAAAATATATATATATATAATTAATATTTTATTGTGGACTGATGCAAGCATTGCGTCAGCCGCATGCTGACCGCGCGATGCGCGACATGGCACCGCACGGTTCGCGGGGCGCGGCGGGCCTGCGGGTCTGCACCGCGCAGTGATCCGCGCGCATCTGCGTGGCCCACAGCGCGGCACCGCGCGTCGATTTTGCACGGTTCCGCTGTCCGCTGCGCGACGCGTGTTTGACACGCGTCGCGCGTCAGTTCCGCCCCAATATCTATTTCTACCCCATTTTTCTTCTTCACTATTCACTTCTACCTTCCGTAAAAACTTCTGACTCTCCGTTCTGAACTGTTTTAAGTCCGATTCAACTTGTTTCAAAGGCGTTCTTAACTAAAACGATAGTGCTGGACGCTGTGGCGGGACCGGATTTTCTATATCAGCTCTCTACGACCGCAAATTTTCTGCGCCAACCATAAGGTAGGGGATTTTAAACTCTAACTTATGCTCTGCTTATATGTTTTAGTTTTTATACGCGGTTTTATTTCGTTGTGCTCATATGCTTGAGTTTTCTAAGAAATGTCATGCGCATGATATGTTTTACATACCCTGAATTTTTGTCAGGGTATTTACATTTTCTGAATAAATTTGAGGTTAAACCTTGAATTATAATATTTTTGGATACCTACCGAGGAAATGATCGGTATCTGGCGCGCGCATAGGTATGGAGTATCATGGGAAAACTCCTGCCTTCTGAGCTTCCTGTTGCCCCATGAGCACCGAAGGAATGCCATTCGGTATCACGGCTCTGGATTGATCGTCATCGGACGAACCGGTGTTTTCCGAAATTATTCTGAATTGTTCTAAAAAAATAAAATAAAATTATTATCCTTTGCTTAGCATCAAATTAGATTTTAATTCTACCTACTGAGTATAAAAAAATGTTCACCCACCCACAGACTCTGCAGGTAGTAAAATCAACACGGAGGAGTCCACCGAAGGGTTATCTGTTTAGTCGTTTCTTTTCAATATTTTTTTTTACCTCTGTAATAATATATTTTCGACATTCTGTAATATGACTGTTCTACATGCAGTGTATTCTGGACAAGGTCCTACTTTTCTGCTACGTTATATGTAATAGTTTAGCTGTGCATCAACTCCAAAATTTTCTATACCAACTTATTTTATGCCGATATTTTTTTTGTAATCTGTACGGTGGACCGTCACGTTCGGTTTCACATGCAATGTAACACGTGCCGAGCGAGATAATAATTACGCAAAATATGACGTATATTATTTTCTGACGGTCACCACAATTTATGACAGCGCCGCCAAAATCGGCGGCGCGAATGCACGTCAGCGCGTTCGTCATGCAATCGAACGCGTGTCTAAGCGTTCATTTCACGCCGCACGCACGTGCGCGCGAATTTAAATTTTTTTTTTAAACTTCAAAAACTTAAAACTTGCATAACTATTTACCCCGATTTCCGTTGTGCGCATTCTTGGTGCCGTTGGACTCGTATTGATGAGCCCTACGACACCACGACACTTATTAATATATTTACCCATATTTTACAAGTGATTCCCGTTAATTATGTCACGCTTCTTGAGGTCATATTTTCACTCCCGACCTCTGATTTACACGATTTTTGACTCGTTATGATCGTTTCTTCGAACTCTACCAAAATATTATAAAACATTACCACATAAAAATTCTTAAACTAATAAAAATAAATATTAAAAACTCTAAGACTATTTTTATTAAAGACTAAAATTTTTACCGTGAATTTTTGAGTCATTACACACTCTCTCTCCTCCCTCTTTCTCTCCCCCTCTCTCTCTCCTCTCTCTCTCCTCCCTCTCTCGCTTCTCCCTCTCCCCTCTCTCTCTCTATCCTCCCTCTCCCTCCACCCTCCCCCCTCTCTTTTTCATTTATTTTTTATTTAAAACTTAGGTAGTAGCGAAGCATCTCTATGCGTCACTACTACCATGGGTAAAAGCGATGCACTAAAACATGCATCACTATTACCCTTAGTCAGTAGCGACGCATAGCCCTATGCGGCGCTACTATTTTTTTTCTTTTTTTAAATTTTTTTTTTCTCCCTCCCTCTCTCCCTCTCCCTCTCCTCCCTCTCTCCCTCTCTCTCCTCTCTCTCCTCTCCCTCTCTCCCTTCTCTCTCTCCCCTCCTCTCTCTCTCCTCCTGTCTCTCCTCTCCCTCTCTCTCTCTCCCCTAGCTCTCTATCTCCCCCTCTATCTCTCCTCACTCTTTCTCTCCCCTCTCTCTCATCCCTCCCTTCTCTCTCTCCCTCCCTTCTCTCCCTCCTCTCTCTCTCCTTTCTCTCTCCTCTCTCTCCCCTCTCTCTCCTCTCTCTCTCCCCTCTCTCCTCCCTCCCTCTCTCCTCCCCTCTCTCTCTCCCCTCCTCCTCTCTCCTCCCTCCCCTAGCTCTCTCTCTCCCCTCCTCTCTCCTCCCTCCCCTAGCTCTCTCTCTCCCCTCCTCTCTCCTCCCTCCCCTAGCTCTCTCTCTCCCCTTGTCACGCCCCGGCGATGCCCGACCTGAGCCGAACCCGGTCCAGGGGCCGGTCAAACGCGCGGGGGCGACGAAGTGAAAATTTAGAAAAATGATCTAGCGGAAGACTTAATCCCTAACCGCGGAACAGAAACACGGAGTGCGCACAATCCTTTGAGCAAGAGTAAATAAAAAGGGAGAAAATGTGTTGCTTATCACAAAGTAAACAACAATCTCAAACCCACAAACTTAGTTAAGTAAAGCCCACACCGGCTCAAAATAAGTCATAAGCATCACAACTGCATAATATGACATAAATCCAAACAAGAACCCTACACAAAGGTTCGAACATAAAGCATGAAATAAACGCAGGTAAGTCACGCAACGATCTCCATCATCACACCCAAGCTACCTTTGACCTTTCCTCAAAAAGGCAATCCTGTCCGTCTACGTGTCGCACCACGCAGCCCCAAATCAAAACAAAAAAGAGGGGTGAGTTTTAACACTCAGCAATGGTTTTAAATATCACTGTCAACATAGAAAATACGATAGCTTAGCAATGAGATCGTTCAGATCAAAGATTTACATGGTGCATCACTTTCTGATCACACATTCATATCACCTAACACTGCATCATAATGCATAATTCAACCTGCATGGATGTATCTCTAGCATACATATTCCCACATGCATTCACATCATAACCAATCCCGCATGGATGTATCTCTAACATACATATTCCCACATGCATAACATCATCACAATATGCATGGATGTATCTCTAACATACATATTTCCACATGCATTTTATCATCAAAAATCAACATGCATGGATGTATCTCTAACATACATATTCCACATGCATAACATCATCACAATCTGCATGGATGTATCTCTAACATACATATTCCACATGCATAACATCAAAATCAACATGCATGGATGTATCTCTAACATACATATTCCCACATGCATAATGTCATCACAATCAACCTCCATCAAGGAGTAATCACACATTAACGTCACACAGACGGGAGCATAGACAAGGCCACAAAGGCGTGTCATAGTCCAAAATTCTACACAAGAATTCAAGAAAGATCAGGGTTGTCAATCCCTAATACTGCTCGCCCTGGACGATCCTGGCCAAGGATGTCCCATTCTCACACAGAGAATCTAGAGCAGGGGTGTTCGCCCAGGGACATCTCCTGCAGAGGGAAGAGCCCGAGTTCTCACACAGAGAACCCTAGAACACGTGGTAGCGGGGTGCACACGGCATACCACACTGGATTCTCAGGGTCCAGATGACACACATAATAATATTCTCACATATCCGCAAGACAAGTACACAACTCGTCCCCACATCATTCCATTTACACAAGACTCAACCCGGGGAGTGCACTCGTTCCACACAGGAACTTCAAATCGTTCCACACAGGAACTTCAAATCGTTCCACACAGGAACTTCAAATCGTCCCACACAGGAACTTCAAATCAAAATATGTCCTTTCGGACCAATCAACTTGCGATTAATCCACGACCGATAAACCCGGCACACAATTCCATCACATTGCATCCAATCGGTCAAATTCGATTAATCACGATAAGGCCTCACTTGGAAATCCATTTTCATGATGCGTGCAGCATGGTACATGCATGGGCAAAGCATACATGAATCCTAATCATGATAAGTGCTCTCACCAGCCCCTAATGCATCATTCATAATCACAATATTAAGCTTCAACATCATCATTTAACCCCCACATGTGTGTGTGTGTAACTAGTAGAAGCCTTTCACATAATGCATATCAACATGCTTGAAAATCAACTCACTACCACACTACACATGTGAATTTCTATCTAAACATGAATTCCAGTGGAAATCATAGTAGAAGAATCGTTGAAATCATAGCTAGATTCAAAACTCAACCACAAAGGCTAAACGCATATAACATCACTCATTTCATCATTGAGTCATGGCATTCACCAACATTCACACATCATTAATCACAATCTATCATGACAAATCAGTCCAATAATGATTGTAGTCCTACTGAAAATATATGCTTAATCAAAGGGAAACAACCATTCATAATTTCAAGATAACGATTCCAACATCATGCCACAAAGCATGTCATTCCACCATCTCTAAGCATATATCTCAACTCCATAAACTCAATAGCATGCATTTTCAGTAGCCTAACATAGCTTAAAACACTCCACATTCATATAAAATTGACAAGCTAAAGTGGAATCATCAAAATAGGCATCATACACACAACATACAATTTTCTATGTAGCCGATCGATCGCCCTTCAGGCCGTTCGATCGGTTACACGCAAAAATTTGAAATTTTCAGTTCAGCCGATCGATCGCCCTGCAAGGCCGATCGATCGCCAACACGGCAGAACAGTCATCTTCTTCCTTTCGTAAAATCAAACCGAAACACAATAGATAACACTTCAAATCCACATCTAACACCCTAATCATCATCAAAAGTCCTCCTTGACTTCCAGAATATCAAACCAAACCATAATAATGCAAAACCCTAAGAAATCGGGATTAAATAATTCCATTTTCTAATCTTACCATTAACACACTAAATCAAGCAAACCATTTCGAAATAAGCCAAAAATGAAGAGTTTTACCATGGATAAACAGAGATTTTGAAGACCCATTACCTCAGCACTTGATTAAGCTCGGATTGAAGAGTCACCCTTCTTGAAATCCTTGAAAACACAATGAGTTTGAATTAAACTCTAATAGAAATCGATTTACCCAAGAAATCCCTAATTAAACCTTAGATCTAGGGCTTGTTGGTAGTAAAAATTGAATTTTGAATGTTAGGGTTTGTAGTAAAACACAAATCAGTAGCTTTTGATGGTCAAAAACGAATTGAATCAAGGGGAAAATGGTAGATTTGGAAGAAATTAAGAGAAAAGTCATGGATTAGTGCTTAATTAGAGCAAACTTACCTTAATCGGCTTCTAATTCGGGCCTAAGTGGGGATTAGGCCAGCCTTCCTTCCTTAGCCTATTTCCAAAAATAGAAATGGCTCAGGTTTGCCCTTTTATAGTAAGGGTTGGGGTAGGCATAGGTAAGTTTTGGGGTGTAAATATGAAAAGTAGGCTAAAAGTGGGTATTTTGCAAATTTAAGCACAATTTAAGCCTAATAAAATTCTAAAAATTTTTGTGGGACCTTAAGTATATGTCTAGGTTCATTTGACACAAAAATAAATTTTTCGATGGTGGGGCCCACAGGGGTCCCACCAAAACCCTAATTTTTGGGAAAATAGTAAAAATTCCGAAAAATCTCAAAAATTCACATTTGGTTTAAAATCACTCAAAACCACTAATATTGAAGTTAATTTTGGTTAAAACTATCATAAACACTATTTATTTACGAAATCACCGAATAAGATCAGAAAACGCGTAAATCTCACGATAACCCATAATTAAAGAAAACCAAAACCGGTTCAAAGATGAGGGTCCTTACACCCCTCCTCTCTCCTCCCTCCCCTAGCTCTCTCTCTCCCCTCCTCCTCTCTCTCTCCTCCCTCTTTCTCTCCCCCTCTCTCTCGCTCTCCCCTCTTTTTCTCTCCTCCCTCCCTCTCCTCTCTCTCTCCTCCCTCTCTCCCTTCTCTCTCTCCTCCCTCTCTCCCTTCTCTCTCTCCTCTCTCTCTCCTCCCTCTCTCCCTTCTCTCTCTCCTCTCTCTCTCCTCCCTCTCTCCCTTCTCTCTCTCCTCCCTCACCCTCCACCTTCCCCCCACTCTTTTTCATTTAATTTTTTTTATTTCAAACATAGGTAGTAGCGACTCATATCTATGTGTAGCTACTACCATGGCTAATAGCGACGCTCAAAAACATGCATCACTATTACCTTAGTCAGTAGCGACGCATAGCCCTATGCGTTGCTACTACTTGTTTTTTATTTTTAAAATATTTTTTCTCCCTCCCTCTCTCTCTCCTCCCTCTCTCCCTTCTTTCTCTCTCCTCCCTCTCTCTCTCCCTTCTTTCTCTCTCCTCCCTCTCTCTCCCTTCTTTCTCTCTCCTCTCTCTCTCCTCCCACTCTCCCTTCTCTCTCTCCTCTCTCTCTCTTTCCTCCCTCTCTCCCTTCTCTCTCTCCTCTCTCTCTCTCTCCTCCCTCTCTCCCTTCTCTCTCTCTCCTCTCTCTCTCCTCCCTCTTTCCCTTCTCTCTCTCTCTCCTCCCTTTCTCCCTTCTCTCTCTCCTCCCTCTCTCCCTTCTCCTTCTCTCCTTCCTCTCTCCCTTCTCTCTCTCTCCTTCTCTCTCTCTCCTTCCTCTATCCCTTCTCTCTCTCCTCCCTCTCCCTCCACCCCCTCCCCTCTTTTTATTTATTTTTTATTTAAAACATAGGTAGTAGCGGCGCATAGCCCCATGCGTCGCTACTACTTTTTTATTTTTTAAAATATTTTTTCTCCCTCCCTCTCTCTCTCCTCCCTCTCACTCCATCTCTCTCTCCCTCCCTCTCCCTCTATCTCGCTCTCCTCCCTTTCTCCCTTCTCTCTCTCCCCTCCTCTCTCTCCCTCTCTCTCTCCTCCCTCCCCTAGCGCACTCTCTCTCTCTCCCTCCCCCTAGCTCTCTCTCTCTCCCTCCCCTAGCTCTCTCTCTCCCCTCTCTCTCCCCTCCTCCCTCTCTCTCTCCTCCCTCCCTTATCTCCTCTCTCTCCCTTCTCTCTCTCCTCTCTCTCTCCCTTCTCTCTCTCCTCCCTCTCTCCCTTCTCTCTCTCCTCTCTCTCTCCTCCCTCTCTCCCTTCTCTCTCTCTCCCCCCTCTCTCTTTCATTTAATTTTTTATTTAAAACATAGGTAGTAGCAACGCATCTCTATGCGTCAATACTATTAAGGTAATAGCAACGCTAAGAAATTGGTGTCGCTATTACCTTTAGATCGTAGCGACGCATAGCCGTATGCATCGCTACTACTTAGTTTTTTTATTTTTTAAAATATTGTTTCCCTCCCCTCTATCTTCCTCTCTCTCCTCCCTCTCCCGCTCCTCCCTCTTTCTCTCCCCTCTCTCTCCTCCCTCCCCTCTCTCTCCTCCCTCTCCTCTCTCTCTCACTCTCTCCCTCCTCCCTCTCTCTCTCCTCCCTCTCCTCTCTCTCCCTTCTCTCTCTCCTCCCTTTCTCCGCCTCTATCTCTCTCCTCTCTCTCCCCCTCTATCTCTCTCTCTCCCCTCCTCCATCCTCATAGTTATTAAATTTCTTATTTCAAAAATAGGTATTAGCGACGTATCAAACGATGTGTCACTATCAGTTCATAATTTTTAATTTTTTTATTTAAAATTGAAAACTATTAGCGACACTTGTTAATAAATGTCGCTATTATTGAAACTATTAGCGACGTTTGAAAAAATGCGACGTTAATAGTTTTGAATTTTTTTTAAAAAAATTAATAGATATATCTTTTAGTGACGCTTATGCAAGCGTCGCTAATAACTTACGTAATAGCAACACATAATATTAAGCGTTGCTAAAAGGTTAGGTATTAGCTACGTTTGCACTCATGAGCGACCAGTAGCGACAACGACCCTATCGTAGTTCACCACAACAAAATTAGGTATTAGCAACGCTTATATAAGCGTCACAATAATATGTGTTGCTAAAAAGTGGTAATAACGACATATAAAAAAATATTGTAACCCACTACTGGCTACCCAGCAGCCGTGACCAACAGTGATCACTAGTCGTTGTTGGAGCCCTACGTCGCGGCCGTGGCCGGAAGGGTCACAATTATTGGGCGTGCCGACTAGGGCCCTGATGGTGGCCGTGGTTGGATTTAGCCACCAGTGCCAGAATTGGTGTAGGAGGAAAAAGAGAACAAGGATAGAGGAGTTGGGAGAAGAAGTAAAAAACATAAAAAAATTACTTTCGGGGGGGATAGAGGGAAAAATACAAGAATAACCACGTTCTTTCGAAAATTGCAAAACGTTTCGCAAGAAAAATGTTTCGTGGTTCGTGGACCACGCAAGCTCATACGACACGACAAGAGACTTAAAACGCGTGCAGACGAAGATCATGATGACTTAAATTAGCATTTCTCTGTACCTAAAGAAAATAGCCTTGGTCAAAATACGTTGACTGCCCCCAAGGCCCAAATCCAGAAACGCCGTCCGTTTGCCATTTCCCTACGTAAATCGAAACTTCATCTCTCCGTCTCTTTTCCCTCGTTTCTCATGGGACAACTAGTTTTTATTTGTAGTACGATATGTTGCTGTACAAGTAGACTGCCACAATTCTAGGAAAAAAGAATGTCAGAGAGAGAGAGCAGGGACCTTCTCAGATTTGATTTTGGATCACTTGTTCGTGCATCTTGAGTTAGAGGTACAACGATATTTTGTTCATAAGCATTTGGCTTTTAGCTTGGCGCGTGAGGTGGAGGGAACTGATGCCATGTTAAGAATTTCCACCTCATAACTGGTCCTCTGCCCCTTCGAATCGTCAATTTGTGTTCTAGTCTGGTTGTTGCTGATCAAATATAGAGTGTAAAATGATGTTTTTCGCTATTGTGGTTTGTTGCATCACTTTTAGTTTGTGAAAACATTTCTGTGGTTTCCTTAATTTTTCTGTCCTAACTTTTTATATATTAATGCAGAAACACTAATCTGAATTGAAAGGATGCCCTCCTAGTCTGATAAGTGGGGTTGGAAACATGTTAGCGTATTAGTTGATTTTGAAAAGGGTGATGGTACAAAGAGATGGAAATGCAACCACTGCAATCCGAGGTTCAATGGAAAAAAGGTCAGAGCACACCTTCTCGGATTCGCTGGGCTCGGCATCCAAAGCTGCCCTGCAAGATCAGTCACTGAGGGAGGCGCTTCAGACTTTAGAAGGAGAGCGCTCAATTATAAAAAAGAAAAAGAATTCTGTTAGTGCAATATCTAAAAAACGAATGCGATCCTTGCATCACAACTCATCTTGTGTCCGGAAGCCTTTTCTCCAAGAAGAGATTGACAAAATAGTTGCCAAATATTTCTTTGCAAATGGGTTGAATTTCAGTACAGCCAATTCACCTTACTTCTTGGAAATGGCAAAAGCTATTGAAGCTTTCGGCCCTGGTTATAAGCCTCCATCAGTAGAGGAATTGCTTGATTCTTTGTTGAGTAGGGAGAAGGCAAGGATATATAAAGCTATGGTTCCAAATAAGGAATCATGGGCCCAGACAAGTTGCACCATAATCTGCCTAAGTGAATCTATGAAAGACACCTTTCCTCGTATTGATGATATCTTCATCTCATGGCGTAGAGGTCTTTTATTTTTAAGGGCCATGGACGATGACAGTAACCATGACAAAGATGAAGTTTTAGCCAATTTCCTACTGAAAACAATTTTGGACATTGGTCCATCTTACTTGATGCAAATTATTGAACTCTCAGCCTGTATTACAACCTTAATACAGTCTTTAATTCAGTCTGAGTTCCCTCAGATATTTTGGTCTGTATGTGTTTCCGATTCCATAAATACTTTGATGGATGAGATAATCAGACTTGTTTGGTTGAAACCTACTATCATGTGCGCTTGGGAAATTCAGCTATTCTCTTGGCTTAGTCTGATAATTCTTTCCAGTCTGTTTTTTGGTGAAGACCCGAGGTATATGGATGTGGACACAAAGTTTGCCTTCCTATCACTTGGTACAAAGGATACTGGAGCTCAAGCAGATGTTGCAGGAGGTGGTCAATGGCGAGCAATATTGGGGGAAGCGGAAGCTTACATTTCCAGACGATGTATCTACTATTGAATCTACAATTCTCGGACATGAATTCTGGCATGGGGCTAACTTGATGATACAAGTGTGTAGACCATTTGTGAGTTTTCTGCAAGCGCTAAATGTTGATACATCTGTGATGAGTGATGTTTATAGTTGGAGAATCCAATCTCTTAAAACTACTAAGAGCAGCAACATTGACAAGATGATGCTTAAACAGCAAGAGATGGTGATTGAAAACAGATGGGAGTATCTCCTTTCACCCCTGCAGGCAACTGGGTATATATTAAACCCTAAATATTTTGGAAAAGGTTAGGCAAAGGATAAATCTGTAATGCAAGGCTGCAAGGCTACACTTGATAGATATGAAAGTAGTGGAATTGCTCGCAGGGTTCTAAGGGAACAACTGAGCTCTTATTGGCAGCTTGAGGGGTCATTAGGGGAAGAAGATGCTTTTGACTCTAGAGATAAGATGGACCCAATTTCTTGGTGGGAGAATTTTGGTTCAGAGACTCCTGAACTCCAGACCTTAGCTACAAAGATTTTGAGTCAGATATCATGTATTTCCTCTCTCCATGGAAGGTGGGGTAGTGACAGATTGGAGGAGCAGGATGCTCCTAAATTAGGAGGCGATATCGCAGCAGATCTGCTTTACACAAGAAACAACCTTAGGATTAAAAGCTATAGACATGTTACTGGAAATTCTATAGTGGTTGCCAAAGTATGAAACTTTCAAACGGAGATAGTTGCAGCAGTTGTATATGTGTGTCTAAGACATGCTGAATGTCAGTACTATCAACTTAAAGAAACTCTTACTTGATGGTTTTGATCCATGCTGTGAATAGTCATGGTTTTGGATATAGGGCAGTTGGAAATCAAAGATAGTGGAAGATGCTTTTAAAAACTCTAGGAGCTATTGGCTTTTATGTTGAGTTAGGTGAATGCTGATTATATCACAGTGTCCGACATCTGGCTAGCATTTGATGTTGCTGTGATTTAGTTGTAGAGATCTCCCCTAAAGATATTACATTTGATCATCATAAATAAAACTTAGCACAAGGTAGGCATGCTACTATGGTAACTAGGGCTGCACTATAAAATTGGAACCGAATAGGATTGGGTGAAATCGAACCAAAATTTAGTGGTTCGGTTCAACTTGGTTTGGTTCAGTTTCTGATTCGGTTTTGATTCGATTCTTGTAAAAAAAGATAAATAAATTTTGGATTGACTCGGTTTAAAGAAAAAAAAACCAGAACTGAACTAAAACCGAATTAGTTTAATTAAAGTAATTTCGGTTCAGTTTGGTTTTAAGGAAAAAAATCAAATTTTTATATAAAAAAGTGCAATTTTTAATATATCTACCTAATTTTAATTTATTAAAGTAATTTAATTAAAATATTAGATTTTTATTCGGTTTCAGTTACTATGTCAATTATGTCAATTCGGTTTGGTTTTTATATTTTGGTTCAACTTAATTTTTATATTTCTATTCTTAAATTCAGTTCAATTCGGTTCTTATAAAAATCGCTGGAACCAAATGCAGCCCTATTGGTAACTGTGAGTTATTAAATGAAAGTTTCAGCAGAAGGGAAGTACTTGGGTAGCGTCGAGTCGTCGTTTCTGGATTGCAGAGTAGCTGTTGCTGAATACTACTACGTGCATCGTTACACGATAATGCCTTGAGAGTGCATATTAGAAATGTTGCAATATGAATTGAAATGATAATTACATGAATAATGACGGAACCCTGAATCATAGGCTGGCAGTGTGTTTATTATTGGTCTAGTACTTGTGAAGCTCTTTCCTTGGTTCTGTCTTTAACAAGGATCCGATGGCTAATTTTAAGAGTTGAAGCCTTTATTTGATCTTATATTGTAAATCTCTTCCTTCGTTTCTTGAAATCCATGGAACATATGGCTGAGAGCGTCTAGGATGATGCAACAAGCAAATTACATCTTACGTCATCCGAGTGGGCTTCATTTATTGTAAGAATAGCAGCCTAGCAGGAGCCTATTGGAAACGTCTACTTGCTTTCCACCTTTCGAGTCGTCTACTTCAAAATTAGATATTACAATAGAAAAAAAATTATTTTCTTATATTAATAATTTTATTTATTTTTTAAATAAATCAATTTAAATTTATTTTAAAAATATCAAATAAAAAATTAGTTTATTTTGTAAAAACCTGGAGCAATTAATGTGGGACCGAAGGAGTATAAAATATATACTAATCAACTTAAAAAGGAAGATAAGGCAAATGCAACAACGTGGAATTTGCACTCCTTTTTATCGTTTTATTGCCTTTCAGACAAAATTCAACGACAAAGAAAAAAAACTACAAATGAAAAACCACAATTACAATCCATCAACTTCTAACTAATTTTTCTAATAATAATATAATATGTATGTCGCTGTTACTGATCCTTCATCCTCTTCCTTTGTGGTTCTTCTTTGCTCTCCCTTCTGTATGTAGTCCATTCATGTAAAAAAATCTACATCAAACTTCATGCTTTCATGGCTTAATTTGTATTCACATCATTAACCGTCCGGGAAGGAGAGTGATCGAAATGCCTCTTTGTCTCTGGAGGCTGGAGTAAGAGAAGCGAAAATTTGCAAACCTTATGACACCGGGAACTGACACAACAAATGATACAGAGAGCCAACTTGATACCATACTCTCTTTTCACCTTGGAGAAATGAATAATACCGAATTGCTGAGAAAGATAGCAAACATGGATCCTTTTCTCTGAGCAGGAGATTGTGGATCAATCAGGATGTGGGAACAAATGTGCCCACATAGCCAAAACCGATGACGAAGAATGCAATGGCCTGGAGATAGAGATATATGAAGTAGTGATTCTTCCCAAATGCCAGGTCGTAGCACGCACAGAAGAAGAGATAGGCCCCAACTCCGAGCTCCAGCAAGTTGAGTCTGATGACAGGGGGCGCAGAAGATGTCAGTCTCCCAGGTGAAGTAATTAAAAGAAAAAAAAAACTGGTATGTAGTCGTAATTGAACTCGGCCAATGAAGAGGTTACCGGTCGCCAAATCTAAAACGAGGTTTCTTGGCCAGTTTCACGGCAGGCTTCGCCGCAGACTTCGCCGCAGGCTTCATCTTGAGGGCATCACCCAACTTCTCAGTCACCACCCATTCGTTCACCCTCCCGGCCTCCAACAAGCCAATCAAGGTTGCCTTTGTTCGGTGCATGGACATAACATTCTCGAACATGATCCAAAACATTAGTAGATGGATGGACCTGTAAGATAGAAGAACGTATCCAAAAGCGATGAGATAAAGAAAAAGTTTTAATGTGAGTGAGAACTGAGAAGATACTGTACCTTGGTGTCCCAACTGCATTGAGTATGGTGATAATGGACGGGATGTAGACCGCGCCCCACTTTGGTATCTCAATTTCAGGAACGAAGACTGTAGTGGGCATTATCACACAGTAGAAGAAAAAGGTGACAACATGAGCTATCACCTTCCGGACGAAGAAAAAACTGTATAGCACATAAAATTTCTTGAACAGAGTGACTTTCTGCAGATACAAAACCACACAAAAGGCATAAGGTTATTAGATCAGATGCATAAAATATTAATAATTGAATATGATAGCTGACTTTTAAGTAACAATACTTAAGCTGATAACAATGTCGAGGCCTTCAAAAGATGCTTCGAAAGAGATATATACCTTATTTCGTATTATCTCCATCGCCATCTTCCTGAGGAGATTGGCCGGGCCGCAAGACCATCTGTGCTGCTGGTATCTGTAGGCTTTGAAAGTGCTAGGCAGTTCGTTTTTGACCTGGAACGAAACCATTGCGACAATTGCATTAAAATGAATTACATCTGCGAATCAGACTTTTCGACACTCCTCGTGAGTGGGATTCAATTGCTCAGTGACGTCCAAACTGATAAGCATTCACAGACATGAATTGATCACCTGAAGGTCCCCGAGGTAAAGGAACTTCCAGCCCTTGAGACTGGCTCGTACGGCCAGGTCCATGTCCTCCACCGTGGTCCGGTCCTTCCATCCCCCAGCTTCGTTTATTGCTGCTATTCGCCAAACTCCCGCAGTTCCTGGCCAATATACGTGCTAGTTACAGTCAGGAAACGCTTCATCCAGTGATTAATCAGTAAAGTCAAGAACGAATTGCAGTATTAAAGGAAGAAGAGGTCAAAGTGTAGCTTTGGTACCATTGAAACCGAAGAAGGCATAGGTGGAGGAGCCCACTTCCTGCTCCACCGTGAAGTGGTAATCCAGTGACATTTCCTGCATCCTCGTCATCAAACACTCGTCCGAGTTCACTGCCCACGTCATCACACCGTCGTGTTTAAGTCAGGTTAATCTTTATTACAAATTAATAAGTTTAACAAATTGATGAGTTAAGCGAGAACAACTAGTTGACGAGGCCAATTCGACACTAGGCACACATACACACAGGCGTACGGAGGATCTACTGGGATTATAATAAAAATTGGAAGTCGGGTGCGGGTGCACGAGACGCAGACCCATCAAAGAAAAGACGAGTGTCGGTGGGGATGGTAGACGCTGCATAACTGCACCAATAAATTGCACATGTGCCCACTGTTCCATTCCATTAGCATCTGCCGCCTCCAATTCTACCTCATAAAGTTCTTACTGACCCCCCCCATTTCCCAGGCTACAACAATATTCACGAAAAAAGGGCTAAACTCGCTGCTGACTGGGTCAAAAGGAAGTGAGAGAAGCCAACAGTGTCAGAGACCACCATTCACAGTGCATATGGCAGCCCAGACCAGACCGGGGTTGGTTGGCCGGGTGGACGTGGACTCATATCATATGTTAAGTGACATTTTATAAGCCAACCAGACATTAAAGTGATGGTCCCCTCTTACTGCCCTTGGAGGTGTTATAGGTGTGAGGCACGTGCCGGGCTAATCAGGTCAACCAACCACATGGAAGTAATCTAAACTGTAGCCTCACTTGAGGGAGGGTCCCAGCAATACCCGGCAGAATTGCGCTGGAAAGGCCGGACAGAGGAACTAGGGAAACCGCGGGGCCCGTCCAACCTTTTTTGCAGCCCTATCAACCAATCAACATCAGTTCCCGCCACCAAACACGAGGAAATGAGAGAAGACCCCAAAATTAAGAAAAAAATAGGCATTTTTTGTGAACACAGGAACCACCGACACTCCTCCCCGAACGCCTGTTCATTGTTAATTCAGTCATTTTTGTTAATCCAATCATTTTTAGTGACTGAAATAACTGGATTTATTTAATTAGTGGAACTATTAATTAGTAAAAAGTTTGTTCTTTAGCTAATTTAAATAGTTGAATACTAAAAAAATATGATAAACTTACTTTTTTTTTTAAAAAAGTGGATTTTATTATTTAATAATAATTATTATTATTTTTCAAAATGTAACTATTAGTGGGTTTGAGACGGGGAGAGTATTAGAATTAGAAGGGAGAAGAAAAACTGACCAAACTTCCAGCGGGCTTGAACGAGAGCGATGTCCCGGTTGTGGACAAGGAAAGGGATGGCGCGCCAGAGGAAGTCCGGCTCCGGCTGGAAGTCCGCGTCGAAGATGGCGACGTAGTCGCACTGCTTCACGTAGCTGTGCTTCATCCCCTCCTTAAGCGCCCCCGACTTGTAACCGGTCCTGTTGTCCCTTATCTCGTACTTAATGTTGATCCCCTTGCTCGCCCACCTCTGACACTCCAGTTCCACCATGTCCTGCAATAATACCCACCATTTTCATTATCACATTATTTATTTATTTTTAGAGGGATTATCACATTATTTATATTTCTTATACATGTTAGCTATAATGAGCTTTATAAAGTCATCTTGTTTTTTCTTTGTCCCTTTCTTTAATGGGTATCATTGGACTTCGCGGGAGGACTGTAGAGGTGGGACAGTGCAGTTAGAGAAGATAGTAAATGAATAATGGAGGGGGTAGATAATGACGAGCTTGGATCATGAAAACAATGGAGAAATTGGGAATTTTGAGGAGCTGGCTTCACTTTTTTACTGGTTTGTGGGGTTATGTCTGCTCCTTTTTTTAGTTCAAGGTCATTGGAAGGTGAGTATAACAAAGGCAAACAAAAACTGGAAATAATATCTGAGGAGAAGCCATAAAAATAAGCAAGTTGGGGAAATAGTAAAATATTTTGCAGTAACAGGGGAAAAAAATGGTCGTTTTTATGTTTTGTTCTGGCTCTGGCTGGTCTTGATTTAATGAAGATCCGTTGCAACGACACTGATAACCGGGGTCGGTTGTTTCATCGACATATGGACCACTCCCTCCAATTATGCAGAGATAGCAGAATTAGTTCACGTAAAAGTTAACAAACGAAAGGCCAAAAAAAACAAAAAACACTAAATTCATCTTTTTCCATCCAAACTCTGGTGATCCATTGCGGTATTTAATAGGTCAGATCGCCTAGGAGTTGGAGTTTGTTTCAAAAGAACGGATCACAATAAAAAAGAGCAACGAGTTCAAAACTTGTTTACATGGAGCTTTTAAGTACTGATATTGAGATGAATCTGTTGGAGGAGAAGAAAAAGACAAAAACCCAGATCAGCAATTTTTGAGATCTTAAAAGATTGTATGCAACAAAAAGGTTTGATTAAAGCTCTTTGATTCATGGACCAGGAAAACGACGATAAATAAAGCATACGAACTAGAAATCTGAGGGAATTGCGTCGAATTCCAACTTAATTTGCAACCAAATTGAAGGACGCAAACTTTTCTTTCGTTTTATCTGTTGCATTTTGAGATTGATGGTGGACCTTGATAACAGGGTCGGTGGAATCGTCGAGCACTTGGATTATAATTCGATCCGATGGCCATGAAAGCCCACATGCAGCTCCAATGGATAGCTGGTAAACCTGCATTACATAAACAACAAAAACAAACTCACAACCATGTCATCAATTTTATTTTATTTTTCTTCTCTACTGAGACAAAAAAGCAGGAAACCCAAAGCAACTGCAGATTAAGGAACGGCATTCTAAGGGGAGAAACAAAAGAAAAACAGGATGACCTCCTTCTCGTTGAACATGGGGATTTGAATCAGGACCATGGGGTATGCCGAGTTACCCAGCTCGACATCATCTTTTATGGTCTCCCACTTGTAACGCTTTTCCGGCTTTCGGCCGAAGAGCTTGACGAGAGTGATGACAATGCCCATGTAGAGCCTCTCAACGAAAAGCATCAACGACATTGCCAAACAGAGGATCAGGCCTAATCTCAGGAGTGGGACAATGAGGGGCGCCTTGATCTGCTGCCAAATTAGCCCAAGTTGCTCCGTGATGTCATCTCTCGAACCCTGAAACGCCTCCGGGAGGATATTTGCGGTAGATAGCCGATCCATTTCCTTTGAGTTAATTTAAGAGCAAGATGAAGGAGAAACAAGGCTTTGCACAGAAGAGCTTAGAGCAAAGAAATGTGCGAGATCGGCACGGTTGTGGAACACTTAGCTTTGCAGGAAAACTCGAATATTTTTCACTTTTTTCCTTCTTTCTCTCCCTCTTTAGCAGCTCTGTGGAAGTGGCTGCTTCTGAATTGCAGAATGCAATGCAGTATAGCTGGATTGTTGTCGGTCACTTCCGAAGCGCCAGCAGAGGGAGAGAGAGGCAATTCAGATCTTGCGCCTAAGAGCCGAACAGAACAGACTCTTCCTTGCTTCTCCCTCCAAAGCACAACAAAAACAGCAAGACGCAAATACCAAATCTCACTTCCTCAGAAGCAAAAAAAATCTACACAACCCGTGGAAAAAATACAACCAAAGCAGTAAAATGGGCACACAATCCTCTCTGCATTCAATCCCCTCCCCCCTGCCTCTCTTCACTCACCACCAACCTGCTCTAACTCTCTCACTGGGCGGGGCTGTTGTAACGAGATACAGTGGCTACTAAGATAACAAAGAAAAAAACCATAGATTCGTGGACAGATAGACTAGAAGCAAGAAAAGGAATCAAATAAGAGGGAGAAGCGCAGAGAGGGAGAGAGAAAGGGAATGGAGGAGCTTATTCGCTCTGCTCAGTTTTTATTCTCTCCTCTTGAATCCTCTCTTTCTCTCTCTGTCTCTCTCTTTTTTTTAAAGGCTAAATTATTTATTTTTGGGAGGGTGTTGAGGGGGGAAAGAACAGCCGACACTCTCCAACTGCCCAAAATCTCTCTGTACAAACGGAGTCTCAAGGCAAAAGGCGTCCAAATTAACCCAACGGAACCCAAACCGGCGATTGGACGTAAGATAGCGCCGAAATCCTCGGCAATTTGCACACTCCTCTCGTCGCATTTCTTTCCTATCCTCGGACATTACCAAAAATAATTAAATAATTAATGCCCGTATTATAGGCATCCGATCAAGATCTAAGTGCACAAGAGGGCATAAATCAAATGCTCTTTAGTTATGAGTGCTGTCAGATGGAAATTAGACTCATTTAAGTCGCGCATACGCCCATGATCATATAAACGGCTCTGTTAAACAAAAGAATAAGATAAAATAAAATAAAGTAAATGATTTGTCAGTCCTTTATTATAATTTTTTTATTTGTTAGTTTGACAAAAAGAAGTGCGAAACTCTTAACGGAGGGGTCAGGGGGTAGGAAATGTGGGGCCCGCGGGGTCGTTAGGCGCAGTAGTTCGTTGGCGTGGATGGGGAGGGCGGCCGAGGAGTTCGCCTCTGATGCCGGTGGGGACATGTTTGTCCTTGTGGCTAAACCCGTGGGCGTGTTTCGGCAACCAGATCTCAGCGAACGGGACAGCGTCGGCGGGGATCCGAAGACTTGGATTGACTAAAATGCCACCCCCTCCTCTTTCCAATTTCCAACCATTCACCAACCTCACGAGTCTTTCAACTCTCCTAATCTTTGTTTGCCTCGAGTCCTGACTAGACCCAATCACTTAGGTTACAAAACGTGATTTGGTTTTCTAAATTGAACATTAAACTTCTTGTATCACATTCCTTGCAGTTTTTTCCTTTCCAACTAGGACCAAAAAAACATGAAAAATGATTCCAAATTGTCGAGAATGTTTAGTTAAAATTGTTAAGAATGAACCGGATGCTAATTGGTGTAGTTACCGACAGCACGTGGCTTTGGGCTACCGACGTACGATACGCCTGCAGGCCAATACCAACAATCCTAATCTAGCAATCATCACATTCGTAAAAATATAGGAGCAGGCCTGGGGGCGCTTAATTAATTCTACTACCTTCAAATCTCCACCATCAGTGCAACAATTTTAGGCTAAATTCAGTAAACAAGATTTATGGGCGTAAGCAAATCAAGAAGAGTTCTAGCTCGGGGAGGAAGAAAGTCGGAGCGTAGCGCGCTACTAAAGAGTGATGCTACCCGTGGGTTAGTGTGACCACTGTGGAAAGTAGCCCGTGGGTGTAGAATTCTTCTTTACGATTGCCGGTGACAGTGACTAATTACGCTGCAGCAACCGACGGTCGGCTTTACGAAATCTGTCCCGAGCTCTTCTCCCGCTGCAATGCTTTCGATTCGGTTTACAGAATTGAAAGGGGCCGACAACAGGGATCCTCATCAGTCCACACATGGCCCGTTTATAGTAGGCAATCCAAGATAATTTTAACTGCATCTGCCCTGTGGGCTCCATACACCCATGCCTTCAATTTTTTTTTATTTCTTATGTACTGCAATGTGCTGAGAAGGGGCCCCCCATGTAAGGGTGGATGTTCATCATGTGGATGGAGAAGAAGCCCGTAGGTGCATTATTTTCTAATAACAGGGTGGCTCATTTCCGGTTGGTTAAAGACCCCTAAAACGGTCATAACTGTGAATTTGAGCAGTGCGAAGAGGATTATTGGATTTAATTACAACCCTTGACCCCTTTTCTAAAGCGGTGATCATGGCATTAATTAGATACGGCGCTGGGGCTTCATTTTCGGCTCAATGTTCATATAGGGCAGAACATGGCAAAGCTCTTGTCGCTTTTTCTTTTTAATTTTTCCACCCATGTTGACACGGCGACTGCGCAAGTACCGCCTATTCCGGAATTAGCCACGCAAGGCGAGTATCTCCGGTGGGCGTTTCAGTCAATCTACCCTTTTCACGTGCCAAAAAAGGCGCTAGGCGGCCAATTGCAGGGTGACTCATAATTTGTGGAGTAATTAATTAATTAAGCACAAAATTGCAAACGCTATTCCTGTCAAAAAGATGAGATCCGTCGATTGGGTTCTCTTTTCTTCTACAGGCAGCAACAGACAGGTGCCGGAGATGGGACTGGTCTGGAAGGTTCTGTTCAGGGTAGTAGGTCTGAGTCCCCACCTTTTTTCCTCCGGTCTCCTCCCACCACCTGCCCCAACCGTTGAGACGTTTAAATCCTCGTTTATTGTATTCTTGCTAATCAAAGTTTATTGATTAGGTTTACGCTTTTGCTTGCTTAAAAGTCTTGTAATTGTGACTTGAGAGTTTCTACAATTTTATATATATATATATATATATGGAAAGCACAACTGCACCTATGAGACATGGGCCAGGGGGAGAGGAGCAGGTTTATCAGGAGACTTGTCCGCTTTTAATTATCAAGGTAATCACCGTCGGCAGGTTGCTTAATTTTAGGGATGAACTTATATAAACGCCCCTTAATGATCTCAGAATAACACCGAATGCCCCTCGCACCCTTGCTCGGTGTCGCCAGACTTCCATTGTCCTCCATTTGTGGGTCCCGTTTGGCGCCTTCCTTGCCGTCCAAGGCGCTTCTCATCGGAGTTTTGACCCTCATCTGAGGGGAGGCCAAATTGTTACATGTGTGTCAGAAGTTAAAATTGTATAACAAGTATGATATGGCCCACCCATGTGGCATATCTTTGATCGTCAGATAATTCACCATGCCCAACATAACCGGTCTACCCAGGTCTTCCCTCTTCACTCCTTTGCCTGCCTTCCTTCAATCCCCCTTAATTGCCTCATTATGGAGAAAATCCGCTGATCGAAGCAGCAATTAAGTCTCTTGGCGGCCATTGTGCATGGATTTATGCATTCAGATGTGACTTTCTGAATGAGTGGACAAGTTGAGATGATTTCATGCGTTGTCCAGGTCTTTTTTTTTTCGTTCTTCCCAAATCTACTATAAAATAATTTATGAGTAGACCTTCTCACATTAGCTGTAGTTAAAATTAGTTTAGAGGAATGGCTCTCTGCTACTCTCGTATGTGCTCCTACAGTCAACAAGTATTCCATGATTTGCTTAAATTCCTTGGCCAGTAGTTATCTGACCATGTGGGAAGTAGACTCTGAAAATGGAAAAAGAATTCGTTTAAAAATACAGGGCAACTTCTAAAAGTGGTGAGAATTAGTTCATTTTGGAAAACCAAAATGCATTGTTCGGTTTTTAGAGTAAAAAGTTTGTTGTAGGGATGTGGTTATTAATGGTGGTCTTAAGATCTGAGGTAAGAGTGCTAACTCCCCCTTGAACGTTGAAATGAATGATACATACTACATAGAAGCCAATCTTTTCCACTAGTTCTCTTTCTTTATGTTTTTTAACACAAGAGGTTGGTGGGCACCACGGCCCGGAATCACAGACAAAAATGATGGGCTATCTACTTAAGTCTATCAGTTCAGTGAGATACTCGTGAAGCTTCCATCTAGCTCCTACTAGGATTTTAGCTGAGTTGCAACAACACACCTCTTTTATTCCTTTCATGTGGGCTTCCTTGCTCTTCCCTCTGAGAAAGACCCTACACCATACTCACATCTAACTCCATATTTTTAAACCGTAATTCTTGAGCTCGACTCTAGTAAGCTCTTTCTTTCCCTTTCATTCTTTTGGATTGTTTTCGACTGCATCAACAGTCCCCACAACTTGATTGTCCTGTGACTTCTCTCCTCTTGCTTTGATTTGAAAATCAACAGCGCACCATCTTCAGATTGGACCGGTCACTCATCGATACATCTTTAGATTGGATCGATCAGTCATCTGTATTACGCTTGCCCACGATTATTTTCTTCACCACTGATGTTATGAGAGCTTCCCACCGACCTCTCACTCTGAAGTTGGACCACTCCGCCTCCTATTGAGTTTCATTCTTCTGGGGATTTGTTTGAGCTATCTCATTGTTTACATTGAGTGTCAAGGAATGGAAGGAGTCGTAGTTATGGGTAATTTTCTTGGCTGGATCATCTTCAATCCTAGCTAGAGGATTAATAGTAATCATATTGGTCACTGTCTAATTGTCATGAACAGGAGCTCCCCTTGTGCTGATTCTGCAAAATTTTCTACTCATAATGTGCAACGGCTGATGTTAGATGTTTCTCCCCCATCAATTCATGACTCTGTACTTTTGGCAAGATATTATATTATAATGATTTGATAAATGTGCAAATGTGGGTGGTGCGATCTAAGATACAGCTTTATTATTTCTGTAATATATGCACTACATATAAACGTAGCCACGACAACCTAGAGCAATGGTCTCCTTCATTTGCAATATGCCAATATTCATCAGCTTTTCAGCCATACATGGGACCACATTGGTAGATCAAAATTGGGACATCACAGTAAATGTGCTCTTATTTGAAGAGCCCTCTTAGCCGTTGAGATATGCACCGGCAAAACCTTAGAAATAACATCATCTCATGGCCCCATGCCCAATTGCGGGAGACTAAATCCTTACACAAGACACACGACACCTCGCCAAGATACTAATGTACCCGAATTATCCAGCATAACAACATGGATTGCGTGGTTTGATTGAAACCATTTTCCTCTTCTTTACTAACTTAATTCTTAATTATTGGCATGCTTGGAATTTTTTTTGTTGCAATGAAGAAATCTTAAAAGGATTCCCGGTTGCTCTTGTTCCTTTCACGGGGTAGGAGAAGGTGTATACTGACTAAGGCTGTCAATAGATGCCCATTTACCCGTCTTACCCGTTTATTTGCCTAGCTTTAGAATCTGTCCTCATTCTAAGTCCGTATGGTAGCGGAGTCTCTTGCAAGACGCAAACCCAGACCCTATGGATGGGACCTACCCTAGAACCTACATGATGTGGCTTGTGGCGCAAAACAGCAATGCACGTGACTTAGATTGTGGACACTTCTTAACGGTGACATTGGGCCTGGCCACATTTATTGTGGGCTCCCAGTTGAGTCTAGAGATGTGGCTCTCTCTTCTTTTTACTCCACGACTTGATAACTACATTCTTGTCGAGTTTAATGAGCTAAGTTACCAAGTCGGCGCAAAGGGGATGGATTTATCCCAAAATATCCAATGAAAATGTTCACTGCAACTTGTCTTGAGATGAGGAATCAATAGCCAAGGAAACTTTGCAATGGCACCAGATGTTGAAAATTCCAAATGTCTTTCTCTTCAGTCCTTCCATTTCTTTGCTGTAGCGAGGGGGCAAACTTAATACATAGCAGCATTACAGCTTTGTGTGCAAAAGTTTGTATTTGTAGGTGTGAAATCTGAGAGCAGTCAGTTGTCCCAGCCACTGTTTTCCTCTGCCAGAAACACCCAACTCCCACTTAACTTAGGTAGTGCTAAAAAGCTCTCCACCGGTTTAGGCAGTAACTTGATCCACACTATAGATGATGGTAATGCGGATGCAGCTACCGCCTACCGCGAATCTGACATGACTGACTTAGGTTATGTTCATTCACCAGAAGAATATGCGAATTTCTTGTTTGGTCCTCTTCTAGGATCTACTAGATTTCTGTGGGCTGGAAAACCAGCCGCCTCCAAAGAGGATTTCCTAATCGTGGAAGCCGGTCCACTTCAGTAGCCCGATGTAGCGGTGCTAACATGCGACTCGAGTCGCGTTTCGGCAAGCTAGTCTCGTCAAAGCTCAAACTCTTACTTCATGAAGCTAAGGTAAGCTCAGGTCTTCAACGAAAAGTAGTAGCCTAGCAATTTTACAAACTAAAAAACACATGTTTTCCTTTTCGGAATCCCAATCCATGTTGACAGAATAGAAGACATCCAAGTAGGAGCCTCCTGGAGAGGTGTAGTTGCAGCAGGAGTGTCTTATTTACGAATCTGTATACAATAAAAGGGGAAGGAAAGTGCTTCCACTTGACTGCAGAGTATGGATGAAGAAATGAACCCTTCACGATATACCAGTCGAATATGCTTCTATTCCTACCCAACGAATCACCCACTTACCCCAACAGCGCCTTATCCCTCACAAAATTTTCAAAATCTTACTTCTGCCTATCCAAATACCTTCTACCATTAGCTTACAATAACTTTCCAACCACCAGGGATATACAGACGCGATACTAGTCTCTGGATCAAGAACGCCATCTTCCAAAATCTGCATGTATTAGAATATCAAATTCATGAAGAACACTTCAATTTCAAAATCGTCTCAAATATGATCACTACTACTTATGTGACCCATATCAATACTTGCAACATTCCTGTACCCAAAAAAAAAATTCCTACATGCATCCCATTTTTTTATCTAAAAGTCCATTCAGACAAGCGAAGGATCAATCAAGCTAATCTATCATCCCCTTGGGGATGTAAACGTCTTTGGTGAGGATCACAACGTCCATCCGTGGCAAATTCATCTTTTCCACCCTCTCCCCACGGGAACGGGATCCCTCAACTGGCCAAAATTTTATGCACAAGGAAAAATTATGCATAGAATATTTCACTTTCCGCCAATCACATTTTTATGAAAAAAAATTGAGAAGAGAAACAGATCATAATGCAAGGTACCGTTGTCAACAAAGCAAAGAGACCATCTGAATGCAGCAACTTTTTTGTTATACCCCATAGCGTGCCAAATTATCATAAAAGGCGTTGCAAAAGCAAATCAATACCGCTACAGAACATCTTATTTCTAGTTCTATTTTAAAAGCAACTTGCTATCCGAATTTCCTAATAAAAAGATCTCTCTATTTCCTCGTTATTAATTGCCCGGACATTCTAGACCTGTCAACATTTAATGTTTTGATTATTGGTACAACTAACACACACTGCCCCCACACACCCAGAATTGCACAGGCTCCATACTCAAACCTCGACCTCTCCCTCAACAACGAAAGGTGGAATTAGCCCGCCACTCGCTGGATCGGCTAGACACATGTTAATATTAAATCACGTATTTATAGAGTGTTTTTTTTATTTTAGGATTTATTTGGTTGGGGAAAATTAAGAGAAAAATATGAAAAAAAAAGAATTTAGGTAAAAAAAAATTAGGAGATTCTTAAAAAAATTATTACGTGATTGCACTAATAATATTATAAATAATTAAAACTTAAATTTACCAATGATAGTAGTTGTCGCGGGCACAAAGCTTTGCCTAGCATTCACACTCGTGATAGCCTGACTACACCGCACAGCCAGCAGTCACTATTTTCCTTTCCCACTCGTATACGCAAGGGAAAAACAAACAAAATAGCAACACGGTCCGACCTGTTGCAAAGGTCTCTGCCCAAGCTATATTTCTGTCCGCTGAAATACAATATAAGGAGAGGGCAAGGCTGAACAACTAGGCTGAGAACTCTCTCCTCTTACTCCCCGGTTCGCTGTGCATGAAGAAATCAGATCATAATCAGCCATGGCCGCCCCTCTCATCCCTTTATATAGACACAGCCTTAGGTTGGTCATCCCAGTGCCATTAGAAGTACAAAACCCACCCAATACAAAAGTCCTCACCCTGTCCAACTCTCAGCCCAAAGTCATTCCGCCCCAACATAGTTTAGGAAGCCTTCAAGAGTTCGTCCTCCGCTAGAAGTCCATTGTCACGCTGCCTCCAAGAGTCAGCCCATCCGAGGAAACCAGCCACTCCAACTCCTATCCGTCCTAGGAGTGTGACCAGCCTTCTTGTGCAAGTCCTGTCTGTATTAGGAACATGCTACCTGGTCTCCTACTCCAACTAGGAATGCAGCCAGCCAGCATAAGTTAAATCCTATCCGCCTTAAGAGTCCTCCCCTAAGTCCAACTAGCGCCCAGCTTTGCTGTTAGAGTCCCGCCCGCGCAAGGACTCCTACCTAGCCTGCTTCGCAAGGCGAGTAGCTCGTCCAAAACATCTCCTGTCCCAACATTCGTCCGTGCCCAAGGGGCTGCCTAGGCTGTCCGCTGCCAAATATGGGGGTAGCCACCCCTTTCCGCATCTGTCAAGTTAAGGGGCTAACAGTAGTAGTGGTAGAGTATCTTAAAGGTATCGGTGGTAATAGTGGCAGATGTAACAGTGGCGACAGTGGTAGTGGTCACTATAGCAGTAGTAGTGGTAACGGCGGTGGCGATGGTAGTGATAATGATGATAGTGATAGTGACAATCGTGGCATCGACAAAGTTGATAATAAAAATATTAAAGACATAAATATTTGGTATGTTGAATTTTTCTTAATATCCATGTATTGCGTGGTAAAAAAAATAGCCGTAAAAAAATTTCGGCTAATTTGGCCCCCATATTTTGTCTAGTTTCTCTTTTCCTATTATACCAAATAGTAAAAATTAAAGGATTTTAAAAAAAATTATTTTTTCCCCATTTTCTATCAATCCAAACAGATCCAAAGTTAGATAGATAATTAAAAGAGTGTAATAGTATTTTGGATTCTATCCTAATTAAAGGGGAAAATAAGGATGGAAGAATGTGATGTAAACAAAAGAAGAGTTGTGAATCAAGTCAAAATCTACCCGCTATCAAATCGTAATAAATTTAGTAAATAGAACTTTAACATTTTAATAAGAAAATTTTTTGGACAATGTAAAAATTTACACATCAAAACTCTACTTCAACATTTTCACACCATTAATAAGTGAGGCTTATAACATTACTCTTTTAACAATGTTATGTAAGAGTGGCAAAGCACTTTCTTACACCTCAGAACGTTTTTTTGTGGGTGCAACCACCTCACTTTTGCAGGAACTACAAGCAAAAAAGTGTCAAACTCTAACAAATTCGCATATTGAACAACTAGAAAGTGTTGTAGATGCTTCCTTTATTCTCAATACATTCCTATAATTCCTTCCATGTCTAGAAACAAAAAAAAATAACTGAAAATATTTAGCATTAAGGCAATTTATGTTGAATATATCATATTTTAGTGTAACTATTTTAAAAAGAAATATTGATCAAATGTGGTAATTAAAATGGCTTTTTACGATCAACCAGCATCTTTTAATGTTATTGTTTCTGCACTGATCCCTGGCATTCTCGCCTTGACTATCAATTTTTTCAACAAAGGCATTCGTTTAGGGGGGCGGGGGGAACATAACATCCATCCTGAGAATTCATGTTTACCACCCTCCCATTTCTGGAATATAAGAGTTCATTTTTCATAGTTTATATAAAAAGTATTGGATGTTTAAATTTAGTATATTTTTGCACTCATGAGAAAAATTTAGGTGTCATGACTCAAAATTTTAAACCCTTTTTAAATAGCACGAACGATTAAAGTCACAAAGATTTTTTTTTCTTAATTTGAAACAAACCATTTAATTAAATATCTAGGTTATGATAACTAGGGTTTGCAAAAACAAATATAAAAAATTATATGATATTATTATGTGTCTCGAAAATCTATAAAGAGCGGACTATCCATCTAAGTACAAGTTTGTCATCAATCTGAAAATAAATAGCAAGGTTGGCTACACCAATGATACAATTACTAACAAAAATTGAGAAAATAAGGAACTAATTTCCACACTCATTTGTCATGGTTTTCCTAGTCCTTATTTGAAGAACCTATAACAAACCAATCTAAACAACGATAAAACCTCTTCACCCGTAGGACAAGAGTTTTCAAAAGAATAAAATATTTAATTAATATGTTTTAGATCAGGTCAATATCATCATATGTTAGTTACCTATGTCCTCATCGGACAATATCTCAAGTGTTAGTTCTAACAAGATCGGATCTAGACATAAATATGCCTAACAACCAATACTATCTCATAAAGCATAACATCATATATGCAATACTTAAGTATTTTGAACCAACTTACAATTCAGACAAGTCCTTTAATTGTTCTAATTAATAATCAATGTCATTAATTCTCTCACAAACCTCTGTTTTATAATTAATAGCATCGTCTAATCTCTTGGACAGACAAAAACATCATATATCAACTAGAATAACACATGATACAAACCACTATTCGTTGTTTTGACCCATATTTAGGTTTAACAAAAAATAGCTCTCGATAAAAGGTCAATACACTACAATCACAATGTAAGAAAATAAAAACATAATATAAATATGTACTAACCCAAAGATGATTCATCCCTAAATACACAACTCCAACTTTGAAGTAAGATTGCTTAATTAGTAGCATGACCTAAATCCTCATAGCCCTCATGAGACTGCTATGAATCTAGAGACATGGATCCCAATTGTGCTCACGAACATTAATTAGTGAGAAATACAAATCCATGGTCCTATGAAGACTTATGTTCATGGAACTCCGCTTTTCATACATATTATTGTCCTATGAAGACCAGTAAAGACCTCTTTAGGCTAATACCCAAACCATTGTTGTTGTAAAGAAAGTGTATAACTATCGCAATCTCCACCCTCCCTAACTCTTGGAGAAGTGACCTCAATGACAATAAATAATGAAACCTATAAGAGCCTAAGATCTATATGGCCATTGACTCCCAAACTATCAAAATTTAAACTCGAGCAATTTTATCAAATCAAGCATTCGTCCAAACCATTAGGTTCTCTTCACACTCTAAATCGGCCTAAAAAATACCTCATCCAATGAGCTATGTTTAAAAATTATCCTAAACCCTATTAGTCTTTATGAGACTAAAGTAAATTCTCATAACTACCCTTGGTTCATTCACTAAGGTAAGTTTATACGCCAAGGCCTTGTTCACTCTATGAATCAGTCTCAAACCTTATTAAAGGTATTTTAATCTTTATCTTGATTAGGTATTCTTCCCCTAATCCAAAGCCAACCCATTTATATTCATTAATCTTAAGTTACCATTATATTACTAATACATCACATCAAAAGTATGAATTGTAGTAAATGAACATAAATAATATGGGCTTGCACAAGTTTTAACAAACAACCTTAATGGGATTGAAGACCATTAATAATAAATGGAGACTCATTGCACTCATTTATTGGGCTAGAGCTAGACAAATTTAAGCCCGTAAATGTATATAACTCCTACATATAATACATGTTACATATATACTACCTTAACAGTTTGACGTAAGGTGTTGCATATACATGTATTACTCTACCTTAAACCCTAATAATGAGGGTTCTTCTTTTTATTTCCTTTGTTACTTTGACCTGTAAAGGTCTTTGTGTCACCTACTCATCATAACCCTTCTATTTACAGGTATTTACTATCATTAAAATATGTCCTCACTCTCTTCCAGTTAGGGTATCCGTTTCTATGAAAACGGAGTAGACTGCCCCTAATGGCACTAAGGTAATCCTCCTTGTTGTGCACGTTTACCAGAGTCTTTATTTACATCTTTATTTTAGTACGTTAGGTTATTTTCTTTTGTATTTAATTAGTATTTACATACATATTAGAACAGTAATTGTGTTAGAAACGACAGTGGACCATGGAGTAGTCGGGACCACTAACAGCATGTTTCCCGAGGTAAGAGGGCGTGGCTCCCCATAAGAGTCGTCCCCTCTCTTGTGTCTTGTTTATGCATTAGAATTATTCAGATTCCTCTCCCCTTTCTTCTTCCACTCTTCCCTTTCCTACGCGAGAGTTTGAGGTACCATTTGTGCCTACTCCGAGCACAACACTCCTATATGGGGTACAGTCCTCTCCTTTGGTCATTTTGGTCATCTTACTCTCCTTTTGTTGATTGCAAGTCAATTAGTCCATAGGTTCCACTCTCAAATTGGCTTGTACTTGAATGCCGGAGGTTCACTCATGGGGGTATTTCTGTTATTCCTTTTAAAGGCCTTCTTTAATTTTAATGGGTCCAAAATTGGGTTCAAGGCTACCCCTCAATGTTAAGGACTTGTGGTGTTTCATAGGGTCATAAACCCCTCGAAATAGCCTTAGTTCACTTAATAATTCACCTTTAATCCTATGGGCAAAATAGTCACTTATCCACTTACTGATAGTTTATCTCACCATGAAATTTGGTTAATATTTAGGGTACAGTCTCACCTTTGATTGAGATTTTTCTCAAATTTTAACTTCACTCACCTGCCCTAAACCAGAGCCTAGGTTGAATACTCGGGCTATAATTTACCTATAAGTGTAAAATAGTGTTTTTATAGAATGAGGTTTTACCCCGGACTTAGATTTGGTGAGGGCACTCAAACCCCTCTCAAGGTCTATTAGTAATTTTTCTAAATTTTTTGGACACATACTATCTTGAACTAGATCCGGTTTAGTGCCCTTTTTTATTTTTCTATTTTGTTTTAAACCGAATTGGGGATTTAGATGACTAGAGCTTTGGCCATGTCGGTGCTCTGCCTCCGATAAAACTCTACATTGGACTTCCCTCGCCAAATTCTCATAGCTGACTCACGAGATGCCTCTGACTGTCACTAGGTGGCGGCGGTGGGGCCTGCCACTTTGCCACCCTCCTTTTCCATGTTCTCTCCGATCTCTCTCATCTCCCGATCTTTGTTAGTCCCTCGGGTTAGGTAGCCTCCCAGCCATCGGAATTATAAAGTCCCTGATTTTTCTACGATTTTCTGAGAATTTCCTACTATTTTTTTAGTTATTTTTGGCAGAAAAATGTGACGCTTCGGCATATTCATATTTGTGTATTTTACCCTATATTTATTCCCGTAGAGTTGGGTGTGAGGCTTAGTCGCAGGCCACGGGCCTCGCTACGCACTTACGGCTCAAATTTTGGAGCTACAATGCATAACCGAGAGGTGAACGCATATTAGGGACATAGACATAAAAATTAAAAAGATTATATATAAAAAATCCGAAGATCGGATTCTAGGAAGTTTTTGATTTTTAGAAATTTTTTTCACGTCCAGTAATATTGTGAGAAACCCAAGCCCATTTCCGGTCACTCCGTTCTCCCTCCTCTGTCATCGGATTCTACCGGTTCTCGTCAAGATCTTCTTTACCTCACCGCCATGAGTCTGTAGGTACCGACTATGACCATCGCCATAGCCTCTTCGCTCCTCCATGAGGTACCGAACTTTTCTTCGGCTTTTTTCTCTTTCAAATCCCGTTTTTGAGCCATGGGGTTGCGATTTTGATGTCGTTGGTGGCCCCCCTCAGCTAGACTTATGTTTAGTTAGCCGCTAGGAACCCATAGGCGTTAGCTAGAGCCGCCGCCATATTTTCTTCGCTCTGCTATGAGTTACCAATACTTTGTCAGGTTTTGGTCACATTTTCCTATCACTGTCCGTGGCTTTTTTTTAAGACACCAGTGTGTTTTCGGTCGTTGTCCGGCCACCGGACGGACTCTGTCTAGCCTACCTCAACCTAGTGTCGGTAGGGGGTTACCATCTCCGACTCTACTTTGCCCTATTGACTTGCTCCACCCGATTAGACTCTTTGGGTGCATCTCGGGCCGTTGTCATCGGCGAGTCATGTGCCATTCGGCCATTGTGGGCTCTGCCCCGGCTCGGCGACAGTGAGGGTCAGCCCCACTTAGCCTGATTATACTTCCACTCGGAATGGGCCACTTGTCGTTTGCCCTATACTGTGCGAGATGCACAGCCGCCAGCACCACATGTATTGGTTGTGGGCGGTGATCAGCAATGTCGTCGCTTCGATTGACCACCACCTCCTGGTCATAGCTTAGTTGCCCTTTTGTGGGCCTTGGGCTGCTACCGTCCAACCCATCTCCCCCTAGAGTTGACACGAAAGCCGTCCACACTTCTCTTCTGTCCTCGAGTGTTGCCCTGCGCTCTCCGCCCTTATGTGGGCCCTCGTTGACGCGAAATCATCACCGTTGGGTGCTATCCACAGTTGATTTCGATGTCTTGCAGTCGGGCGAGTACATCTTAGCCACTGACTGATCTTCAGTGTGTACACCATTGACTTTTGGTCGCACCACCACTTATGTTGGCACGACATTTCTCCCGGCCGCCCTAGAGTGCCGTCGTGGATCGCAGATTTTGCCGCATTGACTTCTGACACCCTATTTGGTCATGATTGTTTCTGGAACTTCCTAAAATCCTCAAAACAACAGCTCTCTTAGTCATGCAACGGTTTTGACTGCCAATTTCGCCGCTGACGCTGCCACCATTGTGTGCTCGCCATCAAATGTCATGATTACGAGGTAGGAGAGCTTTGAACTCGTAATTTGATGATAGTGTGCTTTGAATGAGTAGCAGTGTGCTAGGGCTATATGATTGAATGCTATAAATGTTAACTTATGATCTGTTTGCATGATGTAAGAGGATGAATTATGCCATGTTGAAATGCATATTACATGCATGTTGGTTGTAAGTATGTTGGATGTATGTATGTGCTAGTAATGACTAGTGTGTTTGTTGATAAGCTTCGTATGTTGATTGAGTATGTGCTAGTGATGGCTAGCGTGTTTGTTGGTAAGCTTCGTAGGTTGATTGAGTATGTGCTAGTGATGGTTAGCATATTTGTTGGTAAGCTTCGTAGGTTGATTGAGTATGTGCTAGTGATAGCTAGCGTGTTTATTGGTAAGCTTCGTATGTGTATGTATGTGCTAGTGATGGCTAGCGTGTATATTTGAAGTATGTATGGATTATGTATGTGCTAGTGATGGCTAGCGTGCATGTTTGAAGTATATATGAATGTGTATGTATGTGCTAGTGATGGCTAGCGTGTATGTTTGACGTATGTATAAATATGTATGTATGCGCTAGTGATGACTAGTGAGCATGTTTGTAAGCTACGTATGTATGATGGCTATTTGCCTAAGCTATGAATATGCGTATGTGTATGTGGGCAGAGGTATAAGCTATGGATGGTAAGAAGTGACAGTGTATGATATGGATTTGGCTATGAATGGTAAGAAGTGTCAGTGTTCGGTATGGATTTGGATATGGATGTATAAGCTTATGACAAATGACAGAGGATATGAGCATGACGGGCGAAGATTGTCAGACAGTAAGTGTAAGGACTTTCATTTCTTTTTAATTATTGGTTAATGCATGGTTAACTCATTTTCTTATTAATTCGGTGGTTTTGTAAATAAATAGTGTTTATGATGGTTATAATCAAAAATCAATTTTACAATTAGTGGTTTTAAGTGATTTGAGTCAAATGTGAATTTTTGGGATTTTTCTGAATTTTCACTATTATTTTCAAAAATTAGGATTTGGCGAGACCCATGTGGGCCCTACAATCGAAATTTGGGTTTTTGTGACAAATTAACTCAGACATCAACACAATCCCTTATAAAAAATTTCATAATTTTTCCAGGTTTTATTAGTACTCAAATAACTAAATTACCCATTTTTAGCCTATTTTTTATTCATACCCCACAATTTACCCATACACACCCTAAAACTTACTATAAAAGGCAAGATCTGAGACATTTCCATTTTTGGGAATAGGCTGAAGAGGAGAGGTCAGGCCTAATCCTCATTTAGGCCCGATTTGGAAGGTGTTTAAGGTAAGTCCATTCTAATTAAGCATCAAATCCTAGTTTTTCTCTTAATCTCTTCTAGATCTACCATTTCCCCTTTGTTTTGATTCATTTTTAAACATCAAAACTACTGATTTGCATCTTTACTTTAAACCCTAGCTCTAAAAATCCGTCTGATTTTTATATTCAACAAGCCCGAGATCTAAGTTTTTAATTAGGGTTTTCTATGTTAAATAGGTTTTAATGGAGTTTAATTCAAACTCTATGTCTTTGTAAGGTTTTCAAGAAGAGTGACCATCAAATCCAAGCCTAATCAAGGGATAAGGTAATTGACTTTCGAAATTTCAGTCTTCCTATGGTAAAAATCTTGATTTCGTGGTTTTTTTTGAATGGATTTACTTCATTAGTGCTTTAATGGCATGATTAGTATATGGTAATATTTAGTCCCAATTTCATAGGGTTTCATCTTGTTATGAGGTAGATTAGATTTCTGGAAGTTATGGTGGAATTTTATTGGCATTTAGGATGTTAGATGGAGATTTTAAGGTTTATCAATGAAGTTTCGGTTTAAAAATTCGAAGGGAAGAAGGTCAATTCTGCCTTATTGGCGTTCGAACGGCCCTCCTGGGCATTCGAATGGCAATACTATAAATTCAAAATTTTCTTGTTTAACGGATCGAACAGCCCTCCTGGGCGTTCGAATGGCTACACAAAAGATTTTGTATTAAGTGCATGATGTTTATTTCGGTGATTCTGCTTTAATATGCCAATTTTATATAAATATGGAGTGTTTTGAGCTATAGTATGCTACTGAAAAGGCTAACCATTGAGGTTATGAACTTGAGGTATATATTTAGAGTTATGTGGGATGACTTATGGTTGGAGGTATGATGTTGGTATTGCCATCTTGAAGTTATGAATGGTTGATTCTCTATGGTTAAGTATATTTTCAGTAGAGCTACAGCCTACTAATGGACTAATATGTCATGTTAGGATGTGGTTAATTGATGTGTGAATGTTAGTGAGCGTCATGGTTTAAGGATGAAGTGTTTAACTTGTGGTCTTATATGTGTTTAACTTGTGGTTGAGCTTTGATTTGAGTTATGATTTCAATTATTCTTCTTCTATTATTTCTGCTCGAATTCATGATTTGATGTTAATTCACATGTGTAGTGTGGTAGTGAGTTAATTTCATGCATGTTAATATACATTGAGTAAAGTGCTTCTACTAAGTACACACACACATGTGGGGCTTAATGATGATGTTGAAGTTTGATATTATAATTATGAATGATGCATTAGGGGCTTATGAGAGCACTTATCATGAATTAGGATTTATGTATGTCTTGCCCATGTATGTACCATGTTGCATGCATCATGAAAATGGATTTCCAATTGAGGCTTTATCGAGGTTAATCGAATTTGATCGATTAGATGCAATGTGATGAAATTGTGTGCTGGATTGATCGGTCGTGACTTAATCGAAACTTAATTGGTCCGAAAGGACATATTTTGATTTGAGTTCCTATGTAGAACGAGTGCACTCCCCGGGTTGAGTCTAGAGAAATGGAATTATGTGGGGACGAGTTGTGTACTTGTCTTGTGAATTTGAGATTATTATTATGAATGTCATCTGGACCCTGAGAATTCAGTGTGGTATGTTGTGTGCACCTGCTACCACGTGTTCTAGGGTTCCCTGTGTGGGAACTCGGGCTCTCCCCTCTGCAGGAGATGTCTTTAGGCGAACACTCCTGCTCTAGATTCTATATGTGAGAATAGGACATCCTTGGCCAGGATCGTCCAGGGTGAGCAGCCTTAGGGATTGACATCCCTGTGTAGAATTTTGGACCATGACACGCCTTTGTGGCCTTGTCTGTGTTCCCGTCTGTGTGACACTAAATTGTGATTACTCCTTAATGGAGGTTGATATGATGTGATGCATGATTTCATATGTATGTTAGAGATACATTTCATGCAGGTTGATATGATGTAATGTATGGTTGGATATGCATGTTAGAGATACATTTCATGCAGGTTGATATGATGTTGAAGCATGATTTGATATCTATGCTAGAGATACATTTCATGCAGATTGATATAATGTGATGCATGGTTGGATATGTATGTTAGAGATACATTTCATGTAGGTTGATATGATGTTGAGGCATGATTTGATATGTATGTTAGAGATATATTTCATGCAGGTTGATATGATGTGAATAGCACTATGTGGATTATACACTATGATGCAGGTTTAAGTGATGTGTATGTGTGATCAGAAGATGTTACATCTTGTCAATCTTTGATTTAAATGATTATATTGTTATGTTGTCGTGTTGCTGATGTTGATAGTATATTAGAAAAACCATTGTTGTGTTTAAACTCACCCCTCTTTATTGTGTTTTGCTTTGGGGCTGCGTGGCGCGACACGCAGACGGTCAGGATCTCCTCTTTGAGGAAAGATTGGAGACGACTTGAATGTGATCATGGAGACTCTTATGTGACTTATTTTCCTTGGTTTATGCTTTATGTTTAGAACCTTTGTGTATGGTTCTCTATTGGATTTATGTTACTTTATACAATTCTGTTGTCTAAGACCTATTTTAGAGCCAGAGTGGGCTATGGTTGACTAAGCATGTGGGTTTGAGACTAATTGTTTATTTTGAGTTAAGCAACTCTCTTTCTTTTCTACTTATTTATTCTTGCTCAAAGTGGTGCGCATACTCCGTAATTCTGTTAGGTTACCCATTTTTTGGGTTAAGTCTTCCGCTAAAGCGTATCTCAATGCCCCTCGTCGCCCCCGCACACTTGACCGGCCCTTGGACTGGGTTCGGCTCAGGTTGGGCAGTGTCAGGGCGTGACAGTAAGAGTGTTCATAATTGCACATGCATAACGTACATATTATGAAGTGAAAAGTAAGCATAATAAGTGAGGTGTTAGTAAGAGGGTATAACTAGGTTTGGCTCTAAGGGGCTCAGTCTAAGGACTTTCCAATAAGATATGTTGGTCATAAGGTAGATGGCGGAGATTGTAAGACCGTAAGGATTTTGGTGTACGGTGAGTTATGTTATAAGATGGACGGGTTAAGTAAAGTCTGCTGCCCTGACGAACTTGGTTTCTGATCGGGCTCAGCTTCAATTTGATCAGTGGAGCACGGTATGCTTGAGCGCTTGTGCGGCATAATTGTACTGCATAATTTACTTAATTCAAACTTGAATTATAAACACAGCTAATGATAGTGTTGTGAGTTTGAGATGTCGACGGATTAAGTTCCGTGTTTGAGCTAGCCGATAATGAGTCGGCCGAGCATTTTTCATGTCTTGCCATGTTGTTAATCCTGTGGGATGTTGTATGTGTGTTGTATAGAGCACCAGACATTTGATGCTTTGTTGAGAGCAATGTATGTTTTTGATTTGGTCTATGTGCTGTATGAAGTACCAGACATCTGATGCTCTCTTGAGAGGGACATATTTTTTCGATTTGGACTGTGTGTTATATTAAGCCCAGATATTTGATGCTCTGTTGAGATCATTGTATGATTTCTGCCTAAGAGTGACATTGTTTGATTCCACCCAAAAGTGACACTGTATGAGCCCAAGAGTGGCACTGGCACTATAAGACCCATTATGGTGGGCAATTCTTTGGCACTATAAGGCCCATTATGGTGGGCAACTGTATGACCCCTTATGTATAGGTGTTTATGTTTGCACGCTCAGGTAAGTAGTATCATGGACCTACTCTTACCTGTTTTATCCAGTGCCCCATGAGAATTAGTGTGCCTTACCCTTCAAAAAGTTCATGATGTCTAGTCACTCCCCGGAGGTTAAGGTGATGCCCCAGTGGCATTCTTTCTATTCGACGTTGGAACTCATTAGTTGTAATGAGCTTCAGTGGTCGATAGTATGTGTACGACTGTAAGAGTATGAGTATGAGTATGAGCACCACTGTAAGAGTATGAGTATGAGTAAGACTGTAAGAGTATGAGTACGACTGTAAGAGTATGTTTCTGACTAAGACAATAAGTGTATGATTTTGAGTAAGACTGTATGAGTAAAGTCGTACGAGTAATACTGTATGAGTAAGACTGTATGAGTAAGGTCATACGAGTATGATTATATGAGTAAGGTCATACAAGTATGTGTAAGCTGTATGAGTAAGCATATGATTGTATGAGTAAGGTCGTATAAGTATGCGTATGTTGTATGAGAAAGCATACGATGGTACGAGTAAGTTTATAAAACCCTAAATAAGGGTGTTTGTGTAAGTTTGATTCGATGGTATTGATGTTAGCAAGATTATATGCGTGTTTGTATACGTATGAGCATGATTCTGATATGCCTGTTTGCTTCATATTTGAGTTACATGAATGCATCAATGTATGGATTTGCTGAGTTCACTGTTTAGAACTCCCACACTGGGTATTTTCCTACTATGTATGAAAATACTCATTACCCTACTTTTTTAGCCCCGTTGTACGGGAGGTTTTTGCAGGTTTGTGCAGAGAGCTCCTAGAGATGGACGCTCATTTCCAAGGTGGTTTGATTTCCTTGAACTCAGGTATACATTTGACTTACTGCAAGTTTTGTTTGTGCCAGAATTTGTTGTATTGGGTGAGATGAGAAGTCAGGTGTTTGTATATTCTGGACTTTTAGATTGTATTAGACTGTGGACTGTTATGGGACTTGCACTTTGAGATGCTTGGGAGAGATTTGTATTTAAAGTCTATGATCATAACAATTTATTCATACGATTATTTTAGAGTATTATCTGTGGATGTTTGGTTTGGTCGGACGATGTTTGATCGAATGTGTAAAAATTTGTTTGGGAAAATCGATCTGTTACGTTTTAAATTGTAAAACTATTTTCACAGAATTCGTATTCGTCATTTTTCCCGATTTATAACAGTTATATTGTAAAAAAAATTTGTGAATTTTAAGAAAAATGTATAAAAAATCGTGGACATTACAAGAATATCCAAATTTTGGCTTTGAAATCAGTCTTGGATGCATAAGGCTTGTCTCCCTCATGGGGATGACCTTAGAATGGAAGTCCATCAATTGCTAGACTATTCAACCACCGCCAGTACCACCTCCTGCACGTAGCCTAGCTATCGGGGCCATGGCAAGGCATTCAGCCCCGCCCTGATTGCACCAAATAACCCAGCCCTACCACCAGTGGGGCAACTGTTCCTCAGGCACACCACTCTCTATATTCACACTTCACCCCTTTTCACTCTGCCCCTCTTTGTTTTCACTTAAGAGCAGTGCTTTAAGGCTCTACCCCGCAACCCATCAAGAAAGGGGGGAATGCAGGCTAGAAACTGACGGGTGGGAGCAAGCTGGTAGCCCAACTCCTTCGCCAAGTTTATTAATAATTAAATTAAGGATTTAATGCCCAATTGCATGGAAAAATACTTCCATGTCAAGAGAGAATTGAGTTAATTCAATGATATTACCTTGTTAAGACTATGACCTTCTAGCTCACTCCTCCTCACCTCTGTCGCTAGCCGCCTTCGTCAAAAAATCCATTAGCAACTCCTCCTTCACCCCCAAACTCTCTCAAACCCAAGTCCCATTCTAAAAAGCCCTAAATAGGTTTTTATAATGATATAGATTAAAATTTCTAATCCTACTTAGGTCAAAATACCCCCTAGTTTGGCAACTATTTAGGCCCATTAAAATTAACTGTCGCCACTCTAATTAACTGGACCCATAAAGTAAAGTAAACAACCCAATTACACATCTAATTTGGGTAAACAAGCTTTGTGCGATGTTCAATTAAAAAACATTTTAAAGCTCTTTCAATCTTGCTCTACATAGATCTCAACTAAAAATTTTATCTATTGAAAAGGTTATTATAACTAGAAAATCAAGGTGTTAAACACACTATTTTTTATGCAGCCAATTTTGAAATTTTAAAAAATTCCCAAACATGATATCAAGTATCATTTGGCAATCACTTTCCTCTTAAGCTTGTTTGGATACCATATGTCATATCAAGTTACTTTTCTCAATACATATTTATAAATAATTCTCATTTGGCCACCCACATTAATCATTTCAACTACAAATTATAAACAAATGTAATTTGAACCTACTAAAAAAATCAGGACGTTCATTTGAGAAAAAGCTCCCAATGAGGACCTTTCTACATAACAATTCTCAAATCCTCCTGCTAGCACCTAACAAATTTCAAGGCACATTAATGGCTTATTAAGAGTTCATTTTCAAAAAAGTAATAAATATTTAAATCTACTACATAATTGGTTGGTTGGACCCACAAGATGATCCAAGTTAAACCGATACTAAAAGTATCACTAATGGGAGACGTCAAATTAAGCCGTCGAAGATGCTCAAGTAGCTCATCCAAATGCCTACCAGGCACTTTGACAACTTGTGAACTCAAACTATAGATATTATTTGAAAAAGACAGTGCAAAGAAAAAAAATGAAGAGATGAAAGAAAGGTAAAAAGAAGAAAAAGAGTGTTTCTAAATAGAGATAACATATATGGCACCCCAGCTTTGGGTGCCATTTCCTCGGTTGGAAATGATGGGGCACCTTTTACTTCCATTTATTCTGGCAATGGCGTCCTACGTTGAAAATGCTCTAAGACAACATTTCCATAATATTATAACAAATTTGTCTTGCCAATCCAGCCATTGAGTGCTGGTTAAAAATGGGAACACTGTCTTAAGCTGTGTCAGCTTCTTTCTAGTATTACCATCTACTAAAAAAACCCAGCTTACAATTCTCATTAAAATGGAGATATTGGATGAAAATGGGGACCAACCATCAACTAAAAAAATTATCAGCAAACAATTAATGTCAAGCAGTTAATATACCCAATTCTCTCATGGCTTTCTTCGTTCAACAGAAAAGGGCTACAAATTCCAACAGCAACTTCAGAACACTTTACTTCCTAGAGCCGTGTTTTGCCTTGATGTGAGATTGTAAGGCACTGTCAGAATTAAATGTCCTGAAATATAACAAAAAAGAATTTAGCACACACAAAGCTAAACGTTCCCATTTTTACATATATGAGCACTTACTTGTTACATGATTTGCAGCTAAGTATTCCAAACTTTGGGTTTTGCTGATTGGACTTGTTGGTTGCAAGTGTCTTTCCTTCCTGCTTAAGCGGGTGAGGTGTGGCTGTATGACCACCTTTTTTCCCATCAACACCTGCACAATTGGGAATTTATTTGGTGTAAATATGTCAACTACACTTATGACAGACATAGCTTTTCAAAATCTAGGGAGAATGAAAGATTCTCCCACTCCAACAGATAAAATGGCAGCACAAAAGAAAGACAATTACCAGTCTTTTGTCCTACAGGAGTAACCAATTTGGCCTTCTTCTCTAGTACAGGTGTCTCAAAAGCAAATGCTGAAGGCCTCTTTTTTACTACTTCAACCTTCACAATTAAAGCGAAAAATGTTCAACAGCTACCACAAATCAATATAATCAATAAAAAATTTCCTAATATAAAGAAGATGAATGCATCAGCAGACACAAGATTTTGTAATACCTTCTTTGGAGTAATTTCCTCCTCTTCAGAGCTTTCGTCATCATCCTCACTATCATCAGTTTCCTCACCAAAATAATCCATGTCCTATAACAAAATTTGTGAAAAGTTTAGCTCTTCATGATTCTATGGCTCTATGAGTTTATTCAATAATGGAATTTGAATCATATTACCTACATAAAGAATAAAGAAAAGAGTGACAAAATATCAATACTCAAGAAAAGCAAAATGAAAGACCACCACCTTATCAGAATCAGCCATATCTTCCTCAATGTTATCTTCATTTAGATTTGTATCTTCTGCTTTACTTGGCTGTCTTTGAGCCTTTGGCTTTGACTCATTTTTTGAAACATCTGCCTTCTGTACAGCAGCCTTAAATTGTACTTTTTTGGTCTCTGACATCCGTAAAACACAAAAACATTTTGATTCCAGAAAAGAAAGATCAAGAAAACTCGCATATTCATAACTATAAAAAATAAATACCAACTGCAACACTATTTGGAACAAGCTCAGGAACCACATCAGAATCTTCTTCAGATTCTTCTTCAGTTTCATCATCAAAGTCATCGGACCCTGAAAAGAGTGCAAATAAGCACCACATATTTTGTTGACTCCAAAAGTGAAATTCCTAAACTTTAGAAGAACAATTGGAAAGTGCACAAGACACTGTCTTACCAAATTCTTCCAGCGTACACACTCGAGAAAAGAATTTAGTTAAGGTTTAAAAAAAGGAATACATAGAAATACAAATTGTTTTCTAGTCAATAAACATATATATGAGTTTACTTCAGGTAAAAAACATAAATAAAAAATGTCACTTGCCACAAATTTCCAACCCACATTTTACTTTAAAATTAAAATGAATATAATATTATTTTAACCACAACTAAAAAAGACTTACGAATTAATAAAAAAACAACAAATTGTCGTACATATGCACAAAGGATATCCTTCATCTTCCTTCATTGAGGATCTGTACCCACAGAAATAGACAATTGATTTTCCATTGTGAGAGAGTTCAAACTCATTCTCAAACACTAGGTCAAATAATATATGAGGAATCTTCTGTGTCAGTATCCCAATGACCAGCTTTTTGCCACCAATCAGCACAGAGAGCACCACATGATTAGGTTTGTCTCTCTTAACCTCCCCAAGAGCAGCCTGCGTTACAATAATAAAGACAACTTATTAAAGGAAGGCAGATAAGATGATTTAAGATGCATAATAACCACACAACAACACGATCTTGAAAGCAATCACATTCTTGGCACTAACCTGGGATATATGTACATACTTCCCTAATCCAGGGACACATTTAAGAGGCTCTCCAGGTTTCACTTCCACACCTGAAGATCAAAACAAATCAATACAATATGCATCTACTTCCCAATATAGCTAATAACTCCATTTTACCTAAAAAAACATAAAACCTAAAATGCAAAGAAATAATAGAATGTGCTTAAAAAAATAGATGTGCTTATTCCTGCATTAGCGTACACCAAACAAGTTTTTCTAAATAAGGGAGAAAAGTAACTTCACTTGTTTCAAACATTGATCGCTGGTCCCTTCTTCCCTTCCATTGCAGTAAAGAGACCATACGTATATTCACTTTTATGCATTACGAAAGCAACATAACAAAAGCAAGTATTGCACATAATTAATACCAAACCATGGATAAACATCACGATTATGCACAAAGACAAAGTTCTTCTGATGTTAACCAAAAACAATTACATCCTAATGATATGAGGACGAGCATTACTACAAAATACCTCCGTCATAAGTTGATGGAACATACATGAAGAAATTAGACGGACATGAACCAAAGTAAGCGAGAAATGCAGACAAACAACAGACAATTAACGGAAAAATGCAATGAAGTATGCATCATACTACCGAAGAAAATGACTCGTACAGGACAAACAATTAGCAGAATATGGAAAGCAGCGGTAAACAGCAAAAGGGCAAATGAAAAAATGAAACAAAGGGCAATGGGACAAAAAATTAAAACGTACATGATCATAAGCAAGAAGAACATGACCTAATTAGTCAAGCAGCGCAAAAAAAAAGGGTAAAAGGCAACAACGAAGAAGGACGGACATGTGAGAGAGGCTCTCAGTTCTCACCCCAAAACTCCATTGAAATGGGAACCAAATGATAGAATGGGAGAGATACCAAGACCAGCGGCAGCTCCTGTGGGATGGAATTTCTAGGAGGCGCGCCGCCCTTGTGAAAAATGAAGCCTGCAACTCTTTTCAAAATTCAAAAACCTCTTCGGGGTTTAAGGACGGCAGGAATGGCAAAAAGCTTCCCATTCCTCCGACGTGAGGAAAGGTGTTGGCCCACGGTAGATACGTACCAATAAGCGAGCCCAATTAGGGTGGTTAACGAGCCGAATTGGCTTATTGAAAAGGTTCAGCTTGGATCTACTCGGCTTGAATTAGGTTTGGTTTAAATCGGGCTTATTTAGTAAATTCAGGTCAACTCGGCTTAAATTATGTTCGATTTAAATTAGGCTCGGCTCGAACTTGATTTGAACTCCAATAAATTCGAGTCACGTTCAAACACCCCTGCTCGACTCGACTTAGCTCGAACTTGATAGTACTCAAACTCAAACTCAAGCTCGAATTCAAATATAATTTTGAAATTAAATATAAATAATATATAATAAATAATACATATATTTATATATTTTATATAAATATAATTGTTAGTTTAAATATATATTTATGACATGCTCTCTTTATTCTAGATTAATAGTTTTATTTGATTAGTTTATTTTAAAAAATTAAATAGAGCTATTAATATAGGATGAATGAAATATATAAAACAACATACAATTACTATGTATTAATTTTATGTATCATATATGATATATAACGACTCATTTATATGAGTGAAGGCTTACTCATGACTGTGTGAGCCTCGATGTCGTGCGTCATCAAATTACGACCCAACAACACACATAACTCAAGGGGCATATTAATTTACGTCTTCTTGCGCCCTCGAGTCTCGATCTGATGGCCCATAATGTATTGGCTCACACTAATGTACATAAGCCTAAACATATAAAAAAAATTATAATATATATCCTTGTTAAATTGTAATAATTATATAATTTTTATATATAATATATATTTTATAAAATAAAAAAATTAGAGACACAAAGACTAATATATTCCTTCTATCTCAAATTAATAGCTCTATTTGGTTTTTGAAGATAAACTAAAATTAGTTCAATCAAAAAACCAAATATAGCTATAAGTATACAATGGAGGGTAAACATAATATCACACTAACATGCTTAAAAATACTTTTAAAAGAAACATAACATTAGGAGGACTAACCTTAGTTTACAAAAGAATGATTAGATATTTTTTTAAAAAGTTGAAGCATGACATTGGGATCATCCACAGTTTACAAAATGTATATCTTTTTACATGTATTTTGAAATTTTTTAGAGACATACTAATGCTAAAAATTAGTTCTTTTATGAGTGACTTATAAGCATGTAAATAAAAGAAAATATGAAGAAGTAGATAACAATATTGCCTAGTGAATTTTTATTTTTTACATCTTTTTAGGGATATATGTACATAAAGAGATGAAAATAGTAATGTTGTCTATTTTGAACATATGTAACTAAAACATATTTGTCATAATTTTCTTATTTCATAGTGACTATATATATTTAAGGTGTAGTCGTAATACTTGTTGAAGTATTTTTAGTAATATTTAATACTAAAAATATATTAGTATTTATGATACTTTATATACTTTAGACTTATATAATATATATATATATATATATATATATATATATATATTATTTTTATTTTTTGAATTCAAACTCAGTTCAAGCCTAGGCTTATGATTCACTTACTTAAGTTTGAGCTCAAGCTCAAGCCAAGCTTTGGATTTCCAATTCAAGCTGAAATCAAGCTTGAACTAGAAATTTCGAACTTATTCAATCTTCAAGCCGAGCTCGAGCTGAGCTTCAGCAGTTTGTGCTCAAGTCATAAAAGCCCAATAGATGGAGCGAAATCGTCCTAATGGACTTTAGTGACACTTTTATTTTAGTTATTCAGAAGTCCATGTGATTTGAGCCCATATCAAACTGCATAGGCTGTTTGTTTAGGATCTATTTTGTCTTTTGTACATTTTTATGCCAAGAAAGATATGGGGACGGTGAGGGCAACTGCTCAAACCACCATCACTGCAATGAAAACTGCTAATGCAATCTCCTAAGTGAGTTAATAGAAGCCTAAAAGCAACCCTTAATTGCTTTCACAAACCATAGACAGCCTATAATAGAACCCCACATAAAGAATGAACCGAGACAGATACTACAATGGCACAATAGTTGCAAACACTACATACATATGATAAAACTGTAGAGTGGCCGGCCAGCAGCGGAAGCAATGGTGGGAGAGGTGGCACACCACAAAAATCAAAACTTTACAAAAGATCTACAAGATACATGCATTAAACTAATACCAATTAGCAAAAACAACATGTAAATTGTCACGCCCCGGCGATGCCCGACCCGAGCCGAACCCGGTCCAAGGGCCGGTCAAGCGCGCGGTGGCGACGAAGTGAACATTGAGAAAACGATCTAGCGGAAGACTTAACCCTAACCACGGGCGATTAACAGCAACACGGAGTGCGCACAATCCTTTGAGCAAGAGTAACTAAAAGGGAAGAAAAAGGTGTTGCTTAACACAAAGTAAACAACAATCTCAAACCCACAAGCTTAGTTTAAGTAAAGCCCACACCGGCTCAAAATAAGTCATAAGTATCACAACTGTAGTATAAGACATAAATCCAAACCAAGAACCCTACACAAAGGTTCGAACATAAAGCATGAAATAAACGATGATAAGTCACGCAACGATCTCCATCATCACACCCAAGCTACCTATGACCTTTCCTCAAAAAGGCAATCCTGTCCGTCTGCGTGTCGCACCACACAGCCCCAAATCAAAACACAAAAGAGGGGTGAGTTTTAACACTCAGCAATGGTTTTTAATATCACTGTCAACGTAGAAAATACGATAGCTTAGAAATGAGATCGTTCAGATCAAAGATTTACATGGTGCATCACTTTCTGATCACACATTCATATCACCTAACACTGCATCATAATGCATAATTCAACCTGCATGGATGTATCTCTAGCATACATATTCCCACATGCATTCACATCATAACCAATCCCGCATGGATGTATCTCTAACATACATATTTCCACATGCATTTTATCATCAAGGTCAACATGCATGGATGTATCTCTAACATACATATTCCACATGCATAACATCAAAATCAACATGCATGGATGTATCTCTAACATACATATTCCACATGCATAACATCAAAATCAACATGCATGGATGTATCTCTAACATACATATTCCCCATGCATAATGTCATCACAATCCACCTCCATCAAGGAGTAATCACACGTTAACGTCACACAGACGGGAGCATAGACAAGGCCACGAAGGCGTGTCATGGTACCAAAATTCTACACAAGAATTCAAGAAAGATCGGGGTTGTCAATCCCTAATACTACTCGCCCTGGACGATCCTGGCCAAGGATGTCCCATTCTCACACAGAGAATCTAGAGCAGGGGTGTTCGCCCAGGGACATCTCCTGCAGAGGGAAGAGCCCGAGTTCTCACACAGAGAACCCTAGAACACGTGGTAGCGGGGTGCACACGGCATACCACACTGGATTCTTAGGGTCCAGATGACACACATAATAATATTCTCACATATCCGCAAGACAAGTACACAACTCGTCCCCACATCATTCCATTTACACAAGACTCAACCCGGGGAGTGCACTCGTTCCACACAGGAACTTCAAATCGTTCCACACAGGAACTTTAAATCGTTCCACACAGGAACTTCAAATCGTTCCACACAGGAACTTCAAATCAAACTATGTCCTTCCGGACCAATCAATTTGCGATTAATCCACGACCGATCAATCCGGCACACAATTCCATCACATTGCATCCAATCGGTCAAATTCGATTAATCACGATGAAGCCTCAATTGGAAATCCATTTTCATGATGCGTGCAGCATGGTACATGCGTGGGCAAAGCATACATGAATCCTAATCATGATAAGTGCTCTCACCAGCCCCTAATGCATCATTCATAATCACGATATTAAGCTTCAACAGCATCATTTAACCCCCACATGTGTGTGTGTAACTAGTAAAAGCCTTTCACATAATGCATATTAACATGCTTGAAAATCAACTCACTACCACACTACACATGTGAATTTCTACCTAAACATGAATTCCAATGAAATCATAGTAGAAGAATCGTTGAAATCATAGTTAAATTCAAAACTCAACCACAAAGGCTAAACACCTATAACATCACTCATTTCATCATTGAGTCATGGCAATCACCAACATTCACACACCATTAATCACAATTTATCATGACAAATCAGTCCAACAATGATTGTAGTCCTACTAAAAATATATGCTTATCCAAAGGGAAACAACCGTTCATAATTTCAAGATAACGATTCCAACATCATGCCACAAAACATAAGTCATCCCACCATCTCTAAGCATATGTCTCAACTCTATAAACTCAATAGTATGTATTTCCAGTAGCCTAACATAGCTTAAAACACTCCACATTCATATAAAATTGGCAAGCTAAAGTGGAATCATCAAAATAGACATCATACACACAACACATAATTTCCTGTGTAGCCGATCGATCGCCCTTCAGGCCGTTCGATCGGTTACACGCAAAAATTTGAAATTTTTAGTTCAGCCGATCGATCGCCCTGCAAGGCCGATCGATCGCCAACACGGCAGAACAGTCATCTTCTTCCTTTCGCAAAATCAAACCGAAACACCATAGATAACACTTCAATTCCACATCTAACACCCTAATCATCATCAAAAGTCCTCCTTGACTTCCAGAATATCAAACCAAACCATAATAATGCAAAACCCTAAGAAATCAGGATTAAATAATTCCATTTTCTAATCTTACCATTAACACACTAAATCAAGCAAACCATTTCGAAATAAGCCAAAATGAAGAGTTTTACCATGGATAAACAAAGATTTCGAAGACCCATTACCTCAGCACTTGATTAAGCTCGGATTGAAGAGTCACCCTTCTTAAAATCCTTGAAAACACAATGAGTTTGAATTAAACACCAATAGAAATCGATTTACTTAAGAAATCCCTAATTAAATCTTAGATCTAGGGCTTGTTGGTAGTAAAAATCGAATTTTGAATGTTAGGGTTTGTAGTAAAACACAAATCAGTAGCTTTTGATGGTCAAAAACGAATTGAATTAAGGGGAAAATGGTAGATTTGGAAAAAATTAAGAGAAAAGCCATGGATTAGTGCTTAATTAAAGCAAGCTTACCTTAATCGGCTTCTAATTCTGGCCTTTGTGGGGATTAGGCCAGCCCTCCTTCCTTAGCCTATTCCCAAAAATGGAAATGGCTCAGGTTTGCCCTTTTATAGTAAGGGTTGGGGTAGGCATAGGTAAGTTTTGGGGTGTAAATATGAAAAGTAGGCTAAAAGTGGGTATTTTGCAAATTTAAGCACAAATAAAGCCTAATAAAATTTTGAAAATTTTTGTGTGACCTTAAGTATATGTCTAGGTTCATTTGACACAAAAATAAATTTTTTGACGGTGGGGCCCACAGGGGTCCCGCCAAAACCCTAATTTTTGGGAAAATAGTAAAAATTCTGAAAAATCTCAAAAATTCACATTTGGTTTAAAATCACTCAAAACCACTAATATTGAAGTTAATTTTGGTTAAAACTATCACAAACACTATTTATTTACGAAATCACCGAATAAGATCAGAAAACACGTAAATCTCACGATAATCCATAATTAAAGAAAACCAAAACCGGTTTAAAGATGAGGGTCCTTACATAAATGATCAAATCAAGTATGTGAATATAAAATATTGGATTGATACACACTTACCTGGGCTTGATCTAGCCCTAGCACGCCCTCCAAATGGGTTTGTGTATGCCAAAAACTAGATTAAGATAAGGATAATAAGATTTACCTTTCTTATGTGCAGATCCCTCAATACTGTGCTTGGATTGATGAATAAACTCAGCAAGATCAGCCCAAGATATCAGCCCCCACATCCAAGCCTAGGAAGAGAACCTTCTTCCTCTTTCAGCCCACCAAACACACCTTGAAGGAGGGAGAACCAGGGCGGCCAGCAGCTTTTCTCCAAGAAAGAGTAGGCTGCACCAATGGAAGATGAAGGGGAGAGAAGAGAGAGTGTGAGAGAGCTAAACCAATTGGGAAGATGATGCTCTAAAGGGGTGGGGCGCCCCAGGCAAATAAGGTATGAAATAAAATCCTCTTAATTCTCCTTTAACTCACTCCCTTTATAACCCCCTCTTCCTTATTTAGAGGGTGTTTGAAATTGGCTCTCTTAATGAGCTTTTGAGTAGGCTGAATCTAATGGGCCAAGCTGACAACATCATTCCAGTTTAACAAGAGGGTCTAACACAACGGGAGTGGGCTTTGTCCCACAGAGCCCGCAGAGGCCTGGACCCCCTGCACACAACCAAGCCCGCGATAGGGTCGACCCCTCGCTAATCACGTGGGTCCTACCCTCAACACCTAATTCGCACGTCTAGATCCCACAATGTGTAAATACACACCTAGATGTATGTATAGTGTACGTGTATGTGTAACGAAGGTACATGTGGGGTTGGTGCAACCGCCCCCACCACCCTTAGACCCCGTGGCCCGTACCGGCTCACCCAGACCGTGACACCATTGGACCAAACCAGGCCCGAGCCTATACCATGGTCCAACAAAAACTCATTTCATGACCCCAGTAGAGAAGATATTTTGAGAGAGAGAGAATGTCTGAATATGAAATACACTATGACATGCACAAATTGTTACTAGATCATGTTCCAAACATGCATATGAAACTGATTTTCATGACCCAGATGGATAGATACATATGTTTCTTAGTAGAGTTTTTCTTCATTTTTTTGCTGTTGAAGGAGTCGAATCAACTCATAGTTGGAGTCCGTCAACTCCTATAACATAAGTATACATGGGGATGTTTAGCTGTAAAAGTTGCAAGAGCATTATATATACACGTAAACTAATAACAAAATAAAACAATTAATATGAAATAAATTTTTTTTCTAAATAAAGTTGTTAATTTAAAATAAAAAATATATAAAAATACATGTGAAGTCATTGGAATTTCATTTTTACTTTTATTTTTATTTTTGCTAGGAAGTAATTGGTGTTTCATATAGCAACAATGGAGTCTGTATTGGTTACTTTTTTGGAGTCTCTTATCAACTTCACTCGAGCATATGAAGTCAATAGTCGGGTCACTGATGTGTAGATGGACTTGTGTGTGTGGGTGGTCCCATCATCTATCCTTGCTTATCCAACGACGCTGGATGCTGGGAGCCTGGGACCAGACACAAATGCTTAACATGTGCTCTAATGTAACGGGCCTACACGGGGCCTTTCTTCCTCAAAATTGTGAGCCCCAACTTCTCTCTTCTATTTGAGTTGGTTTGCCCTTGGGCCTTGGCTTTGAAAACCCCCTAAGAGAAATGACCCACCTAGTGTCTATCTTTGATAGAGACCCACCTAGTATCCATCTTTGATTGAAGTTATGTCTTGATCAGTAAAATTTGGGTGTGAAATTATTTAAAAGTAGAATTATTATTTTTAATTAATTTTGTTGATTTAGCTTAAAACTAGAATCAAGTTAGGTAACAACAAAAATTAGAATAAATTTCGATGTTATTGTTAGAAAGTGGGTTAAACATGGGCTAAGTTCATTTTATAAGAAGTCTATTCAAATTTAAATGGGTTATTAGGTAATAACACCCTAAGCCCACCTTCATGTAATTGAAAATCCCACATGTAAATTAATTAAAAAGATAATGAATAATTTCACATTGTTTTGAAGATAGAAGTTACGTTGGTATATATAAGACTTAAGTTTTGCATTTTAAGTTAGACCCTTAAGCCACCCCACCTTTGTAGAAAACATGCATGTTGAACCCATACACCTATGTGGGTTGACCTATACACATGCATGCACTGCCATCTAATATAGCTCAGTTCACGTGCATCTAATTACGCTGGCTTAGCAAGATAATTAATTCTGAGACTAATTCTTTTAACTTTCTCTAAACCCAAAATTAGTCCAATTTTCACTTGTATCTTTTAACATTCAATCCATTTGAACATGATGGGGAACATGTTTTTTTTTGTGTCTATAAAAGATTGAAAACTTATGTTTTGCATTATCCTTAATTGTATTTTTCTAAGAGTAATTAACACAATTTGTGGTTCATTGTATGCATTGTGAAGAAGTGCTCCTATAGCTTATGGTAGATTGAATTATTTTGGGAGAAAAATGTCTATAAGATCTTAAGCACCATTAGAGAGAGTATAAATTTGTCTTCAAGACAAAGTATTCAACACTTAATTTGATATTTTACTTTTGTAAGTTTTCTTAATTGCAATTACATCAAGAAATTCTAATCCATTTCTCAAAATTTTAATGATTATTACTTTTTCTCTCAAACTTGAATTCATGTGTTCTTCTTATTGTTATACTTGTATCGACAAGCCCCAACAAACAAAACTCTATGCCCTATATGTAATTAAATTTTTTTATATACAACTCTCACCTATATGATATGTTTCACTAGGCTTAAATTAATATAAGGGTGCCAATTATAAAATAATAATTTTTTTAATTTTGAAACAAGTGTCTAGGATCCAGAATCACCTCATGAGGAGATTTTTTGATTTTGTTGGAATTGAGTCCGATCATTATTCCACTATTTTTTTTCATATCCAACCACAATTTTACTGAATGATGACAAAATTGTGACAAAATCTTTAATCTTTGGAGAATTATATACCCAAACAATCCCACAAACCTAGGGAATTCTATGAAGGGGTGAGCCAAATATAACATCAATTGGATGGAAACATTTTTAATGTTCTACTCTCACAATGAGCCTAACATAAGGAACACATAAGAGCCCTTAATCTATGAAATTGACAACTCACAAGCTAGTGCACATTAGTACAAGTATTATTGGCGCTAACACACACTATCGTGTGTGTCGTTGATCTCAAATATAAAAGGCTCACATGCATTCTTTACCCTAGGCTCATTGTCAGATGAGAGCATGAAAAATTCTTCATAATTGGACCGATTTTACCAATTTAATGAACATATGTTTAGTGTTATATTGATTTTGAATTTATGGCCACACAGGACATTCCATTTTGTCTTTAATATTTTTTAGATAATAATATTCCTATAACAAAATCACTTACAAAAATTCACACAAGAGTTTTAATTGGACTTCATAAGTGGGCCTAACATAAAGTTCATACCGGCTCACTTATCTAGACTAATCAAAACTCATATATTAGTTTTTAATATTTATATTTTAATATAAAAAATAATATTTTCCTATTTTTTCCTAAATTAACAATTTCATTTTTATTTCACCCGGTCCTATTTTGAAAGATTAGTTGTTGGCTAGCGTTGAGATGTGTGATTGGATAATGTCTCCTTATGAACTATGTCATATTTTTTGTCGTAAGATCACTTTAGTGCAGCTGTCATGTTAAATCACTAAAAGCGCCGAGCTGATTAGCATCCACTCTTCATTTTCTACAAAAAGACGAAACCTCTTTTCAAATGACAGATTGGAATAATTATTATTTTAAATTATTATTATTTTATAATAATTTATTTGTCTTATATTAATAGTTATATTTAAAAATATAAAATTTTTATTAAAAAATTACTCATATATAAGAGACGAAAAAATGAGGTTACCATACTATTTTTAAGTACCTAAGAAATTAAATTTAACAAAATAAAGTTATTAATATAAAATAAACTTTTATACTAAATGGAGATATTAATTTAAGATGAGGGAGTACATAAACTAAATAAGTTACTTATTTAAAAGTAAATAAAAGAATTTTTTTTGTTAAAGAGAAATAAATCTAAGATGCAAGCTAAACATGTAAAGCTAACACACATATGGATCTAGAGTCTAAGAGATAGGGAATTGATATAACTTGTGGTTTGCATTGTTGAAGCTTCTTGGGTCAGAATGGCCTCTTGGTGGTAGAAATATTTTTTGTACTCCACACTCATAATGAGCCTAGAGTAAGCCGTGAATATGAGTCATTGATATTTAAGATCAACAGTGTATATACTAGTGCATATTAGCATTAGTATTGCACATTAGCATCACATTGATATTAATATCCACTAACGCATATATTATCAATTTAATAAATGAAGGGCTCCCATATACAATTTACATGGTCATTATTAGTAAAAAACATAAAAAATACTTCCTTAATTGCACTCTTTCTCCCTGTATTTCCCCTTTCTACTCCCATTTTTTTTGTTATGGGGCCACATCATTAAAAAATTTTACTTTTTCTACTTTTGTTATGTTGTTTCGCTCTTATTGCGTCCAACCTTTTCGTGGTCGGAAATTTGTGTGGTAAAAGTTGGAGGTTTTTCATGTTTGGGAAACTTTCTCTTGTGCGGCGTGCCCTAGTGTCTCCATGGCGGCAGCTGGGTAGAGGCCCTTATTTCTGAAGGTCAATGGCTAGTGCCTAGGGTGTGTTATGGTTGTATCTCTTTGTGGATTGATAGAGGTCTTGGGTGCTCATCACCATGTTTCACTGCAAGGGTGAGCGTTTGCTATGGTCTCCGTCTTCTCTCTCTCTCTTGCAACTTCCGTGTTTCGATTTGTTGTGGCTTCCTTCCCCGTCCGTGGAGGTTAATTCATCTTTCCTATCAACTTCCTTTTTACCTTTTGGAGGTTTCATTAATGAATCGCACTAGTTTACTACTATGGAGTAAGTTTCTTTATTATGTTCGGTGTGTTTAGTTTCATCTATTTGGGTGTTCGTTTCAGAAGGGAAGCTGATATCGCTACTCCGAATCTTATACACCACTATCTACACCGGCAGCGTGTCACCAATCGTGTGATACCACATCAGGGCAGTACTGTACAAAAGGACACGTCGACTTATAATTTAAATTTTAGATCAAAGTCAAAAGTCAAATCCAATTCACCATGCCCGCCCACTTCTCTTCTTCCTCTCCCGCGCACAACTCTCTGCAGGTCTTCTCCCTCCTCCCTCAAGTGAGTTTCCGCGTACGATCTCCTCTCCCACTGCTTCAAGGCCATCTCTAGCGCGATCTAAGGCACAACGGCTGTCCACGGCAACTCCGACACTTGAGGATGGGAGCTCTCGCGCTGGCCGTTGGGAGTCTCCCTTTGCCGCCATTTTCAAATTCGAACCAGTTCGGCTAGGGAAACCGCACTCAGGCGCAGACCCTCTACCAGATGCAAAAGCATCCAGCAGCTCCTCGAGATCCATGCTAAAATCGTCTAAGACGGCCATGACCAGGACGTCTCTCTGCTCCTCCTTGTCTTAGAATTCTGCACCAAGCAGACGACTATGGAATACGCCGTCATGGTCTTCCAATGCATCAAAGCACCCAACTGTAGATATCTACGCTGCAATGATTTATGGGAAAATGGAAGCTGATCACTACCAGGAAATCCTCCATCTGTACTGGCTAATGGTGGAGGATTCTTTGCAGCCCGCTTCGTTGTGATTTTGTCGATTCAGAGAGCATGTGGCTGCTTGTCGGATGTGAAGGAGGGACAGGAAATTCTTGGGTGGCTTTTGAGGCTTGGGCTGGCTGTTGAAAGACTTGTGAGCATGAAACTGAAAGAGATGTATGGAAAATGCGGTGAATTTGTAGATGCCCACAAGGTCTTTGCTGAAATGTCCGACAGAGATGTGGTTGCTTCGACTGTTATGATTGATTGTTATGGCGGTCATGGTTTGGTTAGGAGAGCACGTGAAATATTCAGTGCAGTTGAGGCTAAGGACACTGTTTGTTGGACGGCTATGATTGATGCTTAAACTCGCAATGGCTGCATGAATGATGCATTGAATCTTTTCAGGAAGATGCAGGGGGTGAATGTTAGGTCCAATGAGGTTACTATTGTTTGTGTGCTGATGGCCTGTTCACAGCTGGGAGTAGTGGAGACCGGAAGTTTGGATTCACTTTTCTGTGGGGATGCAGAGTCAAGCTGCATGTCTATGTCGGTAATGCTCTCATCGAAATGTATTTAAAATGTGGGAGCTTAGGAGATGCTGAATTGGGACAGATGAATGTGGGCAGAACTGATGGGGTTGGCATACACAGCCGCGACGGAGTGCAGGCTTGGATGAAGATGGCCATTGCTGGCCAGCAGAGATGAACACCAAGCCACCATGGAGGAGGGAGCCTATGGCTTGGCTAGCATCGCTGCAGCGTGGGAAGAAGGCCCGGCCATTTGGAAGTGGAAGAGCACATGAGGTTTTCAACTTTATACAATAGTAAATGCCGGTAAGAAAACTGATGCAGGATTAAGAGAAAGTTGGCAACCATGTAAGTGTCTCAGTATTGCTGGAGGGGAGGGGAGCGAGCGGGGTATCTGCTGCCCTCGCTGAGTGTTTGTTGGTAGAAGAAAGTTTGGTTGGTAAGCGGTTGATCCACAAGAGTGGCTGACGACAGGGTGTCTTTGAAGGCGAATGCGGCTGCAAAGTTGTCTCACCAAGTGTAAGAATTATCTAATTGTCTATAAGTATGTGACCATCCCATACACTATCTATTTTAGATTAAAAGATTAGAAAATGTCATCATCTAGGAGAAGTGATTGGAAAAATTGATCGATCAAAGTATTGCCAATGTGGGTCAAGTCCATATATTGTAAAGAAGTCTGGATCAATTGCTAACCTAGACAGAGACAGAGACATTCTTGCCCTCATTGTTAGGTAAATTATTATGAAATTCATACTATTTTGATTTACATTCTTGTAGATATATAAATGACTAATATCATTTTCCTATGCATAGTGCAGAATGGAAGTTGTCAAAATTTCATATGTGATGCAATGAGTACAAAGAAGAGATCGGTAGTATGTGTGTGCTAAAAGTAGCTAACAATGAAGATTGTGAATGAGTGGTTGTTTTCCGGCTGATTTTGCTTTTAATGAATGTATTTATTATTTCAAAGTCTATGTAACTACAAAGAGAATAATTAAATTATTTTGGAGATTGATATGTATTACTATGGTGCTTTGAATTCAGCGATCCTTTTACACAAGTCTTTGATTGAATGGTAAATTTGAATTGGCCTAATGAGTTCCAAAATGCATGGCTAGTATACTTTTTTCCCAATATAAATAGTTCTTTGTTAGGTGATGAAAATAAGTTGTTGCTCATTAATTATAATTGTGAGTAGTTGTCATTTTTTGGTAAAAAATAAATTAAGGGCCATGTTTATGTACATGGAACTTGGAGCAGGATTTTGAAGGGAAAAAAGCTTTGTAAAATTAAGGGATTTGCCAAAAATTCTCCTTGAGAAAAGTATATTTCTAAAGGCATCACAATTCCAAATTCTTGAAAAAGGATCTGAGTTAGATTTTCTTATTACATAGGAGAATTTTATGCGATACTTCTCTACTTGTGGAATGCTACACTTGCCAAAAATTTTTTTTAACTCTTTTATGTCAGTAGCCCAATCTGCAATAGCATTTGGATGATGAATTGATAAGGATAAATGGGATTTTATTTTACTCGTAATTAAACATTTAATCCTTGGGAGTTCTGCACATTCATTTTGGCAAAAAAAACTAAAAAATGTTCTACACATTCTGACAACCTATTTCTTAAGAAACATATTCCAATCCTTAAGTAGACATAAGAATTGAAGAAAAGCAAAGTTCCCTTGTAACAAATTCACCATTAGCATAGACTTGTACACATTTAAATAAATGAGATACTGTCTTGCACATTCTTTCCTGCAACAACAAAAAAGGTTCTTCACATTCAAGCACGCCCATTTTTTAATAAACATGTTCCAATCCTTAAATAGACATAAGAAATGAAGGAAAGGAAAGTTCAAAGTAACAAATTCAACACTAGCATAGACTTGCACACTTTGGACAAACATGGTCATTTCTCTGTAGAAAGCATTTCACTCATGAGATTGAAATCCTTGTCCTCCATGGATTGTCAACCTCCCCACCTTATCCTCTATATTTGAAGTGCCCTTTTACCCAATTACACCATATGTTTCGACAAATTTGTGTCATTGCTTGAACTAGTATTATAGGAAGAGCTGCCACAAGGGAAAAAACACACATCAAGACTAACTTCTATGGCAAAAAATGTAGCAATACTAACTAAAATTAAGATGACACTTCCATTAAAATATCATCATAAGTGAACTTCTAGTTGTTACCCTTGCTTTACAAGTCCCTCGTCAGTTCCCAGTTCCAATGTCAAATACAATCACGGTAGACAAGTATTTGTTGCTCTCTTTAGAGGTACAGTGGACAAATATTTGTTGAGACACAAAAACAATGGAAAGCATTTCATAATCTAACATAAAAACTTGCAGTCATTTACCTCTGTCAATTAGTTTTTGCTAGACTATAGAGTATCTGTTAAGGATTAAGTAACTATGTAATAGGACAAGCTTGATAAGCGAGGTTTATTTGCTTGATTAGCTTAATAAGCTTGATTAAGGAATCCATGATTGCACACTTATTGCTTAAAATTTTGTACATATTCATATTCTTCATCAGTTGATGGGATTATCCCACCTATCAAGGAAAAGTAAGCTTGAAACTATTCTATATCACACACTCAAAGATCTGCTCGCCTCTATGAACTTCGCATCTTTTAACTTGACAAACTTTAGGTGTTAACATAGAAAATACACAAGGAATTTCATCATGGGTTAATAGTTCCAACTAGTCTAATCAAAATTATGCTGTGTCAATAAGCTATATGCAAACTCATTCAAAAATGCTGAAATTTATCACAGACATGCAGTAAACAAGGTTGGGCATTCAAGCAAACAGCTGCAATGCACAAGATAAATTCAATTGGATCCAAAAAATAGATAGACTTGAGGTTGACTCACTAGCAATATAGAACTCACTTGTCATATACTTAATAAGCGTGGTTGTTCATGCAGCTTTTCAGATGGGACTCACTTGTCATATACTTAGGTTGTTCATGTCTTCAAAATTAAGCAAGCAAAAGGTCACGATCAAAATATGCAAGTTACAATAAATAAAACAGGGATAACCTAGGGAGTCATTTATTTGCATCCAAGTACCCATGAGAAACATTCCAAAAATACCAAAACGAATAGGAAAAACATAGGCAGGCCCTAATTTTTAAAAGAAAATATAGCACAATTGAGTCATGGAAAAATGATGATAAGGAACTCTAATAGCACATCCAAAAAGCAAGCTTTGGCACTGACCGATAAAAAAGGTGCTTCAGCATAGATAGAGAGGATGATTGGAAGCCCTTCTTAGTAGTCGTTGTTGCCATTCTCTAGGGAGGATCCGCTTAAAAGGAGCCCAATTTGTAATGGAGCCATCGTCTATGCCGCCTTCTCTTCTCACCCCAAACCAACTCTCCACTACCCCCTCCTCTGAAGGCTAGCTCCCGCTCACGATTTCCTCTTATACATATTATGAGCTTCTCCACCACGTAAAATGTCTAAACCATCAGTAATAAGGTAAAAACATGCTAGAATTTAAACCAATCATAACGAAACAAAATTATTGCTTAGGCAATTACAACTAATAATTAAAAAAACCTGTACAAAAAGGAACTCCTTGCTGTGGGCTGGTAAAATCTAAGCGGACATTACTAAAAATCCCATGCACCTGAAGCTCTGAAATTGGCTCGAAGCTAATAATGCCGGAGGATGGGTTTAGGATAAAGTCGGAATTCGAAATTGATTCTGGGGAAAGAGATAGGTTGGGGGAGAGGGGAAATCGGGCTGTATGAAGAAGTTAGGAAGAGAGGAAGAGATTGAGAAGGTCGGGGAGAGAGACTGCATGCGGACTAGAGGTGGTGGTGGGGAACGTTTTTAGCGGAAGCAGTTTGTCTAGCCCAAATTGTGAAATTGATTCCTGGAAGAGAGAGGCTGGAGGAAGGTCAGGGAGAGAGACTGTCGCGGACTAGAGGGGGTGCTGGCAAACGTTTCTGGCGGAAGCAGGTCGTCCAGAACCCAAAAAGATGGCTGGCGAACGGGGCTTCTAGTGACGGCCGGTGGATGGCGCTACTAAATGCAGGGGCGACGGATTGGAGAGGTTTAAAGACTGGAGACGGCAGGGAGTGAGGGGACCCCGCTGATGAGAAGCCAATGGATTTCACAAGGCGCGCTTTCATCCTTATTTTCGTTTGCGCGCCAAAACATATAAGGGGAGTGCCACGTAAGCGGTGTAAGAGAGGTGTAGAGATGCGGAGTACAGATATCATTTTCCTTTCAGAAGTGTTCCCCTACTTGTTTGTATTTGTATTGTGGTCTTATATTGCCCTCTAGCAGCTGCATGTTCAGTAGACAATGAAATTGTGTAAAAAAAAAACCTGAAGACTGGTCACCATATGTAAAAGAGTCCCGTTTGGATGAGGTTATCAGTCCGAACATCACTAATTGTTGGATTAAAATTCAACAATGGATATTGCTAAGCAGCAGATTGGTTTTGATTTCACGGTTCATGAAAAAACAAACAAAAACTGGTCACCATATGTCCATGTTGGGTTTCTGTTGGTTTGGATGACATGTGCTTTTGTTCTTTTCCGTATATTGAAGAGTATCTATTGCCACGTAGGCCATTCATTCGATCCCACCCCTTCTTTTGGCGTCTCATGGCCGTTAAAACCCGTCCACTCCTGTGAAGTGACTTTACATTTCCTTGAACAGCGAACACATTCTTCATTTTCATCTGTTTGGCTAAAATTGAATCCCGCCCATATGCTGCTCAGCCTGGTCCTCATACTTTTGAACGGTGAACCTAGCAAAACCGGCTAAACTCAAGCACAGAGGCTCATATATTTCATTTACGAAGAAAACCAGCCGATCTACATACGCATGGTGGTGATCAGTCCTTGTGGATTACAGCTTATGCAGTCGCCGCCCCGTCCAGCTCAACCGTCCTTGCCAGCTCAACCATCAAACCGATAAAGAAATAAACAAGTGATCTTTCGTTATCCCACACCATCTTCGCCCACCAAAATTCTTTGGTCCTCCCCCGGACGGAGGTAATCCTCATTCACGCCAATCTGGCGCGGGAGGTCCAACGTCACGTCCATGCTCTCCATTATGATGCCACTTTCTTACTGCTGCCGATGAGCTCTATAACAAGTAAGTTTGGATAGGGCCCAACTTAGCTTTTTTTTATTAATAGACTGCCCGCCCCCACGCGCCGTCAGATCCACCAGCCCGCCCTTTGGATCTAAAACGCGTCGTCACATCTAACGGCATGTAAACACCTGGTGCATATTAAATAAATCTTTTTTTATTTAATTTATTATTTATAATTGAATTATACTCTCGTTCTTTTTAATTTATATATTTTTTCTGTCTAATATTAATAATTTTATTTAAAAAATATTTTAATTAATAATTTAATTTAAGTAGTTGATAAACTTTGTTTTCTTAGATGTAAGTTTTATTATTTATTATTATTTTTAAAATATAACTTTTGATATAGAATAGATGAAGTAAAATAATGAGATACGGCATTCTAATTCACCACTGCGGTCCAGATCTTAATCAGTACCAAAAATGGCTCCTGCCCTTCCCCTTCCACTGGTTTGGCTGGTAAGCAACACCCCCCATTAAAAATATATATTTTAATACCGTTAATTTTTATACATTAAGAACTTACTTCGTCATTTTACACAATTGATGGATAGGGTGTTTTTTTAAACCCCACTAATCACTAATCAATGTTTGAATGACGGAAGTAGAATATCGACATATACTTCACAATACCGTTCCCGGGCGCAACTCCTCCGAGCCCGTGGCCCAACTCCAACTCCGTTGATTTCGTGTTAGGTGGACCAGACATTCAGTCACGAGCGCGTAAAATGCATGGCAGACGGCATATGACTCACAGCGTTATGCATTATAATAAGATGTATAAATGAGGATTTAGATGGAGTATTATTGATATATGGAGACTGGATTAGTAAAAAACTGTTGCTGTCTTCCTTACATGACCCGACTATTTCGCTGCTTGTGACGCGGTTTTTGGGCTCCGCCGCTGCCCCAGCAGTGTCTGACCTCACTTCTCCTCCACACTCACATACACTCTCTCTCTCTCTCTCTCTCTAGACACCATCTTCTTAGTTGTCCTTTTTTGGCGTATCCCTCCCTCTCTCCCTCTTCAGCAGTTTCTCGCCTCCTACCTTTTCTATCTCGCTCTGGCTGTTCGGTGCTCTCACTCTCTAAGTTTCAGGCCAGTCTATCAGTGGAAACTTGAAACCCTAGAAATTTGCCCAAGTTTTTTTTTTCCTTTCTAGAATCGTAGCTGGAGTGGGGGATTTAGATCGGATCCGCGCAAATTTGTTCTGGTTTGCGGCAATGCGCCTCTAGCTTCGGGTGAGATGGCCAGCTCCGACGCTTCCAGACGCCAGCGACCGGGCCCGTGGCCGCCCGAGCAGCCGGCGTCGGGGGCAATGCCGCCTCCGCCGCCGTCGTGGGCCAAGAGGACGGGATTCAAGCCGAGGCTCTCCGGCGAGACTAATGCCAGCGACTCCGGCCAGATTGTCGCCGCCAAGTCCATGGAGGCGTCGGAGCCGCAGCCGGATCTGGAGGCCGGCCGGGCCCGTGTCTCTGTGGCCAACGGGGATCCCCCGCAGAACAACGTGAGGGCTCCGGCCCCGCCTGCTTCGGCGGAGAAAGACCCTAACTTAAAGAAGAGGAGGGACAGCGACGGCGGTGCGAAGCGGAACTCGGTCCCTGACGGCCCGGTTCGTGTGGAGCCGGTGCTTCCGCCACCTCCTAAGCATTCACGGGAGGACGATGGCGAGGTCTTACCGCAATCCCACGATGACGATGTGTTTCCTATTAGGCATTCACACATGAAGTACGAGCTTAGGGACACTCCGGGACTTGGTCAGTGGTGTTTCAAGTACAATGTACATTATTTGAGATTGCATATTACATTATTTTCCGGATTCTGATTTGATCTTGCTTTTATTTTACTTATAATGGATCCAGTTCCCATTGCATTGTACGGGTTTCAGCATTATCTTTCGATTTTGGGCTCTTTGATTCTCATTCCGCTCGTTATAGTTCCTGCAATGGGTGGCACTCAGGTGACGTATTTGCTTTATATTCTTTTTTGGTGGTAGACAATTTTTTTTTCTTTTCAGATTGGAATTGTTAAATTTGAAGCTAACAGCTGAAATCTCCAGGAAGATACTTCGATGGTGGTGTCCACAGTACTTTTTATGTCAGGGGTGTCGACACTGTTGCACACGTTTTTTGGTTCGAGGCTTCCGCTGATACAGGGTCCATCTTTCGTGTTTTTGGCCCCGGCATTGGCAATAATCAATTCAAAGGAGTTCCAGGGATTGACTAACAATGTAAAGCTCCTCATCTTGTGATTTCATTTTTTTTATTATCCACTGTAACTTTTATATCACGCCACTCTGTTTCGAATAATCTGTGGTAGGTTCATCAAGTGCGTTGATTGAGAGTCAAGACAGTTTATAGTTCTTGAACATATAAAAATGTTAATTCGTTTTAGATTCTTTTGCGAGCAAGGTGCTACTTCCCTTCCGCCCCCCCACCCCCTCCACTACCACCTTTCTCTTTTCCTGATATGGGCCTTCCTGCTGACTGACATGTATAATGGATCGTTTGGCAACTGCGGTAACCAAATACCTGCTTCGCTTGCTGTGGCCACAACGTCCCATCAAGTGGGATGTGGGCTATCTGCCTCCCGCGGTTGCCAAACGTAGCCCTAGGTACTTGTTTCATTCCCTGCACAAGGACAAGGAATATTGTTAGAGGCAAAATTGTGTGGACTTTCCTGCTGACTGACGTATATAAGTATATGTTTCCTCCACTGCATAAGGACAAGGAATATCGTTTGTGACAAAATTGTGTGGATTCAGAAGTTGACCAACATTTGCTTTGAAGGGCTATCATTTTTTTTTTTAATGGATTTGAAACCAGTTATTTCTGGTTAGTTTATTAGCTGCTGAGTGAATAACTCAGAGAACTGACTTGTCTGGGTGTCGAATTCTAATACATTGATACTTCTGTCTATGGTGGATTTTTGGGTAGTTGTACTTGGAGGGGAATACAAACTTGTATTATATATGTCCAATGGACTGACTATAAGACCTGTACATGGGAAGAGGTAAGTGGATCATTTGGAGTAGATTAGTGGAAGTGGATTCTAAACAGAACCAAATTTTGAAAATGGTTGTTTGTATGGTGGATGAAGTGAAGAATTAGAGTTGTTTTCAAGTCAGGATAAAGGACATGCCATAGTGTATTTGAGCAATTGTAATTCTGAACGAAGATTTCTAATAGTCATAGGTGGTCTTAATTGTAGTAATCTGTCTGCAGTAGAATATGAAATGTGTAATGATACACATTAAAGTTTACTTTTTGTTGGGCAGAGTTTTAAGCATATTATGAAGGAGCTTCAAGGTGCTGTAATTATAGCTTCTGCATTTCAAGCTCTTCTTGGGTATAGCGGGCTGATGTCCTTGCTTTTGAGGTACTTCTAAGTTCGCTGTTAATATGCATCTAAAAATGATGATGCACCAGTATGACTTGTTCATATTTCTAAATTTATAATGCATTTATATTGCTGAGTATTTTACTGGTGGTTTCCTTTGTCAGTGATGCCTGACAAGGTTAGTCTTGCCAAAGCTGTTAAGACAAGAAAGACACTTTGCGGAAACATATTATTTTTCTTCTTGTTTGGTATTGAGCATACTTCTATTTTTGACAAGTAGTGTAAGGAAGGCAATACACTTGTGAGAAGCAAATATGAGATGAGTTTATTGCATGGACAAAGTAAATGAAAGTAACTGAGTTATTACTATAATTAAAGTGAACTGTCAATTGATGGGTGTGGGTACTCTCAATTTTTCTTCAGGCTGAGTGAGCTCTGGCTACTGTTGGTTAAAATTGGGTTAAGAACCTTTGGTGTGAGATTTGACTTTCAAATGGAGCTTTTTTTTAATCCTTTTATCTAGAGATGGTTTGACCCGATTCGTAACTAAAACATGTTACTTCAATCACTCTTACATTTAATGTATACCCTCTTGGATGTTGATGCTTGGATTTTTCTTATTTGCCAAATACAACTGTCTAGTAGATGTATTTTTCCCAATATCAACTTTTTAGCATGACCGTAGTTCTTCTGCATTAAATCGTATGATAGGTTGATCAATCCAGTGGTTGTTGCCCCAACAGTTGCTGCAGTTGGACTTTCCTTTTTTAGTTATGGTTTTCCTCAAGTTGGTACCTGCCTAGAGATTGGTATAGTGCAGATCTTGCTGGTCATCATTTTCTCACTTGTGAGTTATACATCAAATATTTCATGCTATTTACCACATTTTTGGCAATTATACATTTAACTCTTGTTGTTAGCTGTTGCAATTGCTAATTGACTTTCTTTCCATCTGTAATTGTTTTGTGCTTACGTTCTGTTAAAGCAGTTTCTGGGAAATCTTCTAAGTGCTTTTTTTGTGAATATTTTGCAGTATCTTCGCAAGATATCTGTCTTAGGCCATCGAATATTCTTAATATATGCGGTAAGAAATTTTTTTTTGTCTTGAGGTTGTTGTGTAAATAGCTATGTGTCTTCATATATTTGGTTTGTATTGCATAGCTTTGGATGATTTATCCATTGCAATTTTGTTCCTCGTTTTATAGGTTCCTCTAGGACTGGGAATCACATGGGCTGTTGCATTCCTCCTTACTGAAGCTGGGGCATATAGCTTCAAAGGCTGTGACGTAAATGTACCCACTTCAAATACATTAAATCGAGGATGCAGAGATCACATCTTGAAGATGAAACACTGTCGTGTTGATTCTACTAATGCATTAAGATCTTCCCCATGGTTTAGATTTCCATATCCGTTGCAGTGGGGTACACCTGTCTTTACCTGGAAAATGGCTATTGTTATGTGTGCAGTTTCCATTATTGCATCAGTAGATTCGGTGAGTTTCTGTTTTAATTGCCCTGGTTGGAGATTTAAATATTACAAAAAAGTTTTGTTTTAATTTCTCTCTTGTCTCATAATTGAAATTTATGTACAAAACCTATATTAGCTTTATAAATTTATTGTTAATCTGTGAAAATCTTTAAGGTTAATGTTTATGATGTGAGCAAATTTGATATTTCTTATGACGTGGTGACACTGAAACTCTAAAATTGCTTTTTGATATTTAATGTCCAATACCTATACAAGTAGGTTTGGTTGGACGTTTTGTACAGTGTTAAAATAATTCATCAACTTAACATTATATTACTCAGAATTAACTTTGATCAGATTTGACCGTGGAAATTAAATTGCTTATATAGTGGGAACCGGGTCTAATTTGAATGAACAATAGAAGTGAGAGATGTTTATAACTGTATTTATGTTTGTGTTGAGGAAGCTGGGATGCTGCCTCTTTGTAACAATTAATTTAGTGCTGCTAATATGAAATAAGGCATCCTAGTTGTTAGATTCGTTGAAGAAGATATTTACCTTATGATCCATCTCTGAGAGAATATTAATAGGACTCTAGGATATCTAAGGACAGAATTATCATTACTGGCTTGTCTTGAGATGGGTGTTGTCTACAGCGTTGTCTGCCTGCCACTATTCCAATTGGCTTGGTCTTTTTTTTTCTTCCATTATTTGATGTTCACACATTCTACCAAAATATGCATTTTAAGTCATCATGATGCCTTTCAAATTTTAATACATTATCTTGGATGAAATTAATAAGGAAGAATATGACTATGTTATTTATTACAAAATAGTTGGCACAAAACAGACTATAATGGAGGCGTAAGATCCATGTTGCCAACTCCAAATTTTGGGGAAAAGGCGCTACTTGATTATGATTATCACCATGTAGTACATGTCGTTTTGCAAATAATGTGTATCATGAAAACATATAGCAGTAAATATCTTCGTCATTATCACCACCTTATATGTATTGTTTGGGCTTTGTGACATGGATACTGATCCGTCATTCAGCTCCGTTATAGATAGTATCCTCTTGAAAGAACATGCACCCCTAAGTCTTCCTGATTTGGCCATCTTCTCCTAAGGGCGCTGTAAGCCACTGATCATTTCTTGTGTAGGTCTTGTGGGCAATCTCCTTTGCACTTAACCAAACCATCTCAACTCTCTCTCATCTCTCAATTTATCACTATCTAGGGCAGCTTCTAAAGTTCTCTCAGTATGGTCTTTTGAATAGTTGCTTTGTTTGGATCTCTAGTTGGAGGAGAGGTTCCAAGGTTGAACTGTAAATCCCTGTGTTATGAACCCTACGAATCAGGGTTCTGCAATTGGGAGAATGAGGGACGAAGAGGGGAAAAGGACTTCCACTGGTTCAGGCTGAACTAGAGAAGGGACGAAAGGCAAGGTGAGAGAGAGAGAGAGGTCGGGAAGAGATAAGGGAGATTAGGGCTAATTGATTTCCTGATTCCAATCAAGGCGCTAAGCCATTACATAATTTAACCTGTAATGGGCCTGATTATTTTCCTAATTAGCCTTATGGGCTTATAACATGAATTAAACAAAAGACTTATAAGCAAAATAAAGAAACTACTAATAGACTAATCAAATAACGCTCCATAACACTGGTGTAAAGTGTGTGTGTGGGTTGGGGTTGGGGTTAAGGGCGGTGCATGAGTCTCACCTGTATGTAAAATGGTGCTAATTCTCTTACTAAATAAGTTGCTGTTTCTTTTTTCCTGTCTTAAGCAATGGGAAAAGGGGGAGAAACAAGCTTGCTGCCATGGAGTGAAACCAAGAGATGCTATCTCTATTAGAGTGTCATTACTGACCCTGAGTCATCGAATTATGTTTTTGTTAGAGAACTTCACACAAAGAACAATTGAGCAATTTATTCGTGGTAAAATATCAGTCAACATGAAAACGTATACTATGGTTGGGAACAAGGATTATATTGTGTAAAATTGATATAGGGCCATTTAAGACTGAATGGTTGGTTGTGTAGCTTATGCCATTTCTGACACGAACCTTGCATGAGGGGAAAATGAGATGAAATCCACCTTTATCATTGTTACAATAATGTATTCTTTTGCCAAGATATTCTTAGTTTTAGTAGTTACAGGAGAAAATTCACTTGGTTATCTTCTAATGCGTAGTTGGTGAAAGAGAACCAGTCTACTAACGAGAAAAGCAGGATATTTAAGCAATGCAGTTATTTTATTTCTTGCAATATCATAATGAAGAAAATATAATACTTGTAAAATTACTACTGTTGAAAGGTCAATTTCATACCAGTTTGCTAAACGGATTGAAGGTGCATTTAGGAAATATATGAAAGTTTTATTGATTGGCTTCCATGAAGCCTATAGGTTCCAGGGTGGTCTACAAGTTATTGACTAGCTGTGTGGCATTTGTGGAATACCTACTAAAATTTAATTTTGGCTCTAGGATTTGGTAACATTGTGTTCAACTATTCTGTTCAGGTTGGATCATACCATGCTTCTTCTTTGCTGGTGGCATCAAGACCTCCCACTCCTGGAGTTGTCAGTCGCGGTATAGGTTTGGAAGGCCTTTCAAGTGTTTTAGCAGGTCTCTGGGGTACAGGAACTGGATCAACAACACTGACTGAAAATGTACATACTATTGCTGTGACTAAAATGGGAAGCAGAAGAGCAGTTGAGATTGGCGCTTGCATCTTGATACTGTTATCTCTGATAGGTAATTGATTTTGACAAATCAGCATTGAACATGTCATCCTGTCAATGGAACTTGCAACATGCATACTGTACCAAGGGTGCTCAACGTAATGTTCTGCCTTCCTAGGGAGTGAGCTGTCATCAACATATTGTTTAGGAGGTTCTTTTCTTTGTGAGAGTGATGAGACCTGGACTGGAATGTGTTTGTGATGTTTTCTTTGATAGTAATATACTAAATAATTTTCTGTAAATATTGTTTTTTGCTGTAAATATATGAGACAACCTAAGTTGTGTGTGTGTTTGCTGCCTGGCTCTCTATAGATAAGTCTAGGCGTCTGAACTGCTGACTTAGGAGGCACTCGCGGCCACTCCATCTGATCTAGACATAAAACGAAGACTTAAAACTTCATGTACAATTCATGTGAATAATAATTTATGTGAGTATTTAACTACGTAAATTATAAATTAAATCATAGTAAATTTTCTTTTGACTTCTGTTATGTACAATTTGTGTTAGACTTCCATGGAAGTTTGACTAGGAGTACTATGTGAATTATAAATATAATCATAATAGATGTTACATCTCTTTGTTATTCTGAAGGTTCCTCAAATATTGTTCTTTGATTGCTGCAGGCAAAGTTGGTGGATTTCTTGCTTCAATTCCTGATGTCATGGTTGCGGGTCTCCTATGCTTCATGTGGGCCATGCTTGCTGCTCTGGGGCTGTCCAACTTACGCTATAGTGAGGCAGGAAGCTCAAGAAACATCATAATAATTGGGCTGTCTTTGTTTTTTTCTCTGTCAGTACCTGCATACTTCCAGCAGTATGGCATCTCTCCTAATACCAACTCACCAGTACCCAATTATTTTAAGCCATACATAGTTGCATCTCATGGACCTTTCAGAAGCAAATATCATGGGGTATCATCCATCTCCTCTCTCTTTTTTATAGTTCTCTTAACAAAAATGTTATCGTGGCTCACTTCCCTGACACATCTCAACAAAGGCGTTGCACTCTTGCATTTGGGCATGGGGCCTGCTCATTGTGGCACATCAGGCATGCGTTCCTGAGCATGAGCGGTTATAGCATTACTCCTCTCTCAAATGTGTTTGTTGTTATTTAAGAGAGAAGTAATGCTCAAGATGACTTCCATGAAAATAAGATGTGTGTAATCTCATAGTTTGCCACTTCTAGGTACCTTTCAATGCTGCTCAGCTAGATGTCACAGATTTGCATACAGAACCATTATTGACACATTTTATGATGATCGTGGAATACGAGTAACAATATAATGAGCAGTATACATGTTACTGATAATTGAGAAGCCTTGAGCTGTTGTGCATGTGTGCGGCTGGATCACAGTACTACATATGCACAAGTAACAAATCTTTTCTTGCCACATTAATATTGGGAAAGTTGTGAGCTTTCTCCATCATAGGTGGAAGCGTGAAAAGGCACACACTTTTACATTTCATTTACGTAATGCATGTGTTTATATGTGTTAGCAGTTTACTCCACTTAAAAACCGCGCACTGTCTACTGGCATATGCATGTATATGGTATGGCTTATAACTTGTTTTTTGTACTTCCCTTTTTTCTGTAGCTGAACTATGTTTTGAACACCTTGCTATCATTTCATATGGTCATTGCATTTTTGGTCGCCATAATTCTCGACAATACTGTACCGGGCAGCCGCCAAGAAAGAGGTGTTTACACATGGTCTGAACCAGACACTGCAAGGAGGGAACCAGCTGTTGCCAAGGATTATGAATTGCCATTCCGGGTCGGTAGAGCTTTTAGATGGGTGAAATGGGTTGGCCTCTGAGAAATGGTTACAAGTAGCTTTACTGCCCTTGGTCTTGTTATGTCCGTGGATGAACCTGTGCACGGAAACGTAATCTTATCTGGTCTTGAAACGTAGTCACAAAATGTGTAAAATGGTGGTGCTAATCAAATGCAGATGGCTGCCGGAGATGTTGAATTTGTTCGTGTGGTTGCAGGCATTGATGTGGGACTGGTGTCTATCCACTGCTCTTTGGGAGATGGGTGTTGGTTGTGTACAATTGTTCATTTATGTTCGATCAAAATGCTAGAGCTGTAATGCTATTCTTTTTTTTCCCTAAACAAATGTATGTAGCTTTTGATCATATAGAACGCAGTTGAGTTGAGATGATGTGCTTTTTTCGTAAAACAGAAAATGAAGTTCTCAATTATCTTTTTCTGGCTTCTCTGGCGGTGAATTTACATCTTCACTTAATTGCTGCTCAACTTGTAACTCCATAGACTGTGTCTCTTGCAGCTTCCACGTTAAGCTTGTGAATGTGGTTTTAAAGGAGATTATATAAAGAGAGCTCTTCCGAGGGGTCTCAGGAACGGAAAAACAAAAACATATTAGAAACAGATGGAAATTGTCACTTATGTGGGAGAGTAATGTGAAATTACTTTGATTCATCATAAAAGAATTTACTTAATTTTTCAAATAACACCTCTGTAAACTCAATTATCGTAATAATAAATTTAGCTTCCTTAATGACGTAGTAACTAGTAAGTCCCCACAATTACCTTTACCAAAAAAAATCCCCACAATTACATTACCAAAAATAAAATCTCCAAAACTACACGACCTCAGGATCTTGAGGCTGGTAAATGGTGCAACTTACAGAAAAGGAGGGCGATGAAACTACAGGCAAGCTCCGACAGTAGGAATTGGATTAGCTAATACTCCCTCTCATAAAGAGTGACTTTGATTTGGAAAAACTTGTGTCCCACAAAGAGTGTATGTTTTTGCCCTCTTTGTTCTTAATGGATGGGCTTTGGGAGGTAAAATTTGCATTCCCTCCGTTCTGAAATAAGTGCTTCATTTGCTTAACTATCAACCACTTTTTCGTAACAGTTTTTAAGTAGAAATTTCCTAAAACACCCTCTATTAACTTTTTGTGTGTCAATATCTAAAAGGTTATTCTGAAAACTCTCTTTTCTTTTAAGTGATATTAAGTGGATTAAATATTTGACTTTTTCAAGTAGGACACTTATTTTAGGACTGGATTACATACTTGACCTTTTCAAAATAGGACACTTATGTTAGGACTGGATCTTTTTTTTTATCATGCTTTAGTTGTCGCCTCTCACTCCCTCTTTGTCTCTCTCTCTCCCAAATTTTATTTATTTTACCATCTAGATGCCCTTTGTGGGACAAAGGGAATATATGAACGGTCCGGTTAATTACCTTCTTGAGCAGTCCGGTTACATTCTGAAGATAACAAGAGAAAATGCAAACTAAGATCTCGTTAATTAAAATTGAAAAGGTTCAAGCCATCCAGTCAAACCTTTTCAAAATGTTAATAATTAGCAAGGTCTAATTTCCTGAAAAATAACTAAAATGGTTCAAGGCACCGAGGAGTAAGATTCCTTCATATGTAAGTAACTAGTATGGAATCTCCTTCCAAGGTGATGTTGGAGACTCCCAACCACCCAGCTAATTTTAACCCTTCAAGGCATGCTGAAGCTTCAGCAATCAAATGAGTTGGTAAACCCCAAGTCCAACAAAACAACGCCAAACAAAAAAAACCTGACCGTCTGACCATGGTATGACGTTTTTCCCCTTTTACAAAACAAAAGTCCACCTTATGGCCATGAACAGTGTATGTAATAGACTGTATGTCCAAATCCCAAACCCGCAGATGCTACTGGCCGGATTTAAATATAAGGCCTCTCCTTCACAAATTCCAGAATACTACGCTCGGATAGGGCAAGTCTCTCTCTCTCTAAGTGGGGAAGCAAAAATATTTCATATTCTCTACTAACAGTGAGCCTAATGTAAGGAATAAGGAATACATGGGAGTTGTACATCCAAAATAATAATAATACATAAGTTAGCATATGTAAATGTCAGGGTCAATTATGCTAACATCTAAAAGCGTTTTCTGCCTACTAATATTTTAAATTGATGATATACACACTAGCGCACATTAACTAGTTGTTGGATCTTTAAGCTTTGCAATGAAGCAAATCCTAATAGTCTAAAACCCACTACAAGTCTATTTGGATTGGTAGAAACGAGAAAAAAGAGAAAGAGAAAGTAAATTTAGGTAAAAAAAAAAAAGGAGATTCCTAAATATTTTGTATTGTTTGGTTGCACCAATAATGCTATAGAAATTTGAACCTTAAATCTACCCATGGTGGTAGTGGTGGTGGAGTTACCTTGCTATGCTGGTAGTGATGACAGTGGTAATAGTATTGGCAGTGGTAGTGATGACAGTAACAATAGTGATAGCAGTGGTAATGGTAATAGTGGTGGTAGCAGTAGCGGTGGTGATGGCGGCGCCTGTAGTAGTGGTGACAACAATGACAGCGGCAATGGTGATGTAACACCCGAGATTTTTTAATATATTTTTTTAAAAATTCATAAAAAGTTTTTTGTAATATAAATGCTTTAAATAAAAAAAATGCCAAAATATAAAACTTGTGAAAACATCAAATATCTATTTTTTTAATACAAATTTTTTCTTTCAATCAAACATCATATAGCCAAACCAAACAATCTTAGGCGCTACTCAAAACCAAACTAATGAACTAAATTGGTCATGATCATGAACTTTAAATAGAAATATATCTTCGGCATCCATGAGTACAAGTCTCATAAATACTACCTAGTCTGATCTAAATTATAAGTCCGTAAAGTATAAACACCTTAATCCTCATCTCACTCAATATATTAGATCGTGACACAAATAATCATAAAGAGTCGCAATGAGTTAGAGGGTCTACCTGAACTAATAGAAATCAATTCACCCATGGAAATAAGTGTCCATCTTCAGGAGTTCTTTGTCACAAATCTGTAAAAGCCTTTAGAACATCAGGGTTAAAAAAGAGGGAAATGAGTATTTTTATACTCAGTAAGAAACTATTTAGGGGGGGAGTTCTAAACAGTTAACTCTGTAAGTCTATATATAGATGCATTCATGCAACTCAAACATAAAGCAAACATGCACATAATAATCAAAACTTCACTATACAACAAAACCATGCACATACACATACAATCATGCTAAAAATTCTTACACTTACAGTCTTACTTATAACATTCTTATATTCTTACTCGTACCATCTTACCCAAATTTGCACTCTTACAGTCTTGCTCAAAAAATATGTTTATAGTCTTACTTAGAAATATACTCTTACAGGCTTACTTGGATTCATACAAGCTTACTCAGAAACTTAATTATTTATACAGTCGCACACATACTATCAACCACTAAAGTTTATTTCAATTAATAGGCTTTAGCATCAAAATAGAAAGATATGCCACTCAGGCATCACCTAAACCTCTAAGGAGTAACTAGATGCCATAGATTTTTTCGAAGGCAAGGCACATCTATACTCATGGAGCATAAGATCAAACAGGTAAGAGTAGATCTATAAAACTACTTACATGACCGTGCAAACGCTCACACTCTAGGGGCCAAAATCTTACAGTGTCACTCTTAGGTAAAATCATACAGTGCCGACTAAGGGCATAAATATACTTCGCTCTTAATAGAGCATCAAATGTTTAAGCTTAATACAATACACATACAAAATAAAAAATATGCATCTCTCTCAATAGAGCATTAGACATCTAGGCTTAAATTCAACATACAGACAACATCCCATAGGATAAACATTATAAGATATGAGAAGTTTTCAACCGACTCATTATCGGCCAGCTCAAACACAGAACTTAATCAATTAAAACCAACCCTCAGGTCTCAAACTCACAATGCTATCATGAGCTTTGTTTATAATTCAAGTTTGAATTAAATACTTTATGATGGTACAATTATGCTATAAAATTCTTCTATCTTACAGTCTTCCACTGATTAATCCAAAGTTGAGCTTGCTTTGAAACCCTAGTTTGTTAGGGCAATATACTTCACTTAACCCATCCAACTTGTAATCACAACTCACCACAAAACAAATCCTTACATATTCATAAAGTCTTTTCCATCCTCCTTATGGCCAAAACATCTTATTGAGACACAATAAAACTAACCTTCTCAGTTTTAACCCCAATTATCTCATCTTATTTATACCTTACTTATTATGCTTACTTTCCACTTCATAATATGTATGTTAAACTTGTACGATTATGTTGCACTCTTATTATCTGACAATTCCCCATGAAGCTCAACAACCCCAAGTCTGCTTATTTGCAGAATCCCAACATATGTTCCAAACCAAACCAATCCATTCCAATCTTCACTTGTCAAACTTACATCCCCAGTTTTTTATTATATAGTTATAAATTCACAACAAATCCATACCAAACCTTATGTTATCATCCATTGCCCATCCATCTGCCCCCCCCCCCCCCCCCCACACATCCATCATATAGGCGTATAGCTATCATACATACGTATGACTATTATATATATGTATAACATACACATAATTCTATACATAGTTTACTAACATACTTGCTAGCCATAACTAATATACACATGGTCCACATACATCAAACATACTTTTAGCTCACATGCATGTCATGTGCATTTTTAAACATACCATAATTTATCTTTTCCCCCCGATCATCATGTAATTAGATAATCACAATACCCATAGCATTTAATCATACAATCCTAGTATACTACTAAACATTTAAGGCATGCTATTATGAAATTACAAGTTCAAAATCCCCTACCTCGTAACTATGACATTTGGTGGCAAACACATGATGGTGGCGGCAGCGGAGTTGGCAGCTAAAAAGTGCCTAGTTGAGAGAGCTGTTGTCTCAAGGCATAGGAAGCGCTAAAAGTAATGTCGGCCAAATGGGGTGATAAAAGTCAGTGTTGCAAAATCCGAATACATGACAGTGCACTAGAGGTGGCAGGGAGAAGGGTTGTGCCAACAATGAGTGGCAGATGCATCCTAAAGTCGATGGTGGACTAACTAAAGTTTGGCCGATGGCTAAAAGGTACTCAATTGGCCGTAAGATGTCAAAATCGGCCGTAGGCAACACCCAACGATTGTGTTTTCGCATTGTTGACAACCTACAAAAGGGTAGAGGGCGTGGAGTGACGCTCGAGGATATAAGAGAGGTGCAAGCGGGCTATGAGAGTCAAATCCGGTTGATGGTGGAGCCATTTGACGGTCAAGCAACACAAAAACAATGCCTAAACCCTAAATCGCACACATGACCACTTGCATACATGGCCAAAAGGTGAGGGGGAGAGGGTGGATGTAGGCCACCCAAGGCCCAAAAATACGACAAGGCTAGGGCAAGAATATGGTGGCCAACTAAAGCAACACCATCACTAATTGTTACCCACAACCAAAACAATTGGTGTGGGCAGCTGTGCATTTCGTAGGTCGAAGGGCGAAGGGGTGTCTCAAAATCAAGTCAAGGCAGAGCGAAGACCACGAGACCATCATCGTGCAAAGGCTGATGGAGATAAACCTAATTGTTGTTAGGTTGAGCTAAATCAGACCTTGTTTGGTCGGAGGCCATCCTATGATCGATGATGGAAATTGGGTAAGAGGGGTTGATTGAGTGGATGCGACAGATGAGCAAAGAGGGGCTGAGAACCAGCAGCCTGATTCTTGCTGACAAGGTGGAGTCGGATTGGGGAGGTCTCACCTCACCGTCATCGGGCCAGTATAGAGTCCATGATGGTTGGAAGGCCATTGCTAGCCTCTCTAACTCAACCACAGAGAGGGAAAATTAAAAAGAGGGGAGGGGCAAACCTTGAGCAGAGGAGAGAAGCGGGGAGGCCGAAGGAGAAGGAATCAAGCTGGGGGAAGCATCGACTATCGTCGTTCGTTGGGGCAGAGGCTGACAAAGGTCTAGTCGGTTAAGTCTGGTGTCTAGTGGTTATAACCCTAAAATGGACTAATACAGAAAACAAGGGTGGTAGCAAGGAAGGGAGTGGGGGAAGCTGGAGGAGTTGGAACTAGGTGTGGTGGGGTGGCCCATTGCATCACTGGGCCGGGGTGGAGCTCACGAAGGCCTGCCACCCCTCACCGATCAGCGGTGGTAGCACTAGATTGAAAACACACAAAGAAAGAGAGGGGCTAACCGAGGAGAGCTGTAATATCCCGAATTTTCCTAGCTTTTGAAAATAAAATACGTGGAAAATAAGGTGTTTGACCCTTTGACCTTCTTAGTAGAATAACTTCCTCCTTAAATAGAATTTGTTATAGAAAATTATGTGGTTAGAAATTAGACAGAAAGAGCTTCTAAACGCCACCAAGAACGCACGAATCGGGATTCGGATGAGGGAGATACGACTGTTCGAAGTTGAACATATCGTATAAGGCCCGTTTACCCGATTTAGATATGTTTTTGGCCCGTTTAAGCCGTCTTACGGGCCTGGTTAATTATAGTTCCGAAATTAATTGTTAGAGACCTAATTAGGGCACCTAAGTGAGGAGGATTGACAAAAATTCTAGGGGGATTAGGAACCTTAATACCCATGTTTATAAAAGGCATTCTTAGGGCACAATCAGGGGGGTCTTTTGCCTGATGGGAGGAGAGAATGGGGTGAACGGCAAAGCTCCAGGATGACAGTAGATCGATTGCAAATTGACAATTAAGGTTAGATCGCTTCTTCGAGTTTGAATTAATAGGAGTATCGTTAAACAAATTCGGATTGATCATTGTATTACATAGTAGTGTCTGCAGTTTATCGTTTATTTTATATAATTTATAGGCTTTGAAGTCACTATTGTTGTTGTAATTAAGAGCAAAAGTAATTTCTGATTTCAGAACCTACTGGCCGTCGGTCAGCTGGCCGGCCTGCTGATCGTCGATTGAAGCTATAGCAAGGAGGGACTGCCCTGGTTTTGGCCGCGGCGGTCCAAGCAGCAGAGGCCGCAGTTCGGCCGCTATGCAAAAAGAAAAAAATAATAGACGGCAGCGGCGCGGTACAAACCCTGGCCGGAGGCGGGACCGAGGGCCCCAGAATCGCCGGAGGACGGCGATCCGGTCAACCCCGGCTCATCGCCCAGCCGTGGGGGCCCTGCTGTCGCCGCGCTTTTGACGGACTGTAGTTGCAGAGAAAGTGTGGAGCTTTTCCCCCTGCCGGCAGTCGGCCAACGGCGAAGCCAGGCCCATCGAAATCGCCGTCGTGCGGCGATCCGGTGAGGCCTAGCCTCACCCCACCGTGGCAGCCGGCGGTGCCGTCGCCAGAGGCTTTCCAGCCTCTGGCCGGACGAAGGAGACGACCCACGCATCGTGGGTCATTGGGCACGGGTTCGGGTCAGGTGACCCGTGGCCAGGCCTGGACCCGAATGGGTCTAACCCCTGTCCGATGCAGTCTCGAAAAATTGTTATTGAACCGGTTTTGGTTCACTAGCTTAAAGACTAGAAAAAAAATTTCGTAAAAATTACCAAGTATCCATAGAAGTATTTCAAGGGTCCTGACCACGTTTCACACCGGGGAAAAATCCCAAAGCCTCTGAAATGACTAATTTACCCTTGTGAGTGTAGCAAAGAATAAATCATTAATGATCGAATTTAGGGCCTCCGGTTTAGGGGCCTATAAGTGGATTTAAAAAAATTTAAGAAAAATCTCAGGGAGATTCCAGTAACTATCCTAAATTCGGACCAAGCCATAAGCTAGGTAAAAATCCCAGTAAATAGATATTTGACTGTTTTATCCCTAGGGTTAAGGTAAGACAGTTAATTGAACCGGGGTCAGTTCAAGGGGTTTACGACCCCGTCACACGCCAAAAAAATTACACACAGTCCATGAAGGCCAGTAGTACCCTTGAGTTGAATTTTAGACCCATTAAATATCATTAAGGCCTTAAACCAAATGACAGAACTAACCCTATGCAAACTGGCCCGCATTCGCATGGATGTTATTAAGGGGCCAATATGATACTGAAATCTTTTGAGAGGTTAAAGAATTACCTAAGTGCAGAGAGGACTATATCCAATGTTGGATAATTACTCTAATGCCCTTGGGTGTATTACGATGAGTTAAATAAAGATTTAATAAGTTAACCCATGGAGGGTTAGGGCATGAGAGCTCGAGTAATTATAATGTCATTGTTGATTTTGATTATTGATATTATGATATGCTTAGACCTGTGTAGTTCTTATGGTTTATGTTGTTCTTTGTTTTGATTTATGATATTGATGTTGTGATAGTAATTTATTACTATCTTTAAATTATTGAAAGAATAATTGTTTGGGGTTTGATAGCTTTGGATTGGGTAAGAACACCTAATCAAGATAAAGACTAAAATACCTCAGAGGGGTCTGGGACTAACTCATACAATGAACAAAGCCTTTGACCTGACGATTTGCCTTGGTTGATGAACTGATGGCATGTCTCGAGTTGTAAACCTTAGTCTAGAAGGGACTAATAGGGTTTGGGAGTCATTCGGAATCCTGGCTTATAGATGAGCAAGATAGGGTTCAGAATGGTTTCCTAAGTTTTAGCTCTATTGAGGAGCCACTGATTTGACCGTGTAGTTGCACCTCCCCATTGGAGGGAGTTCTTTGTGAGTCGGGCTCACTGCAGATCTATTGAGGATCTTTTAGTGTACACGCAATTAGGGTCACTGACATCCTGCTTGGTTGGCGTCTCTGACCACTTCTGTCCAGGTGCAGTTGTGGGTCATGCACTTCCACTCCGGTCAGGTCCTTATGGGCTAAGTTGGGAGATGGCACTTCATGATGGATTCCAGGGACCTGGTGGATTCCAGGGTGTTTCTTATCATTTGTCACTTAGGTTGACATCTGATGTGTCTGTCTGTCTTTGGGATTAGACAGGAATATTAATTATCGAACAATGGTTCAAGAAATAATTAATAACATTGATTGATATTGCTTGTTTAATTAGAACAAGTAGAACGATTAAAGGACTTCCATAAAATGTAGGTTGCTTGAAAATACTTAAGCATTGCATAGGTGATGTTATGCTTCTTAGTATAGTGTAGTTTTTAGGCAGAACTACGTCTGGATCCGATCTTGTTGGAAACATTGGAGATGTTGTCCGATGAGTACGTAGGCAACTAACATTGGGTGATGTTGGCCCGATCCGAAAAATACTAATAAAACCTTTTGTCCATTTGAAGCTCTTCTCCTGAAGGCGGAGATGCTCCATTGTCGTTGTGGTTGTTGTTTGGTTTGCTTTATTGCAGATTCTCCAGACGACGACAAGTGAGACCAAGGCAGGCGAGCTCAACAAGTTTTCGCATTTTTGAAACTCCGATACGTAAGTGTACCTTAAGAGTGAGAGTCAACTTGTTATTTATTTTCAGACGGGTGATAGACTTGTACTTAGATGGATGAGTTGGTCTTTATGAATTTTTAGATGTTAAATAATATCATATGATTTGATATTCGTATTTGTGAACCCCAACTATCATGACTTGGATATTTAATCGAAGGGTTTGTTTTGTATTTAAAGAAAAAAAATTTACCTACCGTTCGTGCTATTTAAAAATATTTTTAAAAATCTGGGTCGTGACAAGAGCGGCCTGGGCAGTGTTGGGGAGGTGGCCTCTCCATTGACAGGCCAATCAGCCTGCCTATTTCCAACACATGTAGAAGGACCTGCCCAGTCCTTCTTCCCCATTCTAGGTTAGGAATGAAAAGATGCCCGATATTTCTCTCTCTCTCTCATTGTCTCTTTCTTTTCTTCCTTTTTTGCATCGGAAACCTCCATTGTGGCTGAGGCGAAATGGCCACGACCAAGCCCCACACTTTACTCTATTGGTACAAATAATGTGTAAAATACACAAAATCAAATACACCAAAGCGTCACATTTTCTAGCAAAAAATAATAAAAAAAGTCATAGAAAAAATCAAGGACATTACAGGTGATGATAGCGGTGGTAGTAATGATAATTGTGATAGCAGTAACAGTGGCAAGAGTGGTGATGGTGATAGTAGTGGAGGGGTAGAATGGGTGGTGGTAGCAATGGTAACAGCGGTGATAGCTATGGTGCCAATGCCAGAAAGAGTTAATATGAGCTCAGACTTATGCATATAACATGGGCATAAGGGAGCAGGTTGTTAGATCCCTGAACTTCAACCTGTTTACTTCATTCTATTTAATTACTTTTGTTTGGTTTTGTAAGGACCCTCATCTTTAAACCGGTTTTGATTTTTATTTAATTATGGGTTATCGTGCAATTTACGTGTTTTCTGATCTTATTCGGTGATTTCGTAAATAAATAGTGTTTGTGATAGTTTTAACCAAAATTAACTTCAATATTAGTGGTTTTAAGTGATTTTAAACCAAATGTAAATTTTTGAGATTTTTCGGAATTTTCACTATTTTCCCAAAAATTAGGGTTTTGGCGGGACCCCTGTGGGCCCCACAGTCGAAAATTTTATTTTTGTGTCAAATGACCCTAGACATATACTTAAGGTCACACAAAAATTTTCAGAATTTTATTAGGCTTAATTCGTGCTTAAATTTGCAAAATAACCACTTTTAGCCTACTTTTCATATTTACACCCCAAAACTTACCTTTGCCTACCCCAACCCTTACTATAAAAGGGCAAACCTGAGCCATTTCCATTTTTGGGAATAGGCTAAGGAAGGAGGTCTGGCCTAATCCCCACTTAGGCCCGAATTAGAAGCCGATTAAGGTAAGCTTGCTCTAATTAAGCACTAATCCATGGCTTTTCTCTTAATTTCTTCTAAATCTACCATTTTCCCCTTTGATTCAATTCATTCTTGACCATCAAAAGCTACTGATTTGTGTTTTACTACAAACCCTAACATTCAAAATTCGATTTTTACTACCAACAAGCCCTAGATCTAAGATTTAATTAGGGATTTCTTAAGTAAATCGATTTCTATTGGTGTTTGATTCAAACTCATTGTGTTTTCAAGGATTTCAAGAAGGGTGACTCTTCAATCCGAGCTTAATCAAGTGCTGAGGTAATGGGTCTTCAAAAATCTCTGTTTATCCATGGTAAAACTCTTCATTTTTGGCTTACTTCGAAATGGTTTGCTTGATTTAGTGTGTTAATGGTAAGATTAGAAAATGAAATTATTTAATCCCGATTTCTTAGGGTTTTGCATTATTATGGTTTGGTTTGATATTCTGGAAGTTAAGGAGGACTTTTGATGATGATTAGGGTGTTAGATGTGTATTTGAAGTGTTATCTATGGTGTTTCGGTTTGATTTTGCGAAAGGAAGAAGATGACTATTCTGCCGTGTTGGCGATCGATCGGCCTTGCAGGGTGATCGATCGGCTGAACTGAAAATTTCAAATTTTTGCGTGTAACCGATCGAACGGCCTGAAGGGCGATCGATCGGCTACACAGGAAATTGTATGTTGTGTGTATGATGCCTATTTTGATGATTCCACTTTAGCTTGCCAATTTTATATGAATGTGGAGTGTTTTAAGCTATGTTAGGCTACTGGAAATACATGCTATTGAGTTTATAGAGTTGAGACATATGCTTAGAGATGGTGGGATGACTTATGTTTTGTGGCATGATGTTGGAATCGTTATCTTGAAATTATGAACGGTTGGTTCCCTTTGGATAAGCATATATTTTCAGTAGGACTACAATCATTGTTGGACTGATTTGTCATGATAAATTGTGATTAATGGTGTGTGAATGTTGGTGAATGCCATGACTCAATGATGAAATGAGTGATGTTATAGGTGTTTAGCCTTTGTGGTTGAGTTTTGAATCTAGCTAAGATTTCAACGATTCTTCTACTATGATTTCCGCTGGAATTCATGTTTAGTTAGAAATTCACATGTGTAGTGTGGTGGTGAGTTGATTTTCAAGCATGTTAATATGCATCATGTGAAAGGCTTCTACTAGTTACACACACACACATGTGGGGGTTAAATGATGATGTTGAAGCTTAATATCGTGATTATGAATGATGCATTAGGGGCTCGTGAGAGCACTTATCATGATTAGGGTTCATGTATGCTTTGCCCACGCATGTACCATGCTGCACGCATCATGAAAATGGATTTCCAATTGAGGCTTCATCGTGATTAATCGAATTTGACCGATTGGATGCAATGTGATGGAATTGTGTGCCGGGTTTATCGGTCATGGATTAATCGCAAGTTGATTGGTCCGAAAGGACATATTTTGATTTGAAGTTCCTGTGTGGAACGATTTGAAGTTCCTGTGTGGAACGATTTGGAGTTCCTGTGTGGAACGAGTGCACTCCCCGGGTTGAGTCTTGTTTAATGGAATGATGTGAGGACGAGTTGTGTACTTGTCTTGCGGACACGTGAGAATATTTTTATGTGTGTCATCTGGACCCTGAGAATCCAGTGTGGTATGCCGTGTGCACCCCGCTACCACGTGATGTTGATGTTATGCATGTGGAATATGTATGTTAGAGATACATCCATGCATGTTGATTTTGATGTTATGCATGTGGAATATGTATGTTAGAGATACATCCATGCGGGATTGGTTATGATGTTATGCATGTGGAATATGTATGCTAGAGATACATCCATGCGGGATTGGTTATGATGTGAATGCATGTGGGAATATGTATGCTAGAGATACATCCATGAAGGTTGAATTATGCATTTTGATGCAGTGTTAAGTGATATGAATGTGTGATCAGAAAGTGATGCACCATGTAAATCTTTGATCTGAAACGATCTCATTTCTAAGCTATCGTATTTTCTACGTTGACAGTGATATTAAAACCATTGCTGAGTGTTAAAACTCACCCCTCTTTTGTGTTTTGATTTGGGGCTGCGTGGTGCGACACGCAGACGGACAGGATTGCCTTTTTGAGGAAAGGTCAGAGGTAGCTTGGGTGTGATGATGGAGATCGTTGCGTGACTTATCATCGTTTCTTTCATGCTTTATGTTCGAACCTTTGTGTAGGGTTCTTGTTGTGGTTTTATGTCACATGTTACAGTTATGTTTGCTTATGACTTATTTTGAGCCGGTGTGGGCTTTACTTAAACTAAGCTTGTGGGTTTGAGATTGTTGTTTACTTTGTGTTAAGCAACACCTTTTCTTTCCCTTTTATTTACTCTTGCTCAAAGGATTGTGCGCACTCCGTGTTGCTGTTAATCGCCAATGGTTAGGGATTAAGTCTTCCGCTAGAATCGTTTCTCAATTTCACTTCGTCGCCCCCGCGCGCTATGACCGGCCCTTGGACCGGGTTCGGCTCGGGTCGGGCATGGCCGGGGCGTGACAGGTTTAATGTCAATCTTATCAATTTTGACTATTTTCAAAATTATAGTGGCTTTCAATGGTTTTAACCAAATTTTTTTCACATTTTAAGTTAATTTAAGTCATTTTTAATTTTTTTTAAAATTTCTAAAATTTTCAACTATTTTCCCAGAAATTAAAGTTGGCGAGGCCCACTGTAGGCCCCATGGTCAAAATTAGGATTTTTAGCTGTAAATATCCCTAACATCACCCTAAACCTTGAGTAATTATTTCAAAATCTTTAGACATCAAATTGGGTTTCAAATAAGCAACTTTTATTATTTTTAGTGTAAGCCCTATTTGTACCTCGCTAGTTAATTAAGTCTACCCCACCCTTTACTATAAAAAGAACGGGTCAATCACTTTCCCAATTGGGAAAGGGCTGAGACTTAGAGCTTAAGAGCCTAATCCCTATTTTCCTAAAGGATAAGGTATGATTTTGCTCAATATTTTATTAATCCATTAGGGTATTCCTTAAATCTTTTAAATATCTTCTTTTACTTTAGATTAATCCCTATTTTCACATAAAAAACTACTGATTTGGGTTTCTATTTCAAAACCTAATATTTGGAATTTTATTTTTGGGTCTATTGAACACTAGATCTACTTGTTCTTTAAGGTTTTAGGTGTTTTAAAATTGAATTTATAAAGTATTAATAAAAATCATGTTTTTGGGTAGGTTTTGAAGGTGTTTAAGGAGTTATTTCGAATCAAGAACTTGCTGAAAGGTAAGGGTTTTAGTCTTAAACATTGTTGTGATTCAAATTTAAGTTTTGATGTGGTTTTGTAATGGGTTTAATGATTATGAGCTTTAATGGTGATTCGAGAAAGGTGCAATTTTTAATAAAATTTCTTAGGGTTTATGGTTAGTAATGACTATATTTGATGTTTTGGAAGCATAGATTATAATGAAGTTTGGGGATATTATTTGAAGATTTATGAACTGTATGTGAAGTTTTGGTTTTGAATTCAAAGTGGGGAAGATGAACCAAAATTGCCGTTATGGCGTTCGGACGGCCTTGCAGGCCGATCGAAAGGCAGCACAGCAGATTCAGTTGTATTGTATATTTTGGCTATTTTTTCTATTTTTATGACTTAGAACCATTTCTAATGTTCATGATTAAGTAATTTGAGCTAGAATGCACCACTAGAAGAGTATGTTGTTGATGTTGGAAATTATGAAGAATATTTAAAGTTTATGTGAAATTGCATGTGGTTTGTTATACATGTTAGAATTGCTATTTTTAATCTATGATTGAATGATTCCTTGTGTTTTAAGCATAATTTTAATAAGTTTACAACATGAGAATGAGCTGATATGTTTTTATATAATGTGATTAAATTATGGGTGAGTGATGTTGTCATGTCTAGATACAAGTGTGGTGTGAATATACTTGCATAGTTTAACATGAGGTTACACATAACTTAATTGATAGTTTTCGATGGTTTTCACTTATGATTTTAGTTAGGAACCATAATTTGATGTTAAAGAGCATATGTGGTATGATGATGAGTTATTTACAAGGCATGTCACTATGCTTAGAGTTGAATATTTTATTCCATATATACACAAATGTGGGGGATGATCATGATGATATTGGGTATTATGATTATGAATGATGTATGAGGGGATAATGAGAGCACTTATCATGTATTAAGATTCATGTGTGCCTTGTCCATGTATGTATCATGTTGCATGTATCATGAAATGGATTTTCGATTGAGACTTTAACGAGATTAGTTATTTTTGATTGATTGGGTGCAATGATGTGAGATTGCATGCCAGATTAATTGATTGTTGGCTTATTGATAATTGGTTGGTTTAAAAGGACATAATTTCAATTTGAGTTCTTGTATGAAATATAGATACTCCCCGAGTTGAGTTGATTTGAATTGATATTGAGTTGAAATGAATAATGGACTTGTTGTGTACTCATCTTGTGGTTGAGACTTCTTGAGATAGTCATCTAGACCCTAAGAATCTTGAGTGGTATGCCTTTGTGCACCGGCTACCATTTATTCTAGGTTCCCTGTGTGGGAATTCGGACTCTTCCCTGCCGCATGAGATGTTTAGGGCAAACACACATGCTATATGTTTTCTGTATGAGATTCAGACATTCTTTAGCTAGGATTGTCCAGGGCGAGCAGACTTATGGGCTGACTGAACACTTTATGTTTCTTGTGTAAAAATTGGACTATGTCTGGCCAGTGTGGCTTGATTTTATTCTCTCCATGATGAAGACATTAACCATTTATTGATGATATATGTGTATGAGATAATATTCTCTATGTTACATGGGTTGTCTAAGGATAATTGAGATTATGTGACACATGTGATTATGATTTATTTTGTATGATTTGGTATCATGTAATTGAGATTCTTATTGTGCAGGGTGAATGATCTATAAATGAATGATGTGACTATGCATTATGTGAGTACGTGTTGTGTACACGTGTTATGCAGGTTGAACCCTATAAAGAAGAATGACTTAATATGCATGATTGTGAATGTGGTTGTGTGAGAATCATTTATCATGCAGGATGAGTTATGTCATGATGTGGTTATGCATACTATGATTAGTATAAATGAGATACTTGTATGAAGGTTGGTTATCTATGAAATAAGGGGTATGATAAGGGGATTAATTAGAAATAAGGATATTATGTGAAATGTTGATCTAAATTACCATGTTGTTGTGTCGTGGTTATTTTCTGATTAATATTACCGTATTTCAAACCTTACTGAGTTTTACTCACCCCTCTTTCTGTGTTTTTATTTTGAGGCTGCATGGTACGGCATGCAGTTAATCAGGATTCCCTATATGAGGGGTGACCAGGATATACGTGATATTAAGCATTGATGGTACCAGATGTTATTTTGTCTTCTGATTTATACTATTATGATCATAAAACACCTTGTATGGGTTACTATGTTTCTTACTCGTGTGTATCTTCTACTTTTATACTTGTCTAAAATTTTCTGATTTGAGACACATGTCGGCTCAGGATATTATACATGTGGGTTATGAGCAATGATTTATTTTAGAGTTATTATCCTCTTTTATTTTACCTTATTACTATTTCTCAAAGGACTTAAGGTGCGCGACTCTATGTTTGTGTTAAATACCCGCTTTAAGGGGTTAAAGTCTTCCTCAATGCAATCTAGTCGCCTTCGCGTGGTTTGACCAACCCTTGAATCGAGGTCAGCTGGGGTCTGGCAGGCACCGAGGCGTGACATAGGTAACATATTTTTTTAATAATATATGTTGTCGAATTTCAATCTTACGATAAAAGATGTCTTAGCACAAGTTAACATGTGGGAGCTTATACTCATAATAATGTGGCTCATCTTTTATTGATACGGAATGAATAAAAGATTTAACTCATCTAGTCCTACAATATTTTTGGCTAAGAATTTTAACTGCTGATGCCTGATATAATCCACGGCACCTCCTTGAAAAGCAATTGCAGGTTGTCTATTTTTCATACGCACATTTGTTGTAGGGTGTTTGAATTAGTGGAAAAGAGAGGAAAAAGAAAGGAATCTTTATAAAATCTTTTAGTTTTTACTCTTTGGTGCAATATACACAGAGAAACTAAAATAAAAATTATGAGAAAAGAGGTAAAAAATTATCCCAAAAAATTTTCACCCCTTAACCCATAAAATTTGGAAGAAAATTAGCATATCAAAATCTTATGTCTTGCTATTGCAACCATTGTTACTCCTACCGTCACCACCGTTGCCGCTGGCTAGGGCTATTAACGAACCAAGCTAGCTTGTTGAACAGGCCTAACTCGGCTTGAACTAAGCTCGACTCAAATTGTGATTGGCTCGAACTTCATTCAAGCTCGAATAGGCTCGAGCCGAGTTCGAGCATATCCTTGCTCGACTTGGCTTGGTTTGGCTTGAGTAAAATTCAACTCTACTCGGCTCGAGTTCAAACTTGAATGTAATTTTAAAATTATATATAAATAATATATAATAAATAATACATGTATATGCATATTTTATATAAATATTATTGTTCATTTAAATATATATATTTATGATATACTCCCTTCATTCTAGATTAATAGCTCCATTTGATTAGTTCATTTTGAAAAATTAAATATAGTTACTAATCTAGGACGAATGAAGTATAAAAATAACATATAATCATATATATATACCAATACCATGTATTATATATAATATATGAGGCCCATTTATATGAGCCAAGGCTGAGTGCATGAGCCCCGATGTCGTGCGCCCTTATATTTTGATCCAACAACCCACATAACTCAGGAGGCAGATTGATTTATGTCTTCTTCTACCCTCAGATTTCGATTTGATGGCCCTTTATGACTTGGTTCACGCTGATGTGAGTGAGCCCTACCCCATATACATTCCTTTAATTATATATATCCTCGTTAAATTATAATGGATATATAAATTTTATATATAATATATATTTTTTAAAAATTAAAATATTAGGGACACAAACACTAATATACTCCTTCTGCCCTAAATTACTAACTCTATTTGGTTTTTAAAGATAAACTAAAATTAGTTCAATTGAAAAACCAAGTTTTAGATTTTTAATTAGAGCCGAGCTAAAGCTAAAAATTTTGAACTTATTCAAACTTCAAGCCAAAATTTAGCGATTCGAGTTTAAGCTATGCAAGCCCAATACTTAACTTAGCTCAGCTCAACTCATTAACACCCCTATTTTCTACAAAAAATTTATTTTAACTGGTCTCTCATTTTCTTCCTTTGTCAGTCTACTCGGTGTTTAAAGCTCCAAATAAGTTCAACCATTAGCAGTTACCCTAAAAAAATTCTACTAATAGCAAGCCGTGCGCATTCCTGCTGGGTTGAAAGACTTCTAAATACAAACTCTTAGTAAAATGTGTTTTAGATCGAGCCCACAGTAAACCCTATAATTGCCCATTTACTGTTGATGTTAATTCTCCCCCGTCTTATTCTTTTCTTTGAAATCGACAGTATATCGTTGGAGATATATCATTCGTGCTCGATAACTTTGACTGATCCATTGTGCTCAGCCTTTTCTCTGTTGGCCGTACATTGATCAAACGCTCAGCTGCGCACCTTCTTCACGCCTGTGCCCCGGAAAATATTTTGGTGTTTTCTAAAAAATTGCTTAAAAATATTTTGGTTGCCCATTTCACACGGCTTCCCCCAATCAGAGGCTCATTTTGTGCTCACAAAATTCTTTTATTAATTGATTTTGCCTTTTCATAAGTTGAAGTGTTTCATGCTTCTGCTTGTTTTGCTATACGCTATTACCGTTCATTAAAGAGTGGTCCAGTCTACCATATTTACGATGAAGCAAACACTGATTTTGCCACATAATCATACATGATGCTATCTTGACGTTAAAGTTCACACACGAAAGAGGCTACGGTCTTTCTGAAAGTCATTAATTTGTAGGGCCCGCAAAATCAAAACCCGGCATTGTCGTATAATCCATTTTTTTTCTCTCCAATCAACACTTTGTGGAAGGTTTTATCTGTTTATTGTCACCAACATCCCTATGTTACCCCCTAATTTAAACTTCTGCCACGGACCCCTTGTTACTGGCTTCATCAGCCTCCTTTGTTTTTCAGGTGTTCTTCAAGATGATGTCTCTGGACAATTTACTCACCCCTTCAGTGAAAACTGTATAAATTTTCCTTTGAGGCACTAAAGAAAAAAGAAAAAAATAGAGTATTCTAATATGTCTTCATACGGCATCTTATTTGTCATTTTTTTAAGCGTAAAACTGAAGGGGGGAAAAGCTGGCTAAGCGGGGTTTAAAGGTAACGTAGAACATCCAATCACATTTTAGTAGCCCAACAGGCTTCGATGGTCCGAGTAAGCAAGACATTTGGACTGCAGATGCGAGTGTGCCGGCTGTGGTCGTTCACTAGCTTTGAAAGCGCAGCCGCCAGCAACCGGTATTGGTCTTGGAAGACACCCGGTCCACGCGCACATGCACATCGTCTCCATTGTATGCGGACAAATACCTGATTCTTCTATGTCACAGCACCACACAGAGTGCTACTTATAGGTGGGAAGCTGCCTGCCTGCTTTCTGTTGGACTTGATTAATGACTTAACTAAATACGTCTCCACGTGATTAGAGCAGACTTTCTATACTGATAGTATTAAGAGTTACTCACCTTGGGCTTGGGAAGTCTAAAGAAAATTGGAACTATTCCTTAAACCATGATCATGATTTTAAAATACACCCCCCAACGTGTTTTCATGATCAATTACTAACGTGGGAAACTCTTATATTTGGTTTGTAAATTTCTCTCTCACCATTTCTTTAGTATGTGGGATACTAGACTAAGTCCAAATAGACCGGAAATATAGCGTAAGTTTCATGACAAGAGACTGAAGACCGACCCTCGAATTTCTAAAGTTCATAGAGAACATGTGTAACATGCGAAGTTATATTCCTACATCGAAGATTGGAATGGCCACTTCACCTCTACTGAACAGAAATAAACTACCAATCATCTTAGATATGACCTTTTTTTTAATAAGTCTTGGGTATGGCTTTGTTGGTTCCACCATAATTTGACCATGTTCAGATTACCCCACCGAATTACACCCCCGCTATACCTTAGTTTTGCTTGTTGAATCAACCTAATTTGATTTTAAGTGTGTGTGAGAACTTCACACACGTATCAACTTCAACAATTCCGGGGTCCTAAAACACGGCTCTGGACCGAGACCAAGTCCATCTGAGTTCCAACAGGCGCGTTACCTTCCTCGCAACACTGTTTTCCAGTTTGTTTTTTCAACGTAGTTGTCTAGTTCAGGTCAATCGAAACCAGCACATCCAAATAAAAAAAAATTAAAAACGAAGAGAACTAATAAGTCATGCATGTATGGCAGGCATTGTAGCGAATTAAAAAATATATAACGTATGTTTTTTTAAAAAAAATGTATAACGTATGATGGAGACATTGCCCAAGCACAAATGCATAACCTACCCTCACACCACCCCTTCCCGAAAACAAAATAAGAAGAGACAATACAATACGCAAGAGACAGTCAGCTGGTGACCCCAGATCCAGATTGGCACGTGCTACGAGAGGGTCCACATGGGTGTGCCGGATGCCTCGCCGGCCATTAGTCCGTCCCTCTTAATCACTGCAGCTGGCACCTTTCTCAGCTCCATTGGGCTGATGCTTGAGAGGCCGCCTCTTTCCATCTTACTACGCACTTCTGTGGGCAAAAGGAGAGGGTAAAATCTTGACCAATCCTCATGTCTCGCAGGACCGGCATCAGGTAAAAGACCAGTCCAGCAGTCAGGCCAATCTTAGTTCTAATTGGACATTTTTAAATTTTTTTAATTACTTATATAGTAAAATAATTATACCCTACTTAAAAAAAATATTTTGCCCCTTTTAATTCAGCTTCCCTTATGTGCTATATATGCCCTCTTCCAGTGGATCACAATTGTTTAAAATAAACGTATCAGTGCTTCCAAAATAAATAATGAAACAATAGAGTAAGCTTCCGTTTGATGTCATCCCAGGCAAATGAGACGTTGCGTGCAGCCTAGTTAAAAGAATGCCTAATTTTTATAGTAGGTGACAAGGTAACCAGCCGAGCCAAATTAAGGGGCTATTTGGGTTTTAGATTTTTTAGAAAAGGAGTAAAAGATTTTAGAATTAATTTAAAAAAATTAACACCAAATGGGAATTATGGTTCATAATAAAAAAATTTAGATATCGCGTTAAACTTAATTTTAGAATTTTAAACTAATATAAATCTAGCTCTCGAACTTGGATATGAACTTAAATAATATTATTACACTTCTAAATTCGAGTCATTAAATAAAATCCTATAATGGTAGGTAATTTAAAAAATTTAAAGTAAGCCCCACTTGTATAATACGCTTTTAAATGCTTAAATAGATATAAGAGATAGCCATTATTTTATAATGGAATTAATAATTTCAAAACAAGGGTCAACAACCAGAATCGACGGAATCACCTCATAAAATAATTTAGTGCTTTAGGCTCGAAATGAGTTGAAATAATTTTCGAACAGAATTTTTAATTTTACTCACCTTGTCTACACAAACATGATTTTAATAATTTAAATAAAATTTAAGACGGAATAGATAAAATCTTATATGAATTTCATATACAAAAAACCACTTAAGAAGTATTTTTTATACTCTCTATTGATGTTTAAGATTGTAATATGCTAGCGTACATTAATTAGTATTATAATACATTTACACTAATATGTATGCTATCAATAAAGGCCTCTTATGCATAACTTATAAAGGCCCATTATTGGCGAAAAGTATAAAAATTATTTCTGATATACTTATTATTTAGGCTTATTATTATAAACTTAAATTCAATAACATCAGCGTGAGCCCCATTAGCGATAAGGATCGGATTTAGATATAATGGAGGACATTACTCAGAGGGGTAGATGGGGTTTTTTTGCCCCCTGCCCGGACTAAAATTAATTTTTTCATTTGTAATTTCTATGAGCCCAATTTATATGAGCCAGGGCATCCTGCGCCTTTCGTAACCCACATCAATGTAAACTTTTTTCCACATTTTACTTCAAACACTTAAAGTTGGCAATGTGAATATGGTGGGACTTACCTGTGACGACGTCACAAACAAAGTTTTGTTTTGATTGATTGTAAAAACCGCAAGGGCAGTCATTGCAGACTTTAGAGTGTGGAGCCACAATAATGGACCTTGGGAAAGGTATCAAAAACGTGTGTAAAAGCAGCACACGAGCGAGGGGGAGCGGGAGCGGTAGTAGAAAAAACACGAGGGCACCGGGGGTGGGAGAAGAAAGAGAGAGAGAGAGAGAGAGAGAGGTGGAGAAGGAAGACTTGGTCGAAGAAGAAGAAGTTAGGTGGTGTGATTGACCAACCCCATACTAGCCCATCACCACCTTCTTCTCTTCTCTGCTTCCCCATATAAAATCCTCTCACCGCCCCTCTTCTCCCCCTCAGCTTGGGGTTAGCTCGCTCAGACCATCAAGCTTCATACTTCCTCTCTTTTCTTTTCCCCTTTTTATTGTTCTTCTAATCTTGAAGGTAATTAGATAACCAGCTGCGAGTTCTTCCTGGACCGGGCCAATAATTTGCAGCAGTCATGAAGGCCATTTCGTCCGCCCATGCCCATTCCTCCATAAGGCCCTTCTTTGAGCAGCCCCGCCGCCGGCTCCTGCCCCCCCGCGGCCTCATTCAATGCAATTTCCGCCCAGAAACCCCCGCCGCCGCCTCCTTTGCTGGCGGCATCGGCTCCAACCGATCCGACTGGCAGTCCTCTTGTGCCATCCTCGCCTCCAAGGTCGTGACCTCTCAGCAACAGGAGGAGGAGAGGGAGACCCAGAAATGCAAGGAGAATAATAGCGGCGGCCACCTCAGCTCCATCAATGGCCACCCCCTCCAGCAGCAGCAGCAGCAAGAGGAGGATAAGAAGGGGGACGGTGGCGCCGCCACCGTCCTCGACCTCGTCCCCGTCAAGGAGAACGCCCGCCCCAAGGCCCTTAGTATCACCGACCTTTCCCCGGCGCCGATGCACGGGTCCCAGTTGCGGGTGGCCTACCAGGGGGTCCCGGGCGCCTACAGCGAGGCGGCGGCCGGCAAGGCCTACCCCAACTGTGAGGCCATCCCCTGCGACCAGTTCGAGGTGGCCTTCCAAGCGGTGGAGCTCTGGATCGCCGACCGTGCAGTGCTCCCCGTGGAGAACTCGCTGGGCGGCTCCATCCACCGGAACTACGACCTGCTCCTCCGCCACCGCCTTCACATCGTGGGTGAGGTCCAGCTCCCGGTCCATCACTGCCTGCTAGCCCTGCCCGGAGTCCGCAAGGAGTACCTGACGCGGGTAATCTCCCACCCGCAGGCCCTGGCCCAGTGCGAGCTGACCCTGACGAAGATGGGCCTGAACGTGGCCCGGGAGGCGGTGGACGACACTGCGGGGGCGGCGGAGTTCGTGGCAGCACACAACCTAAGGGACACGGCGGCCATCGCGAGCTCGAGGGCGGCGGAACTGTACGGGCTGCAGGTGCTGGCGGACGGGATCCAGGATGACAGCAGCAACGTAACCCGCTTCGTGATGCTAGCCCGGGAGCCCATAATACCGAGGACGGACAGGCCCTTCAAGACGAGCATTGTCTTCGCCCACGACAAGGGGACGTCGGTGCTGTTCAAGGTGCTCTCGGCCTTCGCCTTCAGGAACATAAGCCTGACCAAGATCGAGAGCAGGCCGCACCGGAACCGGCCCATCAGGCTGGTGGACGACGCCAACGTGGGCACCGCGAAGCACTTCGAATACATGTTCTACGTGGACTTTGAGGCGTCCATGGCGGAGGTCCGGGCCCAGAACGCGCTGGCGGAGGTGCAGGAGTTCACCTCCTTCCTTCGGGTGCTGGGAAGCTACCCCATGGACATGACCCCCTGGTCCCCCTCCTCCCGCGACCACCACCAACCCTGATCCTTCCCTTTCCTTTCCCCGCTTTTTTCATTCATTTATTGGAAATTTTTTTCCTTGTTAATTTCTCTTTGATCTGGGTCTGCTCGATCGAACCAGAGTTTTAGGCTTTTGAGCTCCACAACCATATTCAGACCAACACGATGAATGGGTGGGGGAAATGAATGTCCATTGTAGCAACTGTGAATGCTGGAAAAAAGAAAAAGAAGCAGCAGCAGCAGAAATATGTTAATTTGATTGAGTGGGTTGGTATTGTTCTTGTCAATGTTGTACTGTAATATTGTAACGATGTTAAATTTGTAATCTGTTTTGATTAGCCCCATTACGGGAACACAAAAAAAGTAAACAGTGATTACAAGCCGTTAATGTACATGCGTGTCTATTTCGTTATCTAAATTGTTCCTGGTTCCTGGGTGGATAATATCCTTAATGAAGTAAGTACCAAAGACGTCGTCTGTTCAAAACCAAGCTAAGGGACGAAATCGGAGGTCCATATTACTGGAAAGATTCTGGAGACGAGCGGGGGTTGGTGGGTGGAGATGATGAACTCGCGGGCACGGTTTTTCCTACCTACCAAAGGGAGGACGAAGAACTGAAAGAGAAAGAGGCAGAAGCATGACGAGGACTCTGCCCGAACTTTTACCTGGGCCGGTCTGGCCACTTGCTTTCACACTGGGCCCACTCGTCCTTTCTTAGAAAAGGAGCCATGGGCCACCACCACCGTCGTACCCGACTATTTTTAAGCGTTTGTTCTGTGCAGTTCTTATAATGAGCCGAGTGGTACGGAATACTTGAAAAGCATTTGATTTTAAAATTGGTGGTACACATGCCACATGCTAGTACATATTTATACTTATATGCGTTAGCATATGCACCTTCGATCTTGGACGTTTTTCAAATATTTTTTACACTTGGCTCAAAGTTAAAGAGAGAGTATAAAAAATACTTCTCATTTCTACCGCCCATCTCAGACATCATCGTCGCCAACTGAATAGACTCCATTGTAGCTCGCGCCCTGCCCCAATCGTGCACACACCACGCTCAACATGTTGATCACAATTAGGTCCATGTTTTAATAAGTTTCTATTCCTTAACAACCCCTTCCTCGTTTAAACGGAAAATCAAACTTTTTTGAGGAGGCATTTACACAAGCAATCAAGGCTAGAAATATAATTAACGTCATTATCGTCACCAATAAATTTTGTGGCGTATGTGTACATCTCAAGAAGGGGCGCCTTGAACCACACAGATTAAACAGGAGGGAAACGAGTTTACATATGCCCCGCCCCTATGCAATGAGGACAAGTGGCCATAGAAATAGGTTGTTCCAGGTCATCTTATAGAAAAATTATTTTGTAAAACTGTTACTTGGTCTAAGTGGTAGATACATTTATTTAATATTTAATATATTTAGATCATTTTTAAATATTTAAAAATTAATAAATTGAGATATGAGTTTAAATTTACGTATTAAAATATAGATAAAACGATTCCACTAGATATTTTCTCCGTCTAATGGTAGCAACTGACTGTCATTAATTTTCATTGCAGTAAGGGCACATTTTGATCTTAGGTACATCTAAATATCTTTCAAGCAGGAGACGTGTTCTTACAATAGGCTTCCAGCTTATAAAGTAATGACATAATTATATTGCAATATGACTCAAATAAGTAGGCGATTTCTTATGCACGTAAAATATACATATGTTGGAGACTGAAACGAACTAAGAAGCTAATAAAGAGAGAAGAGTGTTGGTGGACATTGAATTTGCAGCGAGGACAAGTGGTGGAGGTTGGTGGGTGAGAGAGACGAGAAATGAAGGAAAACGATGGAAGTGGAGTGGGGGTCGGATTAACGGGCGTGGTAGGTGAGTGAGCTTCACCTGCGTCAGTTCTATTGATGCACCATCCCCGCTTAATTAACACCCTGCCTCTCAGTCGCCTCCTCCCCCTCTGATTTCCCCATCTTCTTTTTTCTCTCTTTTATTTTTTCCATTCTTAAACTTCAAAATATTTGTAATATTTTATTTTAATAATAAGCCTCATAAAAAAAATCAGCATCTATGAGATCGATAATATACATATTAATAGATAATAATATTAATAGTTTTAATGCTAATATGCATTAGCGTGTATATTATTAATTTTAAATATGAAAAATTCACATAAGTTCTTTATGCTGGCCTTAACTGCTTTACAATTTTCTAGCCGCTTTGGAGCTCATTTTAGTTGCAATGGGTAGACAAACCTGTTTTTTTTGGGGGGGGGTCTAATTATTGGGTGGACAGACCTGCGTTCCTTACTCTGTCCAATCACAAGTAAATGGAAAAAAGTGGGATGCATATCCATGCTAGAAATTGACAAATACTGGGCACTGGCCTGCAACACGTAATACATATGCCAACGAACTGAATTCAAGCTCCTCGTTCTGTTGGTTTGCAAAATTAATAGACTGACTGATAATGAGCATTGATTGTTTCGTATACTTTATGTCTCCATCAACCTTTATTTTTCAGGTAATGCCAGAGCAGAGAGTACGGTATCCCTAAAAGATTCCTCCCACCCCACCCTCCGTCTTCTGTTTGTCCTCCTCTGACCCAAACCTAAATTTCCATGCTCTCGTATATGTACAAAAAGAAAAAATTTTCGTGCTCTCTTTGACAATAAATAAAAAATTATTGATATTAAGATAAAAAATAATATTTATATTACAAACACACGTTATTAACTTATATAAGTTTTAATTAATTTAAATAAATAAGCCCATGTAAACTTTGTGTAAGGCTTATTCTTAAAGTCCAATCAAAATTGTGTTTTTGTTGTGGGAATAGCACCATCCATCAATTTTGTAGATAAACAATTTTTATATGTAACTTATTTTTATACATAATTTATACAAAGCTAAGGGTCTATTAAATTAGCGTAATCAATCTATCAATTTTGTAGATAAATAATACTTTTGTGTTAATAAAGAGAACAAAAAACTTTTTCTTCGTGATCCCCTTACGCGGGGTAATGATTATGAAACTATTGAGCGTTGATGAATCTTGGAACCATCTGTGACAAATTGGAACTTTTCCTAAAATTTACTGAGTTCCTTGAATCCTCCTGGTGAAGGAAAGACTTGGCGTCTAAAGCCCACGTCTTTAAATAGGTTGGGGGTAATTAAATATTTAGACAATAAAATATTTTAAATTAGATAAAGTAAAAAATACTTAAGAGTAATAACTATATTAATTTTTTAATTTAGAGTTAGTGTCCAAAACCCATTTTCTTTTCTATTCCTAAGTTATTACGGGGTAAATCGCAGCGGAGGGAGCAAGTGGCCGATCAAAAGATCTACCACGAAAACGTTCTTTTTGTCTATAATATGTCGTCGTATGGCTTTGGTTACTCGTTACTATGGGTCGCTTCAATTGCTCAAGATGGATAACCAGCAGTGGATACATCAACTTCTGTCAATTGTCATGCAAACAACTATTTATATTTCCTTTAAAAGAAGATTTATTTGGTAATGAAAATACGATTAATATATACTAATATTCCCTCTACCTTATAACATCTTCTAATCCATGATGGGTAGTTGTAGCAAACTTGCTCCTCCTATTGCCACCAGGATGAAGGTCTAAATCGTTGATGAATACTTTTCTTAGGGTTGCATCTTGGTTCAATTTTTGAAGTTATTTTAAGAATTGAACCAAATTGAATTTAAGAATTGAACCGAACTAAAATTTAAAATTAAAATATAAAAACTAAACCGATATAAGAGCCGAAACTGAACCAAAACCTAATAAATATTAAATATTTCAATTAAATTATTTTAATAAATAAAAATCAAGTAGATATAATATAAAATTATACGATTTTATATAAAAATTTAATTTTTTTCCTTAAAATTGAATAGAACCAAAATTATTTTAATTAAATTGATTTGATTTCGGTTTGGTTTCGGTTTAATTTCGGTTTTGATTTTTTTTCCTTAAAATCGAACTAAATTGAAATTATTTTAATTAAATTATTTTAATTCGGTTTCAATTTCGGTTTTTTTCCTTAAAATCAAACTTAACCAAAATTTATTTAATTTTTTTATAAAAATCAAACCGAAATTGAATCAGGAATCGAATCGAATCAAATTAAATTATTAAATTTCGGTTCAATTTTACCTGGTTCAATTAGGTTCCAATTTTCTAGTACAACCCTAACTTTTCTTTCTATTGCTATAGTCACTTTCAATTTTTATTTGCTAAAAAAAGCAAACAGATTAAGCCAACATCCTAACATGGTATATCCCTATTTTTTCTCTCCAAAAACCTTCTTGAATTCTCTGTTGTTGTATATGTGTCCCATAAAACCAAAGAAGAAGACATAAGAAAAATGAAATTAAACCAACACGAGTTTCGTAATAGAGAGAGACACCCACAAATGAACTGGACTTCTAAGCTTGATGTTTATTGTTTAGATAACCCATGGAAAAAAGGTTTTGAAGGGCGTTGGAGGCATCTAATGAATAGGTGTAACCCAAATTAAAGACTCATTTAATTATACATAATAGAAAAGGTGAGACTCAGGAAATGAATAATAGGTCCGGCAGTCACAATGGGATATGTTAGCCTAACGTGTTTAATTTTTTTTATTTTCCCATTTTGACCAATAATTTTACATTTGGTAACCTTCTCATGGCTTATTAATTAGGTGAGTGATATGGAAAGCGACGTAAAAGATAATGATAAATTTATCATAAAATACTTTAAAAGGAAGGACAAAAAATAAATTTGACTTAAAAATGAAAACTTTAATCCCCCTTTTTATTAGATACACCACTCGTCGCTTATGTAATAACCTGATTGTGCATCATTGCAAGAGAGACATTTTTTATGTTTCATTTTGACAATGAATCTAAGTGTACGAAACTCATGAGAATCCTTTATTTATAAGATTGATAACGTATATATTAGTGCATATTAGCACACGTTAACTTGTATTAGGATATATGCTATTAATCTTAAATATTAAGGGTTTTTATACATTTTCAACACTAAGCTCATTGAAGGAGCATGAAAAACTCTAAGACATATTTAGACATTTTTATGACCTAAGGTAAGATAAACCAATAATAATAAGCTACCATAACGAAAAACTTTAAAATTGGATTTAAGTGTTCTTATATCCCCCCTCACGTGTTTTGGGGCCGAGGTGTTAATATGTAACTGGTTGCCGAGGGGCAGGGATTACATTTATTGGCCCAAATGATGTACATGTCGTGACTCTTACGTTCCAACTACTGGCAAGATTGTAATTTGCAAGTTGGATTTGACATTTTCATATCGGTATACAAGTTACTTGTAAAGATGCACGAATGTTGATGTTGGCGGAATGGCGTCATCCCAGGATGCTCTTACGTTATATTTCGCCGTAGGCTTTATATCACTTTTTATTAGATAGGAGAGATGAGTTTTTACCTGACGTGAGAGTTATTTTTTCTTATCTAATCATAAATGATATGAGCGGTAGAAAAATAGGATATATAAATGTCACTATCCATTTAGTACAAGGTAAGGGCAACTTCAAAGTTCTAACGGCTCTGATTTGTTCGTTTTACCATGGCTATGGCCGTATTGACTGTGGTCTTACGGAAAATGTACCGGAGTTGTGCAATGCTTCAAACGCCAAACTTCAATTGTTGAATCATGAATGGCCTTCGAAGCAAGCGATTTACCTTTCCATGTCTCTAGTGTTGTCCAATCAAGTCTCAAGTAACGGCAGATTGACCACAAATTTTACTGTCCCATGAGTCACGTTCGTTATTTTCTTGGGCCTGGCCTATTTTCGGGGCCCAAAATGTAAAAGCCATCTTTTACACAATTCAATATTTGAGACCCATTTTGTATAATAAAATTAAGACTCATTTATATGAGTTCATGCTCACACGCAACTCGATAAACCTAATATTGTATCGAAATTTAATGGTGCATATACTCGGGGTAGTTTAGTTTTTGCCCTTTTGCACTGTCAAATAGTTGTATAGGTTCACATAGACGTACATAAGCTCAAGCTCATATAAAATTTTTCTTAATATTTTATTTTTATTTAAATACTTTTTCATTCTCATTTTAAATGAAATTATCTCAGATTAATAGTTTAATTTTAAATTAATTTAAGTGATTAATAACTCAAAAAATGGTCTCCTAAGGATACTTTTTATTCTCTTATGTAGTCCCACCATTCAATGTAGATGTTTTTTTTAAATAAAGCTATTCTCGTAAACCTCCCTTAGCTAACCTTTTTTACACATAATCAATCCCCAATTATTTTTTAACGTAATTCTAATAATAAATTTTAATTATTAAATAAAACCCAATGGGTTCAAGCTTCCTTTTTAGTTTAAGAGTTTAAAAGAAAAAAATATCATTTTTTAAGTCTGGATGCAAAAGGTCGTGGTGGATAAACAATAACGACAACAAGGGGCGGTCAATTTTTTTAAGATATAAATAGGATAAAAATTAAAATTTTGATTTGAAATGAAGGGCATTTTTATCTTTAGGCTAATTTGATCCTTATTTGACAAATAAATTGAAAGTTGAAGTTATATTTAGTTTTAAAATAAAAAAATATCCTTATTTGATATTATCCCAAAAAATTATACAAATGAATGTGCTTTTCATATCCCATTAACCTTTTTCATTTGCTGACATCCAACAACATATCACTAATCCTACTCCACATAATTTCAACCTTAAGATGAAATGCCCAGCAGAATATGAATGAAATTTCAACGTCTTCTTATATTTACAAGTGTAGGAAACTAGGAATGGGATAAATAGCAGGGCGATGTGTAGTTTTAGCTAGTATAAGGAGTCACTTTTACCTACATGTCAGACCTAAATTTTGACCAATTGGAGCACTTTGGTCTTCCCATTACTGCTTCAGTTCCTCCCTATCTATATAAATAAAATAGTTGTGGTGCTAGTTGCTCGCATTTTAAGGGATTATTTAGATATTGAATTTGTAACACCTAGTATTTTTTTGAGGGGAATTTCATAATAGAAGGAGGGAGAAGAAATATAACCAAAATGAATAGAGGTTCTTAAAATATCTTCAAAATAACAGGAAGCAGGTTCAAAAGGAAACAATTAGTTTAATATCTACCCCACCCAAATTTGGCCGCATGTGTCAAACCTCATAGAACCCATAATGTCATAAGGATGGCGTCAAAACCTCCTTCGCACCAAGCCTCACTGGGTTGGGTGTGATGAACTTGGCTTAGTATGGTATGGTAGGCCAACCATCATCTTACACTATTGCAACAAATTGTCGAAACCATCATCATTCACCATCGCAACCACCCTACTGGCCAGGCCAACCACAGTCAAACTTGGCTTAGCATAGCCTAGTGGGCCAACCGTCATCGTATACCGTTGCAACAACCATCATCTTACACTATTGCAACAAATTGCTGAAACCATCATCATTCAGCATTGCAACCACCCTGTTGGCCAAGGTATGGCGTGGTCGAACTTTGCATGGCACAACCTACCTAGCCCGCTTCATTTTCCAACATAATACAAAAGGATCAACCCATCCTCCCCCCATCAAAAAAAAACTTAAAAAATTATAAATTACATTATTAACTAATTAATTATCAAGACTTGTAAATTTTCTCCCATTTCTTCTTCAAAATTGGGAGCTTGAGCCATTTTTTTTGTTTCAAACCAATCCTTTAAGCAAATACATGCCTTCACTGCATTAGGCATTAGTCGACTTCGCCTATCATCTAATACCCTACGTTATGCACTAAAAATAGATTTTGATACTACTGTGAACATCGAGGTGTTAGTAAATCAAGAGTTAAGGCAGACAACATAGGATAGTTCTTTCCATGTTTCTGCCACCAAGTTAAAATATTCAAATTATTAAGTTGTTCTTTGGTAAGTAAAGATTAAAAATATGTTTGTAGATAGTTAGCTAATTTTTTAGTATTATAACTATATTTTTGCTTATTTTTTTGAAGTAACATCAAAGACTTATTTATGTGGAAGATTCATAGAAGTAGAAGAGAAAAAGTTATATTGATTTTTTTTACCCATAGGTTATTTCAAATGTATTATATAAAGAATGAAAAGTAGTTTCTACAATTTTATATAGATTATCATTTTCATTGGCATAGGGATTCATTTTGTCACGTATACCATCTAATAAAATTCATTCACCTTCTAATCTAACCCTATGATCTATTATAGCCCCTAAACAATAAACTAAATGGACAGTAGACCAATATTTATTAAATTTTGTTTCCATTTCCACTACAAGATGTTCAAAAGTTTCATTATCTCTATAAATTTTAAATGCATAAGTTATGTCATACAAGTGGTTTAGAATTGAACAAGAAGTAAGATGACAAATTCACAATAAATATTTAGTAACATTAAAAAAATAGATAGAAAATGCATTGAACAAATAAACATGACAAAATGACCTTCATTGTAACTTTTCTATATCCCAATTTATGATCAAACTTTTCTAATCCTTCACAGGATCTCAACATTAAATATGAGCTATTCCACCTATGACGAACGTCTAATTAAATTTTTTCATATTTCTTACCATGCAATCTATATAAGTCTTTAAATTATTGTATTCTAGGGGTGAAGAGGTGATATAATAGAATATTTTAAATTGATTGAAGATGATGTTTAACTACATTTAAACCATCTTAAATAAATAAATTAATTATTTGATATACACATCTAATATGAAATGTAGTGCATTCTATTGCATAACATTAAATGTGATTCTTATTTAGCCATCTCATTGAGTATATTCGTATACACAACATCTTCATGATGCATGTTCTCTATAAAAGTAAGTGGAAGGCTTGGAGTGCAAAGCAAGGATGACTATCAAACTTTTTAGCAAAAGTAGGATTTCTAATATATCTATTTAGTTGAACTTTTAGACTGTTTGTATGACTTTAGACACATGAGTGCTAATTTGTTAATGTTGGTATGTAAATTATATGTTATGGATATGTACTCAGGCAAGACCTATTTCTTTTATGAATGGTTTGATGATGAACATTATGTACTTTGTTTGATATTCATAATTTCGAAAAGGAATGAATTCACCCCAAAGTTATTTTTTTTATATGAGATTTGAATTATGATGAAATTATCTATCTTTTCGCTGCAAGTTTTATGAAAAATGGATTTACAAATCTTGGGGTGTGACATTGTCATTGCTAGTAAAGGCTTACATGTCGATAGAGGTGCTAATAGGCTCACACTGACACATCAATGGGATGATTGATTATGTTTTTGTTTCTGTTTTCGCAATAATGCTTTTATAGAGTTTTTTTGCTTTAAATAAGAAGTATTTTGGCATATTTTACTTGCATAAATTACATTAATAAATATCAAAACATTTGATAAAAGATGTGTGAATAAAGGGTAAAGTATACCCTAGGTTTGGGCATACCAAAAGGGTAGAGACCTCAACATATTGTGTGTGATACTTAAATAATACGGGTGTCAAGTGTCAGCTCCAAGAGCGGGTGAATTTAGCCATATAGAGGAGGTTTATGATATGAAAAAGGACCATGAGATTCCATCTCCCCTAGGCTTGAGAGGTTTTGTTTGTAGTCTCTCCCTTAGGCTTGGGAGATTGTTCAAATGAGTTATAACTTTAAAAAAAATTATGACACTAGTGCAACACAATGAAGGAGTTCTAAATAATTATAAAAAGTTATGAATTTTAAGTACTTAGATTCATGAGCCCTTGTAAGACTTAGTTTCATGGATGAAGTAGGTAATAGTATTTAGCAAGAAGATGAAACTACTTTGTAGAGTGGTACACATTTTCAAGAGTTAGGTTAATCTCCTAAATATTACCATGACTATTAAAAGTTCTGCTAATTTGGAACCTATAGTAGGACATGGAAAAGGCCTATATTTAAGAGTTATGTCTTGAAAGACACAATGTACATACCAATTATATGATTGATAACTTGTGTAATATAATATTATAATTACATTAGTTTTATTCAAGGGGGTATATTCGTTATACTTAGCATCATTTTTGCTACAAGTATTAATTGAATCTATAGTAGACAAGTAACTAAATCGAGTGTTGATCTCATAGAAACTTGCAATCGAAAACTAAACTTAATCTAACTTAAGTACACCCTATAGTTAACAAATATAAAGTAATTAACTTAGCTAAAGTAACTAACAAAAATAAATAAGAATTTAGCAATAAAACTATTCAAATCAAAGTTTTAAAGCTTAAATCTATAATAAGGACATAATGTAAAATAACTAAAATATCAAATAAACAAAACACCAAGGCATAGGAATCCACACTCATTAAATAATAGAAACTCATAATTATGATCATTAATTATTTTTCATATTTATCTCATAATAATCTAGAAATCAATATTTGTTATCATAGAAAATATCGTCATTAATTTCTCACGAACAATCAAAGTATATAGTTCTTTCTCACTTCAATGAAATAAATTGAAGTCATTAATTGTATCCATTATTTGCAAATCACAACTTATACTAAACTTCAATATTAAACAAGATAAAACCAAATAATAAATTAATGAGAACTAACTTAAATTGAGAGGCACTTGAGACTATTGGGACTAAAAGGTAGTAGGGGTGATAAGCTACTAACTGTATAAGTGTCATTTCTTAGGAAATAAAATATAGACACATGACTTGCCAATTTATTCTTAAGGGAGTAGTTAAAATATTATAATGACAAACAAGTGCCCAACATGAAGTTATGCAAATCTTTATTTTCAATTTAACGATTAGTGGTATTTATATAATGTCATATGCAAACATGTTGACCAAACTAGTACTAATGCCTTCGTGCTTCATTAAATCTTGATTTCTTAAATCTTTTTATAATGATGATTTTTTTACTGCATGATTTTATTAAAAAAATATTAATGTATTTATAAAAAAATTGAGGGCCTAATAGAATTGAAATGTAATTAGAATGTAGATTCATTAGAATAAATTCTAGAATTCCAGCTATGGAATCAAAATTATATTTGGTAGTATAATTCCATGATTTTTTAGAATGGAATTGAATGGAATGACCACAAGACAACTTCCTATGTGGAGAAAGTCAACAATGATTAGAGCCAGAATAATCGACAAAATTTGCTGAAGAGGATATCAATAGATTCCACAAAATCAGGGAAGAGAGCTGAATGGAATCGGAAATTTTAATTTTGTATCAATTCACTACCAAAACCAAAATAGGTTAAAACAAGTGGAATTGAGGTAGAATCAAGGCTAATTCAATATCCAAACAACCCCTAAGTCAAGTAACTTAAGAAATTGTAACTACCTTACTACAACTAGAAATAGAATTTGAGCTTTGAGAGTTTTGAGAAGAGGCTAAGCATTGTATCTACAATCATGTTGGGCCGAGTAGTATTTGTTAATTTGGAAGCGCGTAATTGACCGATTTGTCTTCATTTTGGCATAATGATTGCATTGGGCTTGGGCCTTTTTCTTCTCTTACAATCATGGGAGCCACTTCATATGATTTCACTTTTATCACAGCTGTCCATTAATTTGCAGTCTTAAGACCACAAATGGAAATACATACAAGTTTTTAAGGCTAGTATGATTAAACAAGATAGCCTACGAGCATTCATTCTTGCAAAATTGTTATGGTTCAATAGAATCACAGGCAACTATTTAGCACATGGAGGGATCTTTTCAACAAGTAAAACCCAACAACTGCCTATCATATCACCCAAGGATAGAACTAAGTATTGAGGCTAGAGCCCATGACCCCACCAAACATTTTCAAAAAATTTATTTACACCAACTTTTTCTATTTGTGATTGCCGAAGTTTTCCTTTTTTTTCTCTTTATTCTTCTATGTTCTTTTATATTTAATAAATTTCATATTTTACTAGATTTTATTATTTATTTTATTTATATTTTTAATAATAAATATAATTATTTTAAATTATATTTTTTATTCTTTTACATTAATATGTGAAAAATTTTATTAATTAATTTTATTAGACCCCCTAGATGAAATCCTCGTTTTGTCACTGCTGACACCTAAGGAAATTGTAGGGCTCAACTTTTTACTTCTTTTTGAAAGGTTTAAAAAAATTAAGTCATTTTTTTCTTATAAGGGCTGGGGCCACCATTATCTCATTATTCTCATATCATATTTTACAATGGCCCTAATATGCGCCCAAGTTAGAACTGGATTGATTTCTCAAGCATTTAATTGCATATTTACAATTGCCTTCAAGAATTGTGTGCACTACAGTTTGCAACCAGATGAACAACAAGAAAGATTTCTCAAATTTTAACATTTAGAATTGGACTAACTAGACTACAGTGACAAGCTTAAGTTGTTATATATTTTCGTACCTTTGCCTTGTTTGTGATGAGAGATCTTACTAGAATAATTATGACCGAATCAAATAATCCACTCTGTCCTTAAGACAGAATTCGCCCTCCCTTATAAGTGCTTAGGACCTCGCGGGCGTTTGTCTCCCAAGATAAGACGGTCAACCATACATTGTAGGAGTACCTCCAACACGGTATATGCAGCGAACCACAGTGAGTGTGCTAACACAGACACAAAGAATGAAAATGATGGTAAATCCCAAATCGGATTAATGCAGAAATCTGTTTCAATGATTTTATAGGAAAGCCCGTTGAAGACACTCATTCCCGTCCAAACGAATGCGTCCATCCGTGAAGGACACAATCTAAAGTAAAAACAAACTGGACCCAAATCAATTAAATAGACCAAATAAATTTGTCCCAAAAATATATTATTAACCCAACCCGACCCGGCCTGGTCGGCTGGCTGGCCGCGCATTTGAACTGAACCGAACCGATCCGAGCCGGACGGACAGACGGCGGCGGTGGCGCGCATGTGGGTTAGCCCACCTAGGTGCATTGGTCCAATATCTCTCTCCCCCAGAAAAGTGGGTTGGTCTAAGGGCCTAACATGAAAGGCCAAACTAATGCCTTATATACCAACACCATCAACTTCACCTAGGCGATGTTGGACTATTTACTCCTTCAACCAATTCCCATGTGTTATTCTCATTCAATATGAAGTAGGCTTGGGCTCTCTCTACCAAATGGGCTTGACCCACATAACCATTATGATACTCATCTAATTAATATGGGCTTAACCCATTTCAAATACCCATTTCTAATAATCCCCTACATGAATGAGAATTGACTAGATAACTATGCAAAACAATGCAGATAAATCGTGAAAATAATATTGTAAAGATCATGCATGGGGGTGAGGTAGTTTTTGGTTTTAAACCTTCCCTTATGAAAACTATCGGGTCTACTGGCTAATCAGTGAACGTGATGTCTTGAACTGTTCAGCCGTTTGTGTAAACTGAGACAATAGAATTCACACAATCACTTCTCAGACACACTGTAGTTCTCATGATTGTGTTCATTTCGGCCCTGAACAAACTTGGTTTCATGAGTGCTCTAGAAGATTTAACCTTAAAATTCTCATAGAAGCGACCCATTTACCCTCATATAGGTGATTCTCATTAGGAGTATCCTGTAATACCCCACTCAAATTAATTCAAGTAATTAGAACCATTAAAAACAAAACTTATCATGATTCACTCTGTAGGCATCATTTTCTCATCATAGGAATGAGGACGAGATTTTATCTCAATAGTGATTCCTCTTTAATCCCCCACAATTCGGTTGTCCCTTTAAACCCAGATCTTGTGATCTCAAGTCAATAAGGTTGGGTTGCTATTATGGTGATTCTTAATGTATAAGCTTCAAGCCCATTCCCCTCGATGAACTGCTCACTTGTTCTTTGGTCAAACCCTTAGTAAGCGGATCCGCAATATTTTTTTTTGACCTAACATACTCAATGGAAATTATTCCACTAGAGAGCAATTATTTTATAGTATTGTGCCTCCAAAGTATATGTCGAGACTTACCATTATACAAGTTACTTTGTGCCCTTCCTATAGCCGATTGGCTATCACAATGTATGCAAATGGGTGACACAGGTTTCCCCCACATTGGAATATTCTCTAAAAAATTACGATGTCACTCAGCCTCTTTGCCTGCTCTATCAAGTAGTGCAATGAATTCAGATTCTATGGTAGATCTTACTATGCACGTCTATTTCGAGGATTTCCAAGACACTGCTGCACCTCCAAGAGTAAAGACATATCCACATATGGATTTTGAGTCTTTTGTATCAGATATCCAGTTGCATCACAGTAACCTTCTAGTACTGCTAGATATCGAGTATAATGCTGGCCATAGTTTAAGGTATATCTCAGATATCTAAGAACCCTAACTACAACCTTCCAGTGGTCTGCCCTTGGGTTGCTATTAAATCTACTTAGTTTACTCATTGAGTATGCTATGTCGGGTCTTGTATAATTCATAATGTAATTTAGACTTCCAATAATTTGAGAATATTGAAGTTGTGATATGCTCTCACCCATGTTTTTGCTTAAGTGCAATGTCACATCCACAGGTGTTCTCGCTGGACGATTATCATTCTGATTAAATTTTTTTAAGATTTTCTCAATGTAATGAGATTGTGATAATACATATCCATCAGATGTTATAGTGATTTTCATCCCTAGTATAACATCTACAACACCCATATCCTTCATGTCAAACTGTTTGTTCAACATCTTCTTTGTAGCTTTAATGATATCATCATTGCTACCAATAATTAACATGTCATCCACATAAAGACATACAATGACATAGCCTTCAGGTCTGTCTTTCACATAAACACATTTGTCACATTTAACAATTTGTCAAAATTTTCATGTTATTGCTTAGGTGCTTGTTTAAGTCCATAAAGAAATTTAACAAGTCTGCACACTTTATTTTCTTGACCCGGTACAACAAACCCTTCAGGTTGTTGCATATAAATTTCCTCATTCATGTCACCATTTAAGAATGCAGTTTTGATATTCATTTGATATATTTCAAGATTATTCAAAGCAGTAATAGCGATTAACATCCTAATGGAAGTTATCCTTGTAACTAGTGAATATGTATAAAAATAATCTTGACCTTCCTTTTCCTTGTATCCTTTGATAACAAGTCTAGTTTTATATTTGTCAATTGATCTATTAACCTTCATCTTCCTCTTAAATATCAACTTGTATCCTAGAAGTTTGCTTCTTGGCAGTAGATCTATCAACTCCCAAGTATGATTTTGCATAATGGATTTAATTTCACTGTTTACTGCCTCCTTCCAATATTGTGCTTCAGGAGATGACATAACTTCCTTAAAACTTTGAGGCTCATTTTTTAACAAATAAGTTAGAAAGTCTGGACCAAAGGATTTTGATGTTCTAGCACATTTGCTACATCTAGGTTTATCGTCCTCTCCCTCTTGGTCTTCACTATTATCCTTTTCAACATCCAAAGTTCTTTTAAAAGAACTTTTCGTTTGTGTAGAATTCCACGAAAAAATAATTTCAAAAAATGAAGCATTCCTAGATTTAATCACAGTATTGACATTTACATTAGGAATATTTGATTTATGAACAAGAAAGCGATATGCACTGCTATTATTAGCATAACCAATGAATACACAGTTAATGGTCTTTGGTCAAACCCTTAGTAAGCAGATCCGCAATATTTTCTTTTGACTTAACATACTCAATGGAAATTATTCCACTAGAAAGCAATTATTTTATAGTATTGTGCCTCCGACGTATATGTCGAGACTTACCATTATACAAGTTACTTTGTGCCCTTCCTATAGCCGATTGGCTATCACAATGTATGCAAATGGGTGGCTACAAAGTAAATTACTTGATTCGGTCATAATTATTCCAGTAAGACCTCTCATCATAAACAAGGCAAAGGTACGAAAATATATAACAATCTTAAGACAGAATTTACCCTCCCTTATAAATGTTTAGGACCTTGCGGGCGTCTGTCTCACAGGATAAGACAGTCAACCATACACCATAGGAGCACCTCCAATACGGTATATGCAGCGAACCACAGTAAGTGTGCTAATACAAATACAGAGAATAAAAATGACGGTAAATCCCAAATTGGATTAATGCAAAAATCTATTTCAATGATTTTATAGGAAAGCCCGTTGAAGACACCCATTCCCGTCCAAATGGATGCGTCCATTCGTAAAGGACACAATCTTTAGTGAAAACAAATCAGACCCAAACCAATTAAATAGATCAAATGAATTTGTCCCAAAAATATATTATTATGTTGACTCAACCCGACCCAACCTGAACCAAACCGGCCGGACGAACGGCGGCGGCGACGCGCATGTGGGTTAGCCCACCTAGGTGCATTGGTCCAACATCTCTTTCCCTCACAAAAGTGGGTTGGCCCAAGGGCCCAAAATGAAAGGCCAAACTAATGCCTTATATATCAACACCATCAACTTCACCTAGGCGATGTATGACTATTCACTCCTTCAACCAATTCCCATGTGTTATTCTCATTCAATATGAAGTGGGCTTGGGCTCTCTCTACCAAATGGGCTTAACCCACTTGAGTAATATGGGCTTGACCCACATAACCATTATGATGCCCATCTAATTAATATGGGCTTAACCCATTTCAAATACCCACTTCTAACATAAGTTTCAAACACACACTTGCAAGTTGCAAATCATCTCCATCAGAATTCACTTTTGCTACATCCCCCTTCGGAGGGATCAATTGGAAAATATTATTCTTTTCCCCACCTTATTAAGGTCTCCAATAAGCCTCTATTTTGTTCTATATGAGCAAATTTTCTGTTCTTGGGAGGGGCGTCTCCAAATCTTTTGTAGTAACTAGGTGTTATTGGCCCCATTCGTGAGGTTCAAAAGCGAGAGAACCACCCTCATCTTGGCTCAGCCTGATCTTGGCCCATTTTATTGCGTTGGGAAGCTTGAGCAATATCTAAGATATATTCTCAATGCGGGTGAAGATGTCACAAATAATAGTGGTGGGGACGGGGGAGATATAAGAGTGTAAGTCCATAAGGCGAACTAAAAATCGAAGGTCATGATACTTTTTTACATTGAGATGAATGCCCTTCCAACTGATAAATAGGACAAGGGGGGCTGAAAATTTCCTGGGTGCCAAGATAGGCAGCCAAAACCAACATGGGCCTAAGTTTTGTTAAATTACATAGGCATTTGTAAAAACTATGCCACATACGGTACTCTTCTTTTATGACTTAGCTAGATAAAATAGCCGAGTTATTCTAGCTTGTTACATTACCCTGATAGGCCAAACTACTAAAGAAATCAATATACTTCAACCTGGAAAGAGTGTTTGTATTGTAAAATAAATAGAATTAAGTAAAAGTAGGGCCCACAACTAAAACACGGCAAAAAACTACATACAGACATGTTCTAAAAACAAGTTGTACAAAGGGACAAATACAAAGTACTCAACAAAGAAGCATGTGATGAGGCTTCTTTTGCCTTCTAATATTCAAGTTTCTTCCCAATCTTGTGATTTTACAACTAAAAAGTGTGATAGCAGAGAAGCCTCTAATGAAGGAATTGGTTGGTCTAAATGATGGACATATTGGACCATACGGCCCCATCAAATTATATTCTACCTGAACCTAAACTGACTTTTTTGGATTATATTTTGGATATTGGTGCGAGGGTGGGTTGGGGCTCATGCCACCATATAATTTTTTTTTTAATAAAGTACTCCCTCTATATAATTTATTTGGGTTTTTAAATCCAAACGCGCATTACAGGATGAACGGAGTATCAATTTATTTCTTTTTGTCTTAATCTATAGAAGGTGGATAGATGTTCACTGTTAATTTTTAATTCTGCATTCATTCTTGTTCTTTTTCTTCTTATTTCCATGGATCATTCAACTGTATGAATGATCCAAAAATAAAATAATAATAATAATAATATTATCATCTAAATGAAAGTTAAAGTTAGCTACCATGGGAAACTATTTTCTAGGTATAAAAAGGTTGGAAAATTCAGCACCCTCTGTAAAGTGATCCATAACATACATAACCAGTGAGCTTCATAGTTTAAGCATGAGTAGCTTACAATGGGCTCATTGTCAATTGGGAGCGTCACTTGGGAGCATAAAAAAGTCTTCTGTTAGTTCTTACATTCTAAATGTAGACCCCATGGATAAATAAATGTAAAGTAGCATGTGGTTTCGTCTTGCGACTATTAACGTAGAGGTTGCATTACACAAAAGTATTACTCCATGTGAAAGCAAGGGGCATGTTATTGTCACCTATCTAACATTAGTGTGACACCCATGTTTTTGTAGAGCATTTTGTATATTTAATTATTTAAATAATTAATGTTTATTATTTTATTTTGGCTCCATTATTGTCGACTCCGACGTAACGTATCAGCAAAACGTGAAGGGAGATAATGCTACTAAGTACTATATTCAAGAAAGTAACACTAGTGATAAAGTTCAAAACATAGAAAAGAAGTTCGTTTCTAGGAATGTATTGAAATTCTGAAACAGAAAGTTATTGTTGGCTAGCATCAACACGTTGATGGAAATTTGGGCTATTGTTGATATACTTTGACATGTCAGTGCATGTGTTGGCAAAATGCAATTTCTAGGTAGAGCATTGATGCATATGTGAGTATGGTTCAATTTGTTGATAGGTGTGAAATGTCGTAAGATGCAGTTGCTTTGGGTTTCAGAGGTGGTTATGCATTGAAATTGAGTTAATTTTCTCCCCTATAAATACCTTTAATTCCCCTTGACCCAAATATTTTTAGATTTCTAACTTTGATTTAAAAGTAAAGATTAGGGCATGTCAAAGTCCAGAGGAAGAGGAGAAAAAGCGGGATCCTAGAGACCTTGGATTTTTTGTGGGAGAAAAATATCAAATTACTAACCTTGATTACCATTTAATAGTTCTAAAGAGATAATTTGAAGTGTTTATATGCTTATTGCTTAGTATAAAATAAGGCTATGATTGACTTCTTAGATTTATGCAATCTAGAGGATATATGATCATGATTATCAATTCACAATGATTATATAATAGAAAAATCATAATATTTCATGAACAAATTATGGTTTGAGTTAGGAGTATATAATTTCTTTTGTTTTAAGAAGAATTGGTAAATCAGAATGGTTTCTATTATTTTCTTCCCAATAGCTGACACAATTGCTGACACATCGATAATAGTGTCAATGGAAGGAGGAAGATAACCGTACCGACATAGACACATTGTGCTATATTAGTGTTAAATTGGTAACCGATAGTGTAACCAACACATCAACATGATATCAGTAAGGTGGACTTTCAAAACCAACCCTCTTTGGCTAATGGTTCAACATGTTGATGGTCATGGATGCCCTGTTCGACACATTAGTGAGGTTACCAATGATACATCAATGTAGAGGATCTTATGCATGATAATGTTTATGCTATTTATAAATAGCATAATTACATGGTTTTCCTTACATTTGGATGAATGATTAGATAATGTTAAACATGTATTATATAAGGCTAAGTAAACCTTAATATATGTGTGAATCTTTGTAATAGATAGTCACCCTTAACTGTTTCATTTTAACACTCAAGGATAAAGGATCTTAATGTCTAGTTGATCCCAAAAGAGAGTCATTTTGGCAACATAGATAGAAGGCTATGACATAAAAAAGTATTATGGTCTTCCAGCAATCAAAAGGTAAGAATTATATGTAGAGTCGCTCCCCCGGCCTTGGAGTTTGGTTTAAATAGACCATACTAGTAAAAGATAAATAGACCGGCACAATATAATATATGAGGTCTCAATAATCATGAAAGTCAAGATCTTTACCACTCTAGTACATGAGCCTGTGTGGGTCTTTGCTTCAAGAGTAGATGGAGCAGGGCATGGCTTTAGGAAAAAGGTTAAAGCGTTTGTGAGTATTTATGGTCTAGTGAGGGATATTGGACTCCTAGACGTGGCTACCGTGTTGTAAAGACCCTTGTGACATGCACTTCAATGAGGGAGATAGACTCCTGGGTGTTGTCACAATGTTAAAATGACTATCATCTATTTGTATTACTTATTTATGACATTGTGATTACTTGATAAATGCTTGTGTTGTATGAATTGTTATTATATTATCATTCAAGTTGTTTTTATATTGTCATATTAGTGGTTCTTATAAAGTTATCTTACTGGGTATATTTGTATACTCAAACATCTTTTTGATGCAGGTTTGCTTGAAAAGTGAACTAGTAGGAGACCTAGTGTGCGAGAAAAGGATGACAAGCTAACTGCATAGTAAGTGTAGGACTTTTAAATGCTTCCAAAAATTAAACTTTTAGTTGGTGTGTATAATTGTGCACTCTAGATGTGCTCAGGTGAGGCCTTCTTTGGTTTATGACGTGATTAGCCTTGAATACTATGATGCTCTAATTTGATTATTATTATTGTTATATTAAAAAAGTGAGTGATTTGCACCACAAGATATCTTATCAAAAAATCAGACCTAAAAAAATCTTAAATTTAACTTTTACAATTATATTTATAAAAAAATGAGTTTAAAAATCTTAGGTGTAGCAATCATGTGCTATCTCTAGCCTCTCCCAGATGAAGGAGGTGCCTTATGTTTGAACTCAGAGTGAGGCATCATGGGGTGAAAAGGATGGTTAGGTTCATGGCTTATTTCTATATTAACCAATTTCCATATTTAGCGAAGTAGACTTCCAAGCACGTGTATCCTCAAATGTGTGACAACAAATGGCATATTTATTCTTGTGATAGTTCCTAGGGAACTTTCTCCCTTTCTCCCCTTCTGCTCCTTCTCGAAGTATGGTGGTTCAAACTAACTATGAAGCTATTTAAAAATTTTATTTTTTATTTATAAATTTTAATATTAAAAATAAATTCATAAACATCATTAGTTACTTAAAAAGAATATCACATGATCAACTATTTAAAAAATAATAATAAATTTTATTTTTACTTAATTCTCATATGCAAAATTGAAAAACTAAAAATGTTGAAACAAAAAATTACAAAAACAGAACTTACTCGCTTCCTCTGCCCCTTGTCCTTCCTCAAATGCCTCATCCTCTTTATTATTTGCCTTCTCCTCCACCTCCCACTCCTCCTACCTCTTGTAAAGACTAAAAATTTGAAAAACTAGAAATCTTAAAAACTAGTCAAAAAGTTTTGCGTACTTCCAAATTTCTAGGTTTCTAGTTTTTGCAAAAAGTTACACCATAGTAACCACTTAATCTCCATAACATGATAAAAAGTATGTTTCTCAATCCATGCAAACAAGAGTTGCATAACTTTCAACCTAAACCCAAAACCTTCTTTTTCTTTTTAACTATCTTCTCTTTTTCATCATAGTATAGTAGAGATGGCGGCCTCCTCCTTTTCATGGCTATGCAGATATAAACTAAGCCCTACACAGAATGACAGAAAAGAAGAGGAAAGGCTATTGGGAAGGAGGCTGTTGGGGAGGTAGAGGCGAGGAGACATGTAGATTGTTTTCACCCGATGAAGGTGATAAGGGTAAGTTGGACCTTTCCTATCACACATTTAGAAAAACACACATGAGAGTTTAGTTTGGTAAATAGGAAAAGAGTATATTACATTTCAGGTATATCACTATACATAGGTCTAGTTAGTAAATTCCTTAAAAAAAAGTGTCCGGTTACTGAAGGGAAAAATAGAAAGAAAGCAAGTGGCACGTGGTCAAATTTCACCAAACAAAGGTTGTGCTACAAAGAGTGCTTTTGGTGGCCTCAGGCATAATATCCCACATCATCCTTGGCTCAAAAGATAGTTTGTTATAGTTATCTTGTGGGTTAAAATGCATACCAATTCCGAACATACTGTAATCACTTCTTTGGGCATTCAATCACTAGTTCTAAAGGGGATGGGGCTCGATGTGCAAATCATTCTTTTAAAGAAAAATAGAACTTCTGACCATATAAAGTGGTCTTAAAATGTTCAAAATTTGCTAAGAAGAGAGTACACAACATCAAGAATCTCTAAACCTCGAATCAACCTCAATCAGCTTTGCCATGCCTACACTTGTTTAGATGGCTTGGTTTGCCTTGTGCCATTCGGTTGTGGAAGAAGCAGGTTAGGAGTAACCTACTTAAGAAAATGTGTGATGGGCTTCGAACACGCTGACTTCTGTCCTACTAAAAGGAAAAGTGTACAAAGAGTAATCACAATTAGGCCATGGTTCAAAATGCGCACATCAGTTCGAACCATCCATATCACATTTTAAATCATTTAAAAAATTGAAATCCGTGGACATTTATAATCTATATTTACCATCATACCCTGTCCAAGAAAAAGTGTACAAAGAGTAATCCAACTAGAATAAAGAATTAATCTCGAATTTCGACATAGCAACCTTGCCCTTCTTTTCACTCTTCACACATCGTAGTAACTATCTCCAACATGCAAGATATGGCTTTTTTCTCAACCTTCCAAAACTTATATAGTACAGGGAACTTAACAAACACCATGAACCTGACAATCACCGAGTACAACAAAAAGGCAAGTATAATCTATGAGACCTCAAAACTCGATGCCCAAAGAAAAAGACTTGACAAATGCTACTAATGAAAGAACAATGTATTTTTTGGTGGCCCTTGATAACGTTTAATTATCATTACCTTAAGTGGGACCATACAACAAAAGACAATGGCGTGGATCTCATTCTTCAGTCGTTAGTCATTCAATTTTGCTGTTTCTTTGTCATAAATGTATTGCAGCGGAATATATTTATCACCATATACTAGCACCAATGCGATGGGCTCCGCCATTTTATCAACATCACCTTCGATACCAAGGAAAAAACTCGCTTCCAACCCACACTAGAGACTAAGACAATGACAAAGAACATGATTGCAAGAATTGATGTGTAGATCAATTTTTTTCAACCACGAAAATGTAACACCAAAAACTATATTGACTGGGATAAGACAAGTAGCCAAACTTTAGGAACAAGGAGAATTTGATGCGCATGTAATGTTCCTTTATCCCGTGTTTCAGCATTTCATGTTGGGGCTTGGTGTGGCATGCACGGTCTCCTCATAATAGCATTCACCTTTGTATTCCTGCAAAATAGCAAGAAAAGTACTTAGTATGTCATTAAAATTAACGAAAAATACTTTGCCTTAACTCCAAGCATAAGAAGAAGACAGTCAATATATGGCATGTTTCCCCACTAACTTCAAGAATCCCCAGGTTCAGGATTGCTGCACGAAACCAAGCTAGATTTGAGGTATCATACACATGAGTGCATTATAAAGAACAAGACTTAGTACTTCATAACGATTTATAAATCATATGTTCTATTAAAATTTCAAATTTCTAATTTAAAAAAAAAGTTTGCAATGATATAGGTGGTATGGTATACCCATGGGTGTAAAAATATTAATAAAAAAAACAAAAACAATTCACCATAGTATTTCACTCCAGCAATCTGAAAGCAAAGTGAAGGCCATTAAACACAAGTCACCATCACGAAATCAACTAAAATTGCTGAAAGCCTTGAAAGCCATCAAATCACAATATCAACTAGATCTTCAACACGTCAGTATATGCTCTGGTGAAAGCCAAAATCAAAATGCGAAAAAGAACATTAAACGAAAACCACAATATAACAAAAAGCTTGCCTTAAAGCTATTTGGGTAATTTTTCCATCATCTGAGCCCTAGACTTCAGCATTTGTGTAAAATATAATGACCATAAAATTATGAGAATAAACATTAGGGTCATACCATTTCAGTAGATATCAGCGATTCAATCACTCATATAAACTTCCTGATATACAGCTCGCATGCACAATGGGGGCTACTGCATCTGTGTTTTCTGGATCACTTTCACCAATTGGTAGGGGCATATAAACTGCTCCCTTATACATCCATTCATCGCTCTCATCACAATACCAATCTTCAAATGGTTCCCCGCATAGTATACATATACTCCGGGCTTCATCAGCAGAGACCATGGGTTCACAGTCTCCCTCTGTTGACTTTGCTCCTTCAATAAGATTGGTAACAGGTCCTGATGATGATTCCACATTTCCATCAACCCAGTCAGCAAAACTCGCAAACCACTTTCTTGAAACCCTACTGCAACCTATCAACTCTCGCTTCTTTAGAGCATGCCAATCCATGTGACCGTCAAGAAACTCTTTAAGACCAAGTCTTAGGCCACATATATGGCATTGATGAGGAAGATCATCCAGAAGGCCACTAATGACCACTGGGTGACGCTCGCGGATAATGTCTGTCTTGAACTCAGTTCCAATCAATCCCTCTTTCATTTTGAACATGGTAGTACTCTTTGCAACAGAAACTGGTTCAGGATTTTCACCTTCAGATGGCTTGATAGGTAATGTCGCTGCTGAACTTGATATAGTTGGTAAAGATGAGCTTTTATTGGGTCCCACAGTGTCAAGTTGGGTAGATGAATGGGAGCCACTTAGTGCTTGCAAGTCTGTGACGGGTGCAGCTATTAAACCTTTTGCAACTAATGAACTCAAAAGGTTTGTTAAAGGGTTTGGAACAGAACCAGAAGTGGTTTCTGCCTGAGAGGTCCCTACCAATGTTGAAGCAGGTGGTGGACCTGGTGGTAGAGGAGGCTGTACAGCTTTCTGTGGGCGTGCTGCAGGACCTGCTACATCAGCAGAGGAAGATACTTCCACCACGGCAATGGACTCAGTCAACTGTGTGGGGCGGGGATCACATGGTACAAGAGGCTGTTTATTCTTATGCAATATCTCAGGCTTAACGAGATCTTCAAGACCAGCACTTTCTGGCTTATTGTCAATCAGTGGACCCTTCATAATTGCTGTGAACAAACTATTTGTACCAGCATGGCCAAGAATATCCACAATTGATGCATTCTGCTTTAGTGATTCAATTGAGCCTGTAGTCTGGGAGGGAATAAAACTGGTGGCTTGATGAGATGGCAACTCTGAGAGATTCGATGGCAATTCCACCTGTGATTGTTGCAAAAGATGATGCTTTGGGTGATCTAAGGATGGCATACGAGACAAGGAATCTTGTATTTGATGAAGAGGCTTTGGATGGGGCAGCTTTGAGCTCCGCAAAGTGCTCGATTGAAGTTGGTTTTGAGAAATGACAGTTAAAGGATCCTTGGCAACTTCTGCATGTGATGGCCAGTCAGCTTGATCAGCTTGCTCAAATGACTTTTGACCTAGTTGTGGTTGAGGAAAAGGATGAATCTGTGGAAGGTCATCCTCTATTGAAATTGCAGGTGATGACAGCGAGTAAGGCCTCTCATGCAAAGATGGTATTCCAGCAGGCTTAAACATCTTATTTGGGTCAGAGGCCACAGCAGCAATATTTTCACCATGTGAGGGAACAGAACCAACAGTTGGTTCTGGATAAGCACGAAGCCCTAATTTGTTCAAAGATGACTGCAACACAGTGGGCAAGCCACTGCCAAGTGAGCTAGGGTGAGCCTCCGAATGACCTGATGTTTGCAGATCTATATCTTTGCTGTTCAAACCATCATATGGCAATGCCCCATGCCTAAGTGTCGTTTTTCCTTCAGATAGTGACTCTCTGAAATATTCTCTTCTAGCCTTTGGCCCAACCTCTTCCAAGGCATGAGATAGTGGTACAAGATCATCTCCTTCCTGCACAAAGAATCATTCTCACCATTCAAAAAAGGCTATTTCAAGGCAAGCTTGCCTAACATACAACAAAATTAAATATTAAGAAGAAAATCATATCTGACTGAAGGGAATGGTACCCTCTGCAGTGGAATCATTTCTTCTTTGTTAGATGGAAGCACCATCCTAGACATATCAAGCATATTCCCCTTTGAAGTTCCAAAATTTTCAGTGTCCAAGAGCATCTGTCTGCTTTGAGGCAGGTTTTTTACTGGACCATCTGCACTCTCAGCACCCCAACTGTCTCTTTTAGAGCTATCAACACCACCAGTATCTACCAAGCGAGAGTGCATATCATCCCACATGTACTCTTCCTCCTCAGAATTTTTCCAGTTTTCAGTTGCTCCACTGCTGATTCTGTTTGTCATAGTCGGATCCAGGAGCTTATTTCTGTTTGCTAATACAGATCGAGGGTCTCGGTAGCTTTTGTACGCATGTGGAGGATCAAACCCATTAACCTGGCTAAGACCAGGTTTATTAGGAGCACTTGCATGGGCTCCATACCAGGAAGGTTTATCCAGCACTTCTCGTTTTGGAACCTTCTCACCACCTCTTCCAACAAAGCCTGTTTGTCGGGGAAGATCACTACCAAAGTCATAATCACCTCCATACCCTGTACCCAGGTTCTTATCGTGAAGAGGCTCACTTGACCGACTCCTTTGAGTATGCTGCATGTTATGAATGACAAATAAATAAATTCAAATGACAGCAACAACCAAACAGATTCTTGAAGTAAATAGAACAAAACATACATGCTTATCATCCCACGACCTAGTGCTTCCAGAAGCAGCTGTGTTATCAAGCCTTTCTGTATTTTCATTTGGTGCAGCTGTATCTCCAGTAGTTTCACCACTTACTCCCTTTGCCTTCATCATATAAACCCAAGTGAACAATCCAGAAAATTAATCTACATATTCAAGACGCCAAAATCAGCGCCTACATAAGATTTTACCAAAAAGACCTCTCCGTGAATAAATAATTGGGAAGCCAGTGTACGAAAAAGAAAACAAATTTCGTTGCAGACATCACTCATATAATGGATAATCCTTTATAGAGGAGAATAAAAAGAATGCACAAAGTACGCATTCAAGTGAAAACATGAAGCACATGCTATGTACTCTAGGGAAAAAAATTGAGGCTGCAATAACAAATTCATGATAGACAGCATGAGAAACAAACACAACAAAGATGCAGGGATGAAATAGTATGCCATCTTTGACAAAATAACGAGTATGTGATTGCAAATGGTTTTCAAAAGGAAAACAAAATAATGGGTATGGTTTGGGGTCTATTGTTGACAGAAATAATCATATAGCTAACAAACAATTAGTAGGTCATTCTCTAATGCCAGCATTAATACGCTATATTACAAAAATATAATAAGACAAACAGATTAAAAGTTGCAAGGGCATGCTACAAAGACTGATTTGTCGATTATTAATGGAAACCTCTATATGTTGCAAGCAAATAAACATCATCTTTCCTAGGAGAGCACCTTCTCATGGTATAGAATATACCATTGAAAGAAACAATAAAATGACCAAGGTCCAGATAATTACACATTTGAGAAAATTTTACATTAATAAACTAAAGAAATATCCTGAACTCCATTAAATTATAGGACATGGAAGTAAATGTATAAGCTCGTCTCCAAAAGTAGAATATAATCTTTATGAAGAATAATAGTTAAAAATTATGAGGAATTAATCAAAACAAGGTTCCACTCAGACTAGTCCATTTTTCAAGTTTGGCAAGGCTAGATTATTCATTAAGGCATAAAAGCATGGTGTTAACAATTGAATCACATCATCACACCTTATCCTACTATTTAGGGGTCAGCAAGACGGATCCTGTTCCACCACTACAATCAATTACAACCACATTTTACATGCACATCATAGTTCCCTCCCTTTGCACCCCGAGCACTCATCTATCATTCTCCCTACCCTCATCTCACCAACATATAGCAAAAAGAGAAACTGGATAACGTATGCATATTCATGTCTTCATATATGAAAAATACTTCATTACCCTGCTTGACTGTTGCAGACGTTGCCGTGCTTCTAGGTATTTTGGATTCACATGAATGCTGTGTGGTGTTCGTTGTGACTGGGAATCAGGTCTTGCAACAGCAGATGACGAGCCATTGGCAGCAAGTGTGAAGCCTAGTTCTTTGTCAATTATTTGGAGTGTTGCAGGGGGGAAAACTCCTTTCCAGGTCCCAAAAAGATGACGCATAGCAGGATGTGTGGAGGAATCAACCTGTCTGTAAGCCTTGCAGAATACCTTAAATGCAAATAAAACTTATTAGAAAATGATACAACAAGCCATCTAATGTCAGCAGCAAAAAACGTTCAGATATTTGTCCTATAAACACTAAAAGATTATGCTAGATTAGTTCCTAAAACTCGTTATGATAATCAAGTTCAAGGGAGGACAATACAGCTTATGAATGTTAGAGATGTCCAAAGCATCAACATATTGTGCTTCCTCTTTAGTGCAAAAAAATGAAAATGAATCTGACCTCGGGTAGCCTGGCAGCAAAATATCTGATATAGTCCTTTCCAATGTTCTTTACAATACTATCTAAAAGATAGAGAGATGGCAGCTTTTGCTCTGTTGGAACCTGTTAAATGATCGGAAAATCAGATCTAAATTGCACTACTAAGCCTTTCTAATAAGCGCACAGAAAAATACTCAGAATGAAGCAGCTCAAAGATCAGTGGTAAGAAGAATATTGAGAAGGAGAAACATGGATCATTTGAGTAAGATTGCATATCGTCTTTCTCAATAGAGAGTAACTGATAAAGCACTTCTCAAGTGAAATATCTTTAATTCAAAGTTACAATTATTTCCACGTGATACATTGAGAAGTCTTTCACCAGTAGCCCTGAATTGGAAATTACAGTGACATTTCAAACAGACTGTTACTCAATGTACATTCAATGTGAAAGATTGGGATGAAATTCAACTTCCGCTGAGTGATTCACAGCAAGATTCGTAATAGCGAATTTACAATGGTGAGATGAACGACTTCATCTGAGTTCTAGCGAGGCCAGATTACAATCTTCAATGAGAGCGTGGAATACTATGTATACAGATAACACTCACGGGAGCTGTATGACAGCAAGACATCCATCAAAATCATTCACCGTCATTTAATAAACCACAGCAAACACTTCCTCAATGGTAAACTAAATCAAGTTGAGACACAACAATGTTTTTCCACTGACATTATTTACCATCCCATTACTAAGCTGAACTCTGTACATAAAACACCGACCCAATGACATTTTTTTCTTGCCAAAGAATCGATTATAATCCCTGCTCTGCTTCTTGGATCTTCCTAACACAGTATAAAGACTAAAAAAGTGCGAAAATTGAAGGCTTCAATACACGGAGTCGAAGCAGCAGAGCAAAATTTTGACCTCGATGATGTTCGCGCAAATGGCCGCAACGATTCCCTTGGCTGCCGGGATATTCTCGCCGGCTATTATAGTCAAATTCGTAATAATTGGCTTCGAATTAAACGTGAGCTCGGCCAGAGCCGCTCGGTACTGGGCCACGATCTCTTGCTCCTCCTGGTGGTACTGCTGTTGTTGCTGCGGGTAGGGCAGTCCAGCAGCTCGGATCGGATCTTCCCTCTCGGCGGTCCTTCCCCTCGAGCTAATTAACGGCGCAGCACCTCCCGCAGAAGCCCTCTGATGGAATTGGTGGTCCCGATCGAGCCTGGGGTCTTCGGCCAGCCTCGGCCTCTTGGGGCCCGGCTCCAGCTTCGACCTGTCCAGAGATCGGCGGGAGCTCTGCATCTCCATTTTGCCCAAACCCTAATTCCGCCTTGCACTAAGCTTTTCCCATAGAATCAATGTTCACGAAAATGGGACAAAAAATATCGGACTCCGGAATGGTTCCAAGACACTCCACCGAAACCGCAACCGACTCGTTCTGCAAAAGGCGGGGAGAGGTGGCATAAGAGAGGTGTGTGAAGGGGGGGAAGGGTTCAGAAGAGAAAGGATGGGGATGGGGATGGGGATGGGAAGGGGCAGTCCCGTAATTCGGAGGGAGTCGAGGGCGGAGACGTGAGGAGAAGAAGGGGAGCGGGGGAAGTGAGTGTGGGAGCTCGCCCTAAGAACATATGGTCGACCCACGGCAAGAGAGGGAGATGAAGAAGAAGAAAGGAGTAGGGTTAAAAAGGTAATTAAGCAAATGTTCTGTCGAGCTCTTCAGTAGTGTCCCGACCTTCTGCCGGGCGGTAGAAGGATGAACGACGACAAATATAGGTGTAAATTCGTCCACGGTTAGAACTTTATTGACATTTGACGCTCACTTCACACTTCCCACTCGTCGGCAGTAATACTCCCCGTCCACTATTAATGGTTATATTTAAAAAATAATAATTTTTATTAAACCGTAAAACATAAATATAAAAGATGGAAAAATAACTTTAAGATATTTTTTTTTAAAAACTCAATTATTTTATTAAATAAAATAAAATAATTAATATAAATTAAATATTTTTTATATCAAATAATGTTATTAATATGATACGGAGGGAATAATATATAACAAGAGGTCACCATGATTATTGGAAGTAGACCATGACTTCTTGGGCCATCGCAAACAAATGGGCCTGTAGCCCAATTAATGACATGTGTGACCTTCCAAGTACAGTGTCTCGGCTTGTGGGTTGGTTGCACACGGTCATTGGGGCCTACGTGTAAACCCAAGCAAGTTGTACTTTATAGACCCATGCCATGTTGCCGATGCTAGCACGGCCAGAAGTGGCCATGCGTGACCAGTTCTAGTCATATTCTTTTTACTTCTGATTTTAAAGAGCTTATTTAGATTGGTAGATGTCGGGAAAAAAAGAAAAGAGAAAAAGAAAATAAGTTAGAGAAACTAGGAAAGTAAGTTCAATATAAAAGAGATACTAGGAAATTTTTAGAAATTTACCATTGTTTGATTGTGCTAGTCATGATGTGCTATATATGTTCTATAACAAATTTTAAAAGGAAAAAGTTTATATGAGTCCGGGCTCTATGGGCCATCGAATTTATATCTGGCGGCCCATAATACTCATGGGATATATTTTTTAGAAAAAGTTTATATGAGTACAGGCTCATATATGCTTATATAAGCCCGGGCTCTATGGGTCGTCGGATTTACATCCGATGGCCTATAATACTCATGGGTATTTAAACCCATGAGTATTATGGGCCGCCGGATGTAAATTCGACAGCCTATAGAGCCCGAGCTCACGTAGACGTATATGAGCCCAGACTCATATAAACGGGACTCATTTTAAAAATGACATCAAAACAAAAGTTCTTTCAAAAGGGGTTCATGGCATTGTTTCAAGTTTTCTTACATACAAGTACGTATAAGGGAAAGAGAGTTGTGAAAAGATATAAAAAGTCTAATATACCTTTAATCAAAATGTACCGAAACATATCTCATTGTACATTAAAATATATCTTGTTATACACCAAAACACCGTCTCATTATACACCAAAAAAATCCTATTGTATGCCTATACACATTGAGATGTACCAAAACACATCCCATTGTACATCAATATACATCATACTATACATGAAAACACATCCCATGCACACAAAAATATCACGCTCGAGGTTTTTCCTTATATTTAATTAAAAATTTTATAAATAATTTATTTCAAAATACAGATGTAAATCAAATGAAGCAACAAAACTCAAAATGTGTGAAAACAGTTTTCATAAATTAATTCAACATATGACAAAACTAAAATTATCAGGCGTGACCCGAAACGAAAACATATAAGTAAAACTCGTCATGGCCATGGTCTTTAAAAACAAAAACATCTCAGGCCTTTCTGAGTACAAGTTCTTTAACAGTATGTGCTTTGATTCATATATAGATACACAAGTCCAAAAAATAATATATTTCTCTTACCTTAATCAATACATGAGGTCATAACACTAAAATCTACACAACCTCACTACGATTTAGCTGCACTCCAGGTCGATGAAGGATAGTCCACCACGGGGAAAAGTCCAGTCCAAAAAGCTATTAATTGACCTGCACAAGCCTCCAAACAAAGGGGCTAAAAAATTAAGGTGAGTATTTTTATACTCGGTAGGAAAATACCCAATAGGGGAAATATAAATCAATGAACTCCGTAAGTTCATATATAGATGCTTCCATGCAATCACATATGAAGTAAACATAATAAGAAACATAAATATGGTCACGCATACAAATCATTGTACAAGCTGAACTTACACTTACTTATATATCATGCTCTTACACTTACGCTCTGAATCAGTCTTATCATCTTACTCTTACAAATATACGCTTACACTTACAACATACACATACTCATACGACCTTATTCGTACGAACTCACTTGTACGACCTTACTCGTACAATCTTACTCTTACACATAAACTTACTCTTACTGTCTTCCAAATAAGCTCACACTTACTCTAAATCTTACACGTACAACTTACTCAGAATCTGAAACATATAACTTACTCTTACTATCGTACACATACTATCGACAACTGAAACTCATTACCATTAATAAGCTCCAACGTCGAAAAGGAAGGGAATGCCACTGAGGCGTCACTTTAACCTTCGGGGAACAACTAGACACCATGGACTTTTCCGAAGGCAAGACACACCTATGCTCATGGGGCACAGGATCAAACAGGTAAGAGTAGATCCATGATACTACTTACTTGAGCGCGCAAATACCCACTCTCTGGGGCAATACAGTGCCAACAAGGGCCATACAGTACCAACTAAATGCGGAAAATATACAGTGTCACTCTTGGGCAGGAATCTTACAATGCCACTATTGGGCAGAACATACAATGTCATATGTAGGCAGAAAACATACAGAGCCAACAAAGGGTAGAAACTTACAACTCTCTCAACAGAGCATCAAATGTCTGGGCCAAAATATAGCACCAAGACCAAATCCCACAGGATAACACCATGGCTATACTGGGAAGAATGCTCAGTCGATTACTTATCGACTGGCACAAAACGGAATTTAATTCGTCGAAACCCTCAGTCACAAACTCACATCATTATCAAATTAGGGTTATTTGTCATTCAAGTTCATATTAGGTAACTTATGCATGTACAATTTATGCTCGGAACTACTTCCGTCTTACATTCTTCAGCCAACAAGACTAGAAATATGCCCGTTTAGAAGTTCCCATCCACAAAGGCAGCATTCTTTAGTTAACTCATCCCCCACCTTTACACTTACAACCTTATCGACCTCTGCATAGTCTTACTTGTTGAAGTCGAATTTCATACTCACACTCTTACTATCAAATACTTACGACCTTACATCTTACACCATCCACCTTAAAAATTAAATCGTCTTACTTGAAATCCTCAAATGAAACCCTTTAGACCTAAGTCCCGTCATCAAACCCTTACTAATTCCTTACTTATTATTCTTTTATTACAATTCATATTACATAAATTATACATGTACAATTATGTTGTCCACTCTCACTAATTCACGAATTCCCCCTATTGTTAAGAACCTTAAATCTTCCACATCCTTACATTGCTTATGTCTTCTGCTCAATGCTCCAATGTACCACCCGACTCAATCCAAACTAATTCTTCAATCTCATCAAATCCAACCTTCACTTGCCAATCTTATGTCTTTCCTCACCTGACATACAATCATAGTTTCCATGTCATAATGTCATAACCTACGAAGTACCCCTTCAACAAACTTACAATCAAACACTTCTACTCATGCCCATCAATCACATACCACCAGTCCACAACGAAGATCACACGCTTTGGTCACATACATACGATTCATAGCAACTTACTATGTGCCCTTAGTCTTCACTAACATATGCACATAATTCATATACATACAACATGCTTTTATAATTAGCATAATCATGCAAAATATTAAATTATAAACTCCTAGCATGCTACTACACAATCAAAGCATGCTATAATAAAATTACAAGTTCAAGGTCCCCTACCTCGTAATCCACAGAGTTTGATGGTGAGCAAACGACGACGGCGGCGTCAATAGCGGAATAGGCGGCCAAAAGCATTGCATTGAGAAAGTTGTTGTGTCCTGAGTATTTTTATAGATGTTGGAATTAATCTCGATAAAGTTAGATTAATTTCACTTGAAGCTAAAGGTTTGGATGCACAAAGGCAGGTAGACACAAGGTTGTTCTACTAGAAATGGCAAAAGCGATCATAGAATGGGGGCTGACTGATTGGAGGTCGGCCAACGGGTTAAAATATTTGTTAGGCATAAACGTTAAAGTAGACCACAGACTACATCTAGTGGTAACAATTCCGCATTGTCAAAGCCTCACAACATGGGGGAGGATTTGGTTGCGTACTCACGAACATAAGGGAGGCAGAGGAGGGCTTTAACGGCCATATTGCCTAGTGATGGAGTCGTTTCATAAGCACAAGTTGAGGCACTAAGGCCCGACGTAGGTGGCTGACAAAGGCGGTGTCATTTCTAAATGCTACCTACAACCAATTCATCGTACAGACGATTGTGCATCAAGCACGACTTATTGTGGAGGATATTGGCACGACATCGATTGAGTCTTCAATGGACTGAGTCTAATGGCTGACTATATTACTTCCCCTTGGAAGGATATGAATTCGAGGACTCTTTCCTGGCAAGTTCTGGGTCATGTGTAATAAGAAGTACGGGTGCAGAGGTAGAATCGGGCCAGAAGTGTTGGCCCTAACCGTTGTTAGGCAGGGGCAGAGCCCACGTCATTAGACAGGCAGCCCAAGTACATGCAGTGTCAGGCTGAATAGTTAGCCCTAGGATGAGGTGGTTCTCATGACACCACTAAGAAATGTAGCCCGAAGTTGGGGGGCGTGGTTTGGGCAGCAAACGTGTAGGGTAGAGGAGCATGGGAGGCCATGAATAGTAGCCTCAAGTCATTGGGTCAATCGGGTGTCCGCTGCTATCCATTGGCTGACGTAAGTGGCAGTGGACACGTCATCGAGACACAAACGACCAAACAGGGCCGAGGGATGAACTTGGAAGAAGCCAGGACCCGACAGTCACCGGATAGTGGCAAGTCAAGTGCATGTTAGCCCAATATCGTCCAATGTTCAACTACAGAGGATGGATGCAGCCCGTGAAAAAGTGTAACTTTGCTCTAATGCGGGTCAGCCAATTGAACGAATCGAGACTAATTGATGCAAGAGGCTAGACATCGGCACCTGGCCATTGTCGGCTTGAGGCGGGAAATCGAAGGCCGAACAGTGGGTGGCGGCAAGCAGTGAAAACTCACGACAAAAATCTACAGACGGGGAAAAAATTCCGTCCAGATCGACATTGGGTAAAGGAAACCGAGAGAGGCGGTGGCTAGGGTGACAGTCAAGGCAGCAACCTTGCCGTCACCAGGCCGAGAAAGGGCCAAAGGCCATTCGGCAATGGCCGGCCACCGGTGGCACGGCCCACGGCCGATACACATAAATAGAAACAGAACAAAAAAAAATGGAAATAGTTTTGTCTAGACTGAAAAATAGGAGGGGTCACGATCCGAGGAGGCGGCGGTCTGGGCCACAGGGTGGTGGCCTTGTCATCGTCTGGCCGAAAGAGAGCTAGACACCCGGCGACAACGGCCAACGACCAGTGGCACAGCCGCAGGTCGAAATAAATAGAAAACGAAAAATGAAGGGGGCGGAATTGTTTTTACCTCACGCTGGCGATAAAGGGGCAGGGAGGCTAGGACGAAGGTGGCCGGAGTTCACACTAGTTAGGGCGGAGCTGTGGCTGCCATGCAAGCGGAGGTGACAACAAATCCAGCAAAAACTTGTTCATAGACCAAAATGGGGCGGAAGCAAAAGAGCGATGGCGGATAGTGGGGAGGCCGGGACAGCGGTGGCTGGAGGTTGCTTTGGCTAGGGCGGAACTGTGGCGGCGAGCTGGCAACCATGTAACCGCCAACAGTGGTGAATCGGGGCAAAAATGAGTGTGGTTCTCTATTGGGCAGAAACGGAAAAGATGGAGAGGGGCAACAGTGGCTGACAGGACCAAGCATGGGAGGCGGCGGCTGCACTAGGCCGAGGCCAGTCGGGCGAAAGCCGGTGGCCACTGGCGGCCGAACCTCTGGCCTCACACAGTGAAGGGGCCCTTCATTGTTCATTCAGCGGGTCGGGCGTGCCTCAGCTTGCCAGATCCACTTTATATTATTTTTATTTATTCTTTTTTTCTTTTTTCTTTCTTTTTTTCTGCTTCTGTTCTCACATGTCTCATTTGATTTCTGCACCGAAAATTTTTGTGATGCGTCGAGGCCCCTGATGAACTACTAAACATCACTCTCGAGTGTTACGGTCATAATATTACAAATACAGATACGCCGAAGCATTAAATTTCACTATCAGAAATATAAGCAAAAAAAACTACAGAATATTATAGAGAATAGTAAAAAAATTACAAAAAAATAAGAGTTATTACAAAAAATATATCTTGTTGTACACCAAAACACATCCTAAAGGGGACATTTAGGGGTAATTTTAGGATAGTTCAATTTGCACCAAAATTTTAATAGATCAAAATGCTTTCAAATATACAATCTTCTCTCTCATTCTCAAAATGAAAATTCCCCTCATCTTGGTCTGATATAAAATTTACCTTATTTTTAAAAAACAAAACTGCACCTCTTGAGTTTTTAGCTATAGAGTTGGCGGTAAGGTTGCCTAAGGATAAAATCACACTTCCTGATTTTTTTTTCGGCAGAGGTAGCAATAAGGTTGGCGCCAACAAAGTTGAAGGCATGACTTTTTAACCATAGATTTTCTCCCAAAATTTACTGAGTTGAAGGGTGGAAAACTTTGGGGACAATTTCCCACCAATTTTCTTTTGGTTTCTACTCTACCAATCCAACAATCTTAGAGCCTACTTGTTATGATCTTAGGAAAGAAAATGATTATTTAGAAACTACAAAACTCTCTAAGTACCCCAAGAAAACAAAATATTCATGTAGTTTTTCACTTTTTCTCCTTATCCTTTACTATTGCTCTCATTTGAGTCCTCTCTTCTCCTTATTTGATGATGTAGCACTAACGACAACAGTGTTGACATCGGCCCTAACACTACCTCCCCCTTCTCCTCCTCCTTAGCAACAAGTGGGTGAGGAAGCCTTAGCAACAAGTGGGTGAGGAAGCATGCATCTTGGTCACAAAGCAGTGATGATAGTTGCCAAGCCAAGAAGGCCACAAGTTTTACCATGGCCGATTCACAACCAAGAGGCACTCCCCTACTCATGCAACTATTGTTGGGGTACAATATTGTGAGGTGGGGCTGGTGTACATGCAGGTGCTAGAGAAGAAGAAGGAATGAAGGGGTAGATTAAGGTAAAATGATGGAGGAAAAATTACATATATTTTAACACTTTACATAAAGTAAATGAGAAATAAGGCATATTAGAGTTTTTTGGGGGTCCACATAGCCATGAAATATTATAATATTGTAAGGTGGGGCTAGCGTACATGCCGGTAGAGAAGAAGGGATAAAGGGGTAGATCAAGGTAAAATAATGGAGAAAAAATTGCATATATTATGGGGTATATGTGGGATATTTTAACACTTTAGGTAAGGTAAATGAGAAATAGGGCATATTGGAGTTTTTTAGGGGTTCATACAGCCACGTTCTTCGGGAAAATATCCCTTGTTATGTCTGATGGAGCGAGGGAGAGTGTCCAATCCTATCCAGATTATCACCCACATACCAAAAGTAATTAAACGTGAAAAAGCTTAGCATACAAGTTAGCATTCTTCTTACATCAACATACATGGGCAGATTTTAGCCAGAAACAAATGTGTACAATTTACATAGATGGATAAATCATCTGTACCAATAGATATGAAAAACTGCTTCAGATCATATGAAGACTACGGGCTTCTTATAGAGAAAATTTTGCTCTGAGTAGCGTGAAAGAAACTGCAATCCTGGTCATACGTAGTTCCCTCAGAAGACTATTTTTTTTCCCTATGAAATAATGGTGGACAAAGGCCAGTGTCAGGCATCACCTTCTAAAGAGAGCAAGATTTTAAAAAAGCCAACCAGACGATAAATTGTAGCATGGCAAGATTTGCCAAGTTTAGAATCTGATCTCAGCTAGCTTTGCCTTCCATTTTCCTCCCACCACTTATCAGCTACAATTATACTCATCTCATGTTTTCAAAAAAATATATACAATTGTAAGCGATACAACTTATGGGCAGACCAACTTACCTAGATTGTTTTTTACGCACAACTCAGTGAAGAAGAACAAGACCTAAAGAAAACTTCAAGGCAGTATCGGGGCTTACCAGGAGAATGTAACAAGAAAAGGTGATTGCCATGACTTTTAAGACACTGATAAACAAATACAAACTAAAAAATCCTTATATAGAAAACCTCCACATGGTTAACCACTCAAACTCTATTAGCAGAAAAAGATACCTGCATCACAATGTCCTGTTAAGGCACCATCTGTTAGCCATAAATCAATAAAAACAACAGAAAAAACATGATAATGACAAACAAGCTTCCTCAATCTCAGACCATCAGTAAATTGCACGAGGAATAATTGTAATTAAAAAACAAATACAAGATTAAAAAAACCAATAATCTCATTAATAATAATCAAATTTTCCAAGCAAGTATAGAATTTTAATTAAAAAATACTAGCCCAAAGGAACTGACAATATCCATTGAGCAAATGATAAACTTAAAAGGAATTATTTCCTCCATGAATCTTATTTCCTGTCTTCTGCTTGGGTGGACTCTAAATCATCAAAAGTGGACTCACCCATCAACTTATCAATCCCCAAAGCTTCATCAGCTTGCCTCGGTCCCAGCTCCCAGAGACCTCCTAGTTCATTCACAAGATCAGCTTCTTGAACATCAGTGCTAAAGATACTTCCCCAAACATCTTGACTTGAGCTTGGGTGACTTGAGCCCATTTCCAAGCTCCATAGATCTTCCTCTTTGATGATGCTCACAGATGTCGGCGTCGTAAAGACTGGTGGAGACATTTTCTCTGGAGACAAATCGTCTGGGAAAGAAACATAATAATCTGCATTACTTGAACTAGTGGGTTGCTCAAGATGAAAGTCTAATGATCTCACTTTGGTATAGGACGAATCATCTGCAAGTTCTTGCAATTGTTCTGACGACTTCACCTTGCCAACTTGCCTCCGTATGCTGTCATCACCTTCAAGCTCAAGCATTTCAACTAAATCTTGCAAAAGATAACCTGAAATCTGTTCACCAGTTCTTGTCTCTAATTCTTGTCCATCAACTTGAGATGTAGTGGGACCACTACAACCTGTTCTATATCTCATGAGCTTCCCCTCCAAGGATGAGTTCATTTTACTTGAACCAGCTTCCTGCTGCTTAAGAAACTTTCTTTTCACCCTTGAAGAGCTCTCTTTCTGTACCTTCCGGCCATGAAGATGTGATATGAAAGCAGGATTTTGAAGAACTTTTGCCAAGAATGATAGCATCTGTTGTTGCCTCCCCTCCGCTGCTTTGAGTCTCTGAGTCATAGCATCCACTTGTTGCGTGGTCACTTGGTGTTCCTGCTGCAAGCTTACAACCTCTTGAATCAAAGAGTTCCTTTCAATTCTAAGTTTCTCTACCTCACTTTCCATTCTCCCAGTTTCTGTAGAAGATCCACCTCCAGTTGGGTGAAGATGTGATGATTTTCGTCTATGGATGTTTTTCAACATACACCTCTTCCCGCGTAGAAAATCTCCATTTGCAAATTCCCATCGATCAGTATCAATCTTTCGAAAACCCTGAAGTTAATACCCCAAAGATTCACAATAGATTGGTGAAAATCAATACAAAGGAAAAAAAAGGAATCAAATAAGAATTTAAAATTTAAAATAACTAAAAATATCCTCACACACCACAGATGGCCAGCCAAGTGACCTAAGGAAAAAAAAAAGCAATAACAGCATTAACAAAGGAAGAACACTCCATACAGATGAAACATATAAAGATAAGAATCAGATGCAATTGAACTAGCTTATCATTCTACCTTCAGAGAAATGGCCTGAAGAGAAGTATATACTTTCAACATAAGAAAGTGTTTCCAGATTAAAGCTGATCATCTCACGCTAGTACCATTATCTATCCTACAAGCCTGCTTTTCCATAGACAATAAAAGGTAAGGTACAAATTTTTGGATTTGAGGATTATATGCAGGACATCTTCTTCAATTACAACTAAAGTCGCATAAATTGAAATACTAAATGGGAAAAAAGGAGGCCTACTATAGAACTTATCAACGAGAAGAAGAAACCCAGAGCAATCACAATGGAATATAAACGCCAGTCCTGACAACAGAAACATTTCCACTGACAGCAATGCAACAACCCACAATCTCATCATATGAGAAAATTGATATCTGAAGCCTAACTTAATGATAGCTAAGTTCAAAACGAAATTGCAGTCAGAAATTCTCAAGAACTATAAAAGCAATCTTGACTTCTGATGATATCATAGACACAGCTTAATTCAACAATACATATCAATCAACAAAAATGTGTTTCGAAATGACAAGTTTATAGCCAAATATTTGACTAAAATGTTGAAATTCTTATTCAGAATCGAGTGAACTAACTACTACTTCCTGGAGAGGATGCCAAGTTTGCTAATGAATAGCATCGACACATCAAGTTCAGCAAAAATAAAAATAAAAGTTCAGCAAAAAAACAAAAAAAAAAGGCATTGACACGTAAGCACTACATCTATTTGGAGAAATTAAAAAAGAAAAAAAAACTTGTAATTAATTTAGAAATTCTAAAAGCCCAAAAAACTTGGAATAGACATCCTTTAATTAAGACAGACGAGGAGCACAAAAACAATTGTTTGGCACATATATATATATACAAGAAAACAATATTGAAGGATCAAGGATACAGTAGCACTCCAAGAGTATATCAGCTACGCCAAGGCACAAAATTACTTTCTGCCTGCAAGAGTAAAGAATCTGGCAAACAAAGCCCTGTACAATACATCTCTAAAGATGGATACAAAATAGTACATGTACAATACATCTCTAAAGATGGATACAAAACAGTACATGTACAATACATCTCTAAAGATGGATACAAAACAGTGCATGTACAATACATCTCTAAAGATGAATACAAAACAGTGCATGTACAATACATCTCTAAAGATGGATACAAAACAGTACATGTACAATACATCTCTAAAGATGGATACAAAACAGTGCATGTACAATACATCTCTAAAGATGAATACAAAACAGTGCATGTACAATACATCTCTAAAGATGGATACAAAACAGTACATGTACAATACATCTCTAAAGATAGATACAAAACAGTGCATTTACATCTAAACAGTCTTTCAAGGGGGAGGAAAGCAAAGTAGGTAGAATTCCCATTCCTTTTTATTTTAGTACATTCTACATTGAAGTTCTACAATGGTTCTATCATCTATCAACGAAGGACCCCCTCTCGATCAAAATTTAACATCCAACTATACACAACAAATAAATAAAAAAAGAGAGAGATAAAAAAGTACAAGAACAAAGAAAAAAATATTGCATAAATAAATGTTCAAAAAGAGGAAAAAAAGAGAAAGAACGGAGAACACTGAATATTACATACAGCTTACATAACAGCCATTTTTGGCTATTAATTTGCAATACCCACATAAGTATTTAGTTGCCGAACGAAGCTGGAGAAATTGTTGTGCTTGAAATGCCGGGGAAGGATGGTCCTTGAGAACACCACGGGGTCCCACACCACGAAGCTCGCCCCATGGGGACCCCACGAGATGAATGGGTCCAGCGCCGGGTCCTCCACCAGGTCGTAGGTCTTGGAGAGAAAGGGAGGAATCGGAATTCCCTGCAGAGCTTCAAGGGGCTGAGGAACCTCCGAATTTTCTCCATCGCCCTCTCTGAACCCCCCACTCTCTGACAAAACCCGTGGGGTCAGCGAAGACGACGATGAAGAGAAAGGCGACACCTTTTCCCCAACAGCAGGGTCCGGCATAGACGCTTCACTTAAGATTCCAACTTTGGAAGATTCCAACGCAGGGAAAGTTTCGGAATGAACCACCGCAGTCGAACCTCGAATTGAACAGGAACCCAAATCAGGAAGTTCCCCAAATTCTCGAGGAAGGGAAAGCGAGGAAAACCTGGTGGAAGGGGAGGAGTTTCCTTCAAAGTCCATCGAAGGGGAAGAGGGAAAAGAAGGCGACTTTGCAGCACCAGCAGAAGAAGAAGCCACAGGAGACGGGGGCGGTTGAGGCTTCGTCGGAGAGAAATGGGTATCCTCGCCGGAATCCCTAGATGGGGATAGCGTCTAGAAAAAATGAGGGGAGAATCAGTCGATGAAGCTACAGAGGTCGTAGTAACAGTGAAATGAGGAAAATAAGGAAGTGGGAGACGAAGAGCAAGACAGATGGGTAGTGAGGTGAATATATAGGCCGGAGCTGGGCTTGCCGCCATGATGGAAAATATCTGGAGCGAGATCAAGGGAGCGCAGCATAAGAGGAAGGCGGTGGAAGGGAGGGTTCGTTCGAAGGAGGAAGAAATAGAGACTGGGCACCCACTTCCCGCGGCAGTTACAGTTCGTTGGCCAGGTTGGAAGGCGATATTTTATTGGGCAGGGCGGAGATTTGCGGGCCCCACACGTTTTCACGTGCCCGGCCGACCTGGGTATCTTTACAGGGTCAGTGGTGACGATTGCTGACGCATGTTGGCGGTTGGACGGTACGCAGGCCGTTGATCCCTACGGCTGTCAATACCCTCTCCACCCTCCCGGGGACCTGGCATGAAATTTGTGAACCCGTAATTTATAAAGTAATTAGGTAAAAAGTAAAATATATAGAAAAAGTCTATATGAACCCAGGCTCATACACACTTATGTGAGCCTATGCTCTATAGGCCGTCGGATTTATATCTGATGACCTATAATATTCATAGGCATTAAACCCATGAGTATTATGAGGCCACCGAATATAAATCCGATGGTCCATAGAGTCCGGGCTCACATAGGTGTATATGAGCCCGGGCTCATATAAACGGGACTCAATATATATATATATATAGGTAATTTTATCTATTTATTTATTAACCGGGTAGGGTATAAGAAAACACGTTACACATTACCTAATTTATTTAACATACCCGACCACCCATTTGATCATTATATTTTTATTAACTTAATTAAATTATTAATAACAACCGCCTCTATAACAAAATTGTAAAATTATTAAAAATAAATTAGAATTATAAAAACCTGGTATTCTAGGGTCGAAGCTTAACTTCTCCTCAAGCATGCACCCCCCCTACGGATGGCTAGGTAGAGCGGGTAAATGTAATTGGGAACGAAGATAAAACAAAGAAGGTTATCGAAGCAGTTAAATCATCCATGGGTGAATTTTGTCATAGTTTCTTTTATTATTTATTAGTTTATGAAGATATAATTTGTCTCCAATTGATGTAATAAATCTCCAACAATTTGCCCAGTGAGTAACATGAGTAACAGACATATCATAATACAGAAAAAACTATGAATATCTTATTACAAAGATGAACAACATTGCCTTAAATTTGGCTTCTCTAATTGGTAAAGTTGTTGGGTTTTTTTTTATATATTTCATGCTAGTAGTCTTACAAATCTTGCTAAGTGCCCTTTTGGTATTATATTTTTCTTTGTTATTTATGATGAAGGTTTATGTGCAATCATCAATTTGAACTATACAATTTATTCTTAACTAATGTTGTTCAGTTAGTTATTTACTTGTTATTCACCTGTTTTGCCAATGAGTAATAAGTCCTGTGGTGTATAGGTAATAGGTAAGGTATGAGTAAGGTTTTGATAAACAAGTATGGATCTAGGTAAAGTTTTACCTGACCCTTATCGTACCCATTGACAACCCTAGATTTGGTGGAGGAAAGCTAATGACACTTTAATGATATCTCTTTATCTTTGATGTGAATGGCCCTATAAGTTGGGGTGAAACTTTTTTTGGCTCACCCTCTAGCCAAGACCTATCAACTCTTAAAAATGCATGTTAGGGCTAAATAATTATCAAGTCCAGTCTAAGGGTTAGGATTATAAATTTCAGGCTTGCCATAAATGAGATCAGAGTAGGGTAGTGGGGCAAAAAGCCCACCAGCCCATTATGTCCATCCCCAAGTATAAAAAAATTATTTTTATATTTTTCAATAGTCCGCCATAGGTCAAAAGCAAAAGAGAAGGAGAAGAGATTATTTGTGAAGTCATCAACTATAGGCCAAAGCCAGATGATCTTGTGCATCATAGGGTCAACTAGTGGGACCCCACCTAAAGAATAAATAATTTTATATAATTTTTTTCCTAAAAAGCCTGAGCCTGGGTTAGGCTAGCCTGCCATCCTAATTGGTGTCACGCCCCGCAATTTTAAAAGCCTTTTTAAATAGCATGAACTGTAAGACACAATTTTTTTTCTTTCTTAAATACAAAATAAATCATTCGATTAAATATCAAGGTCATGATAAATAGGGTTCATAAATATGAATATCAAATCATATAATATTATTACATGTCTTAGAAATTCATAAAGAACAACCTATCCATCTAAGTACAAGTCCTTCATCCATCCAAAAAGAAATAACAAAGTTGACTCTCACATCAAAGATACACTTACGTACTAGAATTGAAGAAACGAAGAACTACATCCCATGCATGCTTGTCCTGGTCTCACTTGTCGTCACCTGGAGAACCTGCAACTAACTACACCAAACAAAACAACAACAGAACCTCTCATCCCTTGGGAGAAGAGCTTCCAAAAGGACAAAAAGTTTTATTAATATTTTTCAGATCGGGCCAACATCACCCGATGTTAATTGCCTACGTACTCATCAGACAACATCTCCAATGTTTCTAACAAGATCGAATCTAGATGTAATTCTACCTAAAAGCTACACTACCTAAGAAGCATAACATCACACATACAATACTTAAGTATTTTCAATCAACCTATATTTTATGCAAGTCCTTTAATTATAAGCTCATGCTTTAATGGGAGATGCGACTCTTTTAGGAATTGCAGATGGATGGAGGAGCAGATTGAAGCAAAAGACGCAAGAAGAGAAGGAGATGACCTAATGAGGGTCTAATTGATGTAAAGATAACAATGTTATTAATTATCTCACAACCCTCGTTAAATAATTAATACTATCAAGTATGTATTAACTCAAAGACAACTTGACTTTCAAAGAAATCTCTAGATATAGAACTCCAACATTGGAGTAGACTGCTTAACAACAACTTGACCCAAATCCTCAGGGCTCTCAATAGCCTACTAAGAATTTGGAGAAGAGGGTCCTAATTGTGCTCATGGACACAAATTGGCAAGAAACACAAGCCTTCTATGGTGCTCATTCAACTTCACTTTTTGTACGCATTATATGGGCCTAGGAGGACCAGTGGGTAACCCACAGTAGAGACCTCTTTGGCCAATACCCAAACCGTTGTGGCAGTAAAGAAAGCATATCGCAATCTCCACCATCCCAACTTAGGGAGAAAATGTCCTCTAAGACATTACTAATGTATTTATAAAAGTCTCAGGTCTTTATGATCATTGACTCCCCCAAACATTCAAAACATAAACTAGATTATTTTAATCTAGTCAAGTATTCATCTAATTATTTTGGTCATATTCGCATCGTGAGTCGGCCCAATAAATAGTTCATCCACTAAACTATAACTCAGAGAACATCCCAAAACTAATAGTCTCCATGAGACTCGGGTAAACTCTCTTAACAACCATCGGTTTATTAACCAAGGTAAAATTCTATGTAGGGCCCTGTTCACTCCATGAACTGGTCTCAAACCCTATTGAGGGTATTTTAGTCTTTATCTTTATTAGATATTCTCCCCCCAATCCAATGACAACCAATATCTTAATAATGACAACAAATATATCTTAATTAGTCTTTATTAACCTTAAGTTACCAATTAACTTAACACATCAATAATAAAAGCTTACATCACAATAATCAACATAAATAACATGCAGTCACACTAGTGCATAAATAATAAATGAAGGCCCGTTGAACTCATTTGTAGGGATAGAGCTCAACGAATTCAAACCCGTGAATGTAAATAACTCTAACGCATCGCACAAGTTACGTATGTAATACCCTAGTTGATTTTTGTGCTGCGTTACAGAGACATGTAATACACTGCCCTAAAACTTGAGAATTAGGGTTATTCCCCTTGTTTTCCGTGACATTGTGGCCTATCAAGGTCTTTGTGTCACTTATTGGTTGCACCCCTTTATTTCGAAGCAATTTAATGTCATTCTAGGGTACCCTAATGCTTAGTTATCTAAGTTATACATTTTGACAAAAATGGAATATATTGCCCATAAAGGCATTAGGGTAATTTTATCACCTGAGGTATAATAACCTCCATTGGGTCATTTTGGTCATCTCACTATCCTTCTATTGATTTTAAGTAGTGTTTTAAAAACCGGACCAGACCGGCCAGTTAGACTGGGTTCAACCGGACCCGTTATAAAAAACGGGCCGGTTCAGCTTGATTTTCGGGTCAGTTTAACCCGGTCGGGTTAGCGTGACTCGGCCGGTTAAACCGGTTACCCAGTGTTCCAGTCCGGTCTGGTTTTTAACAAAAATAAAACTTACCGATCGCGATCAAGATTTTTCGGGAGGAGCTCGGCCTCGGCGTCAGAACTGAGTGATTGGAGCGACTATGAGCAATGATGTTCTTCGGTGATTCATCCTCTCCTCGTTCCGGCCGCAGCCGCCTCTTCCTCGACTGATTGCAATCAAGATTTTCTGGGAGTAGCTCGGCGTCAGGACTAAGTGATTGGGGGCAGTGTTTTAAAACCCGGCCCGGCCCGGCCAGTCGGACCGGGTTCAACCGGACCCGAATCATATTCCGGGCTGGTTTAGTATTTTATCCGGGTTGGGTAAAGTGGAAAAAATTTTGTGGGAGGAGGGATTCGAACTCCCGAAATGGTGAAAACCATCAGCACTTCACCCACCAAGCTACGTTATTCTTGTTACAAACATATCTCTAACTATTTTATTTGAATATTGACTGTATAACGTACCAGAAAAAATATCATTTGCCACGGGATTCGAACGCAGGACGGAAATATATTACTCCCCGCGTTTTATCCACTGTGTTACAAAAATATTATGAGTGTATTTATATTAAATATAGTATTTAATCTATTATATATTAAAACGGGTCAACCCGGTTTAACCTCCGGTTTAACCGAGTCCACCCAGCCCGGCGACCAATTCGGGTCAGCTTCGGGCCGGTTTTTAAAACACTGATTGGGGGGGGGGGGGGTGACTGTGAGCGGTGATCTTCTCCGGTGATTCATCCTCTCCTCATTCCGGCCGAAGCCGCCTCTGCCTCGTCGCCATCCATCGGTCCATGGCCTGAAAGCAGGGAGGAGCTCTGGGCGATTTGGGCCAATGGCTGGTGATCTTCTCCGGCGAAAATCTGGTGATTCATCCTCTCCCGTTCCGGCCACAGCCACTCCTCTGCCGTCGCCATCTATTTTCCTTTATGTTCTTCCCTCCTAAACCTAATATTTGATTTTCTGCCTCTTTCAAGTCTCCACTCTCCATCTTCTGTCCCTCGTGTCTTTGATTGGCAATTGAATGGTCGATTTGTTTTAGGGAAACAAGGAATGCACTGAATCCACTGCATTCACTCAGGCCGCAAGACACGTCAAACTTCAATTTTCCAGTTATGAAGGTTTCGACTATCTAACGAGTTGGATATTTCTGTTTAACAAGAGTTCAATTTGATTCGGTTGGAGTTGAACCTATATAATTTTCATTTTCAAAAGCAGCCTGCAAAATTTTACTAATAAAATTTGAATTTAGTTTTGAGCTTATGAAACTTTAGCTTATCAACCTTAAAACTCACAGGGTAGCAGATTAGGAATCACGACAGTGATTTCTACTGATTCAATCCGACATATGATGAGAAGCTTTGTGGATGAGAAGCAAAATCCTTTACTATGGTCATCGACTTACCATGCTGGGGAATACCTGGACCCTGTTGCCGTTGTTGAAGCAAAGGCGAAGAGAAAAGCCAAGAAGCTAGCTGGCATTGCTTGCTCATTTTCTAAAGATGAATTGCTTTCGGATGGGGCATCTATTGAGAAGCACAACTCAGGACTTATAGACATGAATTTATGTGGGGACCTTCAATTGGTTCCAAACAGATGGCAGTTGATGGTTATTGACAGTTTGGATCGGCTGATCACTGCATGGGAAGAATGCAAAGAATCTGTGGTTGTTGACGGTGTCCGCCTGAGCCTTAACTTTGTGGTGGGTAGCCTTTTTTTGTTCAACATTTCAATCTCTTTCATTTGTTTGATGACTTTTCCTCCTAAATTTGTTGTTTCTAGAAGTTTGTGAACTTTTCTTACTTCTCTGGTTGCTGCAAAATGAATGTTTTTAAGTCTTACTTATGTGAATTTGAGTTAGCATGATTCAATTGGCTAATATTTGCAAATCATTCTCCATAATAGTCTTATGTATACGGGCTATCTCTGGTATTATTATATGAAGTTACCTTAATTTGCGTATTTTTTTCTATCAGATGGGGCTAATGAAGAAGCATCAGTCTAATACCATTTATAGTTTACATTACAAATGAGGGCAAACACCTAGAGAGGTTTGCTACGCGTGCTAAGTACATGACACTTCGCAACATCAGGACAATTCAGAAATATCTCTGTAATAGGGATGACAAACATTTGATGCCCAAAATAAATAATGCCAATGTTGACCGCAGTGGCAGCAATTCATGCCACTGTCTTCTCCTCTCTACGATGGCGTGAGGCGGGAGAGCAATTGAATCACCCAAATACCAACACAGTTTCAGCCTTAGATGTGGTTGGAATGAATAATATTTTAAATGGACAAATAAGTTTAAGTGAGATTTTGAAATAAGTTTAATAATATTTTTTAGTATTATTGAGAAGTTGAAGTTATTGTAAAAAAAATTTAGGTGATGACATCATCCCCCGGGGTCAACCCAGTTCAGCCACTAATCCGGGTCGGGGTCCGGGCCGGGTTTTAAAACATTGATTTTAAGTCATTAATGTCATGCCCTGGCACTACCCGACCTGACCTAAACCAGGTCCAAGGACTGGTCCAGCGCAAGGGGCAACGATATTGAAATTAGTTAAAGAAATAGTGAAAGACTTATGCCCTAACCACGGGCGGTCTAATTAATGGAGTTACATACTACTTTGAGTAAGAGCAAATAGGTAGAACTAAAAGAGTTACTTAAACTCTAAATTAAACCACAAATCTCAAACTCATATACTAAAAATTCATAGCCAATACATTTGGCTCAAAACAAGGTCTTAAACAATACTAAAGATATAATATATCACAAGTCTGAAAACAAGAACCACTCCAAGGCTTCTAACATCAAAACAAAATAATTAGGAAAACATGCAACATCTAGCGGCCTCCACTCCTACTCCCAAGCTCTCCCTGACCTCTCCTCATAAAAAGGATCCTATCCAACTGCATATCACGCAATGCAGCCCCAAAACAAAACAAAGAAAGTGGGGTGAATATAAAAACTTAATAATAGTTTGAATATGACTATAATAATTAGAAAACACGACGACATGGCAATGTAGCAATTCAGATCTAAAACTAACATGTTATACCACTTTCTGATCATGTATTGATATCACATAAACCTGCATAATAGTGTCTCAATCACACCATTTTTTATCATGCATTCATATATCATAAACCTGCATAATAGTATCTCAATCACATCATTTCTGATCATGCATTTATATCACATAAACCTGCATAATAGTGTCACATTCACATACTTTCTGATCATGCATTCATATCAAATAATCCTCATTCACCCTGCACAACAAACATGTCAAACACATGATATACAATCATGCATAGCATTCATAATAAGCATGCATCAATACAAATGGTGAATGCCTTCATCAAGGAGTAAACACAAGTATTGCCACACAGGTAGGACACAGTTAAAGCCACAAAGGCGAGACACGGTCAAATTTTCACACAGGAAATGTAAGAGGGTCGGGTTGTCAGCCCCTAAAGCTGCTCGCCTTGGACGATCCTGGCCAGGGATGTCTCATTCTCACACAGAGAATCTAGAGTAGGGGTGTTCGCCCAAGGACATCTCCTGCGATGGGGAGAGCCCGAATTCCCACATAGGGAACCCTGTAACACGTGGTAGCCGGTGCACAAAGTGTACCACTCTGGATTCTTAGGGTCCAAATGACAATCATAATAATCTCAATCCGCAAGACAAGTACACAACTTGTCCCCACATAATTCCATTTAACTAGACTCAACCCGAGGAGTATACATGTTCCACACAGGAACTTAAATCGAAAACATGTCCTTTCGGACCAACCAAGTTCCGATTATTTCATCAAGCGATTAATTCAGCATGCAATCTCAACCATTGCATACAATCGATTAATTCCGGTCAAACATATGTAAAACTTCTTCTATGAATACCAATCCATGATGCATGATAACATGATACATCTGTAAGTAAGACCTACATGGGTTCTAACACATGGAATGTGCTCCCAATCAGTCCCCTCATTCATCATAATCAAAGAATAATTAACTACAAGTTCATAGTAGATTCCCCATATGTGTATGTATTCACGCATATCTAAGCACGTGACTAATGTTTGACATAAACTCCTTAGACAATTTACACATGCTTGAACACATTCAAAACAATGATTCCCAACTGAAATCAAAACAAAATCTACCATAAAGATTAAATCTATCCATGTAATATCGAACATTCACTCCCACAAACATGATTTTTTCACATATTAAGCCACAACATGATCACATCCACTACCCATAAACCAACCTCATTATAAGAAAACACATCTCACCATTTTTCATATAATATCCCTGTTGGAAACATATTCTAATCATAAGGATTCCAACATTCACAAATTCAAGGTACTCCAATATTAATATGCCTAATTATCAACATAATATGATACCACATGACAACACCTAAACATAATCTATAAACTTTCATCATCAGTTTCACACCTCCAGTAGCCTAATTTCAACATAAGACACCTCCCATAACCATTAAAAATCATTAAATGAAGTAAAACATTAAAATGAGCAGAAGTTTCAAAAATTAAAAAACTATCGTGTAGCTGTTCGACCGCCATGCAAGGCCATTCGATCAGCTAAACTGAAAATCTGTCAAAAATGTAGTATTGCCGATTGATTGCCCTGTAGGCCGTTCGATCGCCAACAAAGTAGAATTGACCTTCTTCTTCATTTCGAAAATCAAACCAAAACACCATAAAAACACCTTCAATTCTTTATCCATGGTATCAAACATTATCAAAAACTCATCAAACCTTCCATAACACTAATCTAAACCATTCTAAGACAAAACCCTTAGAAATTGAAGTGAAAGAATAGCATTTATTAAACCCATCATTAGAGCCTAAATCATGCAAAACCCACTTCCAATAACATCATAAAAATCGAGATTTTTACTACCCAAAGTTGATATTACAAAACCCATTACCTTTCCTTGTTGATTTAGGTCGGAATAAACATTCAATCTCCTCCAACACCTTCCAAAAATACGATTTTAAGTTAAAATACAACTAATCTCGATTTAGTTTTGAAAAACCAAAAGTAAACATTAGATCAAGGGTTTTAGAAGCTTAAAAACAAGATTTTGAAGATTAAGGCTTGGAGAAAAGAGGTAAATCAGTAGTTTTGCGCTTTCAAAACGGCTTAAAACCATGATTGAAGTCAAGATTAAAAATGGATTATGAGAAAACCGAGGGTTTAGGCTTGATTAAAGGAGAATATACCTTAATCCCTTTCTAATTCAAGCCTAATTGGGGAATTAGGCCTTAATCGCCCTCTCCCAGCCTATTCCTAAATGGGAAATGGCTCAACCCTTCCTATTTATAGTATGGCTTGAGGTATATACCTAATGAACTAATGGGGTATAAATAAAAATTCAAGCTAAAAATTGATATTTTGAAGATTTGAGAACTCATTATTAAGCATGTGATGATGTCTGGGTCAATTTGGTCTAAAAACCTCAATTTCGTCGGTGGGGACCATAGGGTCCTAAAAAAATCCTAATTTTTAAAAAATTAATAAAAATTTAGAAAAATCATAAAAATTCAGAATTGACCAAAAACTACTTAAAGCTGATAAATGTATGTTAGTTTTGCTTAAAACCTTTAAAATTCTCATTTATTTTTTAAAACTACCGAATTTAATCAAAAAATGCTTAAACCACATGATAACCAATATATAACATTAAAATAAACAGGTTCAAAAATGAGATTCCTTACAATTAACCTCTCAGAAGGCTCTACTCTCAAACTCACTCATATTCCTGTTTACACGAATGTGGGCAGTTCACTTGAAGGGGCCCTTCTATCATTTTGATCAAGGCCTTATAGACATCTAATGGGCTCAAAATTGGGTTCAAATATACTAATTGACGTCATGTACTTAGTGTAATTTTCTTGGCATTTACTAGGATCATGAACCCCTTGAACCGACCCTAGTTGAATTAAAGCACTACAACAAAACTAAGTATTAGCGACGCTTATATAAGCGTCGCAATACTATGCGTCACTAATATATCCTAATAACGACATATAAAAAATCGTCGCAAAAAATACAACTATTAGCGACGCATAATATTAAGCGTCGCTAATAATAGTCTATTAGCGACGCACAACACCAAACGTCGCTAATACGTAATATTTTAGCGACGCTTGAATTTATGTGTCGCTAATACTTACATTATTAGCGACGCTTATAAAAGTGTCACTAATAGATATATATTTAATTTTTTTTAAAATAAATTTCAACACTATTAACGACGTATACTTCCAAACGTCGCTAATAGTTTCAACAATAGCAATATTTAAATAAGAGCGTCGCTAATAATTCTAAATTTTTTTAAAAAATAAAAAATAAGAACTAATAGCGACGTATATGCACTACTACTACCTATTTTTATTAAAATTTTATTTTATTTTTTTTAAATTTTATTATTTTTTTATTTTTAAAAATAAAAAAAATAATTTAAAATACTAATAGCGACGTATATAGTATTTTAAATTAATTTGTTTTTATTTTTAAAATTAATTTTTAAAAATAAAAAATATTAAAAATTTAAAATTAGAGGAAAGATAGTGTGTAGGTAGATAGGAGAGGGAAGAGAGAGAGGGGAGGAAAGAGAGAGAGGAGGGGGAAGAGAGAGAGGGAGGAGAGAGAAAGGGTGGAGAGAGAGGGGGAGGGAAGAGAGAGGGGAGGAAAGAGATAGAGGAGAGGGAAGAGGGAGAGAGGGAGAGGGTGGAGAGAGAGAGGAGAGAGAAAGGGTGGAGAGAGGGAGGAGGGAAGAGAGAGAGAGGGAGGGGAGAGAGAGATAGATAGATAGAGGAGAGGAGAGGGGGAGGGAAGAGAGAGAGAGAGAGGGAGGAGAGAGAGGAGGGGGAAAGAGAGGAGAGGGAGGATAGGGAGGAGGGGGAAAGAGAAGAGAGGGAGAGAGACAAAGAGGGGAGGGAGGAGAGAGGAGGGACAGAGGAGAGGAGGGAGAGAGGAGGGGGGGGAGACAGAGTGATTTTATATTGTTGGTTTTTTAAAAAAATTAATTTTTTTTATTTAAAAAATAAAAAAATTAATTTAAAATAAAATACTAATCACATCGTATAGGAATATACGTCGCTATTAGTACACGTATTAGCGACATATATTATTATACGTCACTAATACACGTACTACTAGCGATGTATACAATATACGTCACTATTAGTATTTTAAATTAATTTTTTTTATTTTTAAAATTAATTTTAAAAAATAAAAAAATCTCAAAAAAATTTAAAAAAAATTTGAAGAGAGAGGGGGGAGGGAAGAGAGAGAGGAGAGAGAAAGGGTAGAGAGAGGGGTTAGAGAGAGAGGAGATAGAGGGCAGAGAGAGAGGTTAGAGAGAGGGGGTAGAGAGAGAGGGTAGAGAGAGAGGTTAGAGAGAGGGGTTAGAGAGAGAGGGCAAAGAGAGAGAAATTTGTTTTAGCGACGGATTTGAGTAAATGTCGCTAAAAGTATATATTTAGCGACATACGGTCCTAGTGACCGTCGCTAATATTAAAGTTTTTAAAAAAAAACCCAAAAAATACCTGCGCGGGGAAATTTCGCACTCGGGCAAAATTTCCCCGCGCCGTATCCTCCCAGCCTCGTCCTTCGCATTTCACCCTTCGCCCATCTCCCGCTGCCCACCACCGCTCAGCCCTTATCGCACCGCCACATCGCTGCGCTGCCGCGCCGTCGCCTTTGCCACACTGTCGTGCCATCGCCTTCCCCCCCCTCAGCCTTTGCCCACCATCGTCTGCCTTTGTCCCCCTCCCGGTAGCCCTTCTTCTGGCCCCTCCTCCCCCTCTGCAGGTACTACCCCGTCGGCCTCCGCCGCCGCGCAGCCACTCTGCCCTGCCGCTCCGCCGCCTTCCGCCCCGTCGCTATTAGTATAGGGGAGGGAAGAGAGAGGGGTAAGAGGAAATTTATTTTGATTTTTTAAAATTTTTTCTTTATTTTTTTAATTTTTTAAAAAATAAAATAAAATTAATAAAATAAAATACTAATAGCGACGTATAGAAATATATGTCGCTATTAGTATGTGTATTAGCGACGTATAAATATATACGTCGCTAATACTAATACTAATAGCGACATATAGTAATATACGTCGCTATTAGTATTTACTTTTTTTATTTTTTTATTTTCAAAATTAATTTTTAAAAATAAAAAATTATAAAAAATTAAAATTAGAGGAGAGAGGGGATAAAGAGAGAGGGAGGGAAAGAGAGGAGAGGGAGAGAGAAAGGAGAGAGAGGAGAGAGGGAGGGAGGAGAGAGAGAGGGTTAGGGAGATAGAGAGAGGGGGGAAGAGAGTGAGACGATAGGGAAGAGAGAGGAGAGGGGAGGAAAGAGAGAGAGGAGGGAAAGAGAGAGGGAGGGGAGAGAGAAAGAGGAGGGAGAGAGGGAGGAGAGAGAGGTGAGAGAGAGTGAGACGATAGGAAGAGAGAGGAGAGGGGAGGAAAGAGAGAGAGAGGAGAGAGAGAGTGAGACGATAGGGAAGAGAGAGGAGAGGGGAGGAAAGAGAGAGAGGAGAGGAGAGAGAGGAGGGAGAAGGGAGGAGAGAGAGAGAGGGGAGAGAGAGTGAGACGATAGGGAAGAGAGAGGAGAAGGGAGGAAGAGAGAGAGAGAGAGAGAGAGAGAGAGAGGGAGGAGAGAGAGAGGAGAGAGAGGAGGGAGAAGGGAGGAGAGAGAGGAGGGAGAAGGGAGGAGAGAGAGAGGGAAGAGAGAGAAGAGGGAAAGAGAGAGGGAGGAGAGAGAGAGAGAGGAGGGAGAGAGGGAGAGGAGAGGAGAGGAGAGAGAAACAAAATTATATAAAAAAAGCTTTTAGCGACGCTCTTCACAAGCGTCGCTAGTAGGCATAGTAGCGATGTATGGATTAATATGTCGCTATTGTATGCATACTAGCGACGCTCAAGGTGAGTGTCACTAAAATGTGTTAAATTAAAAAAAATCGTAGCGGTATAAGTATTGGTATTTAGCGACGCTGTAAAGAGCGTCGCTAATAGTGATCATTAGCGACGTGGAAGACGTCGCGACTGAATCATATTAGCGACGCTCTTTCGGAGCGTCGCTAAAACGTTTAATTTAAAAAAAAAAAAGGCGCAGGCAAAATTTCGCCCGCGCCTTACATATAGCCCCACCGCGTTGCCCAGCTCTTCGCCGCCCTGCAGCCTGGCTGCCCCCCTTCCGGCCGCCCTGCCGTCAGGCTCCGCCTCGCTGCCCAGCACTTCGCCGCCCTGCAGCCTCGCCGCCCCCCTTCCGCCGCCATCCGGAATCCGGCTCCCCCTCCTTCCATCTAGCACCCGGCTCGCCTTCTCTGTCCGCCGTCAACCAGTCCTTCCCTCCTCCCCCTGCCTGCGTCAGCCGCCAACCAGTCCCCTTCCTCCTCCCCCGGCCTCTGGCCTCCGGCCTCCGTCCGCCGCTGCCGCCCGTCCCCCCTCCCTCCTCCCCTGCTGCTCGGTCACCCCTCCCTCCCCCCTTGCTCGGTCCCTCCCTCCGCCCCCGACCTCCGTCCGCCGGCGTCGCCCGGTCCCCCTCCCTCCCTTGCTGCTCACCCCTCCTCCCCTGCTGCTCGGTCGCCCCTCCCTCCCCCACCGGCTCCTCTCCCCCACCGCTCGGTCCCTCCCTCCGCCCCCGACCTCTCGCCGCCGCCGCCCGGTCCCCCACCATCCCCCCTCCACCCCGATGCCCCTCGGCTCGGTCGCCCCTCCCTCCCCCACGTTGCTGTCACGCCCGGCGATGCCCGACCCGAGCCGAACCCGGTCCAAGGGCCGGTCCAGCGCGCGGGGCGACGAAGTGAAATTGAGAAATGATTCTAGCGGAAGACTTAATCCCTAACCACGGGCGATTAACAGCAACACGGAGTGCGCACAATCCTTTGAGCAAGAGTAAATAAAAGGGGAAGAAAAGGTGTTGCTTAACACAAAGTAAACAACAATCTCAAACCCACAAGCTTAGTTTTAAGTAAAGCCCACACCGGCTCAAAATAAGTCATAAGCAAACATAACTGTAACATGTGACATAAATCCACAACAAGAACCCTACACAAAGGTTCGAACATAAAGCATGAAAGAAACGATGATAAGTCACGCAACGATCTCCATCATCACACCCAAGCTACCTCTGACCTTTCCTCAAAAAGGCAATCCTGTCCGTCTGCGTGTCGCACCACGCAGCCCCAAATCAAAACACAAAAGAGGGGTGAGTTTTAACACTCAGCAATGGTTTTAATATCACTGTCAACGTAGAAAATACGGTAGCTTAGAAATGAGATCGTTTCAGATCAAAGATTTACATGGTGCATCACTTTCTGATCACACATTCATATCACTTAACACTGCATCAAAATGCATAATTCAACCTGCATGGATGTATCTCTAGCATACATATTCCCACATGCATAACATCAAAATCAACATGCATGGATGTATCTCTAACATACATATTCCACATGCATAACATCAACATCAACATACATGGATGTATCTCTAACATACATATTCCACATACATAACATCAAAATCAACATGCATGGATGTATCTCTAACATACATATTCCACATGCATAACATCAACATCAACATGCATGGATGTATCTCTAACATACATATTCCACATGCATAACATCAACATCAACATGCATGGATGTATCTCTAACATACATAATCCACATGCATAACATCAAAATCAGCATGCATGGATGTATCTCTAACATACATAATCCACATGCATAACATCAAAATCAGCATGCATGGATGTATCTCTAACATACATAATCCACATGCATAACATCAAAATCAGCATGCATGGATGTACCTCTAACATACATAATCCACATGCATAACATCAAAATCAGCATGCATGGATGTATCTCTAACATACATAATCCACATGCATAGTATCATCACAATCAACCTCCATCAAGGAGTAATCACACATTAATGTCACACGTACGGGAGCATAGACAAGGCCACGAAGGCGTGTCATGGTACAAAATTCTACACAAGAATTCAAGAAAGATCGGGGTTGTCAATCCCTAATACCGGCCGCCCTGGACGATCCCTGGCCAAGGATGTCCCATTCTCACACAGAGAATCTAGAGCAGGGGTGTTCGCCTCAGTGGACATCTCTGCGGAGGGAAGAGCCCGAGTTCTCACACAGAGAACCCTAGAACACGTGGTAGCGGGGTGCACACGGCATACCACACTGGATTCTCAGGGTCCAGATGACACACATAAAAATATTCTCACGTGTCCGCAAGACAAGTACACAACTCGTCCCCACATCATTCCATTAAACAAGACTCAACCCGGCGAGTGCACTCGTTCCACACAGAACTCCAAATCGTTCCACACAGGAACTTCAAATCGTTCCACACAGAACTTCAAATCAAAATATGTCCTTTCGGACCAATCAACTTGCGATTAATCCACGACCGATAAACCCGGCACGCAATTCCATCACATTGCATCCAATCGGTCAAATTCGATTAATCACGATGAAGCCTCAATTGGAAATCCATTTTCATGATGCGTGCAACATGGTACATGCGTGGGCAAAGCATACATGAACCCTAATCATGATAAGTGCTCTCACCAGCCCCTAATGCATCATTCAAAATCACGATATTAAGCTTCAACATCATCATTTAACCCCCACATGTGTGTGTGTGTAACTAGTAGAAGCCTTTCACATGATGCATATTAACATGCTTGAAAATCAACTCACTACCACACTACACATGTGAATTTCTACCTAAACATGAATTCCAAATGAAATCATAGTAGAAGAATCGTTGAAATCTTAGCTAGATTCAAAACTCAACCACAAAGGCTAAACACCTATAACATCACTCATTTCATCATTGAGTCATGGTATTCACCAACATTCACACACCATTAATCACAATTTATCATGACAAATCTGTCCAACAATGATTGTAGTCCCTCTTGAAATATGCTTAACCAAAGGGAAACAACTATTCATAATTTCAAAATAACGATTCCAACATCATGCCACAAAACATAAGTCATTCCACCATCACTAAGCATATATCTCAACTCCATAAACTCAATAGCATACATTTTCAGTAGCCTAACATAGCTTAAAACACTCCACATTCGTATAAAATTGGCAAGCCAAAGTGGAATCATCAAAATAGGCATCATACACTCAACATGCAATTTTCTGTGTAGCCGATCCATCGCCCTTCAGGCCGTTCGATCGGTTACACGCAAAATTTTGAAATTTTCAGTTCAGCCGATCGATCGCCCTGCAAGGCCGATCGATCGCCAACACGGCAGAACAGTCATCTTCTTCCTTTCGCAAAATCAAACCGAGACACCATAGATAACACTTCAAATCCACATCTAGCACCCTAATCATCATCAAAAGTCCTCCTTAACTTCCAGAATATCAAACCAAACCATAATAATGCAAAACCCTAAGAAATCGGGATTAAATAATTCCATTTTCTAATCTTACCATTAACACACTAAATCAAGCAAACCATTTCAAAATAAGCCAAAAATGAAGAGTTTTACCATGGATAAACAGAGATTTTGAAGACCCATTACCTCAGCACTTGATTAAGCTCGGATTGAAGAGTCACCCTTCTTGAAATCCTTGAAAATACAATGAGTTTGAATTAAACACCAATGGAAATCGATTTACTTAAGAAATCCCTAATTAAATCTTAGATCTAGGGCTTGTTGGTAGTAAAAATCGAATTTTGAAAGTTAGGGTTTGTAGTAAAACGCAAATCAGTAGCTTTTGATGGTCAAAAACGAATTGAATCAAGGGGAAAATGGTAGATTTAGAAGAAATTAAGAGAAAAGCCATGGATTAGTGCTTAATTAGAGCAAGCTTACCTTAATCGGCTTCTAATTCGGGCCTAAGTGGGGATTAGGCCAGACCTCCTTCCTTAGCCTATTCCCAAAAATGGAAATAGCTCAGGTTTGCCCTTTTATAGTAAGGGTTGGGGTAGGCAAAGGTAAGTTTTGGGGTGTAAATATGAAAAGTAGGCTAAAAGTGTTTATTTTGCAAATTTAAGCACGAATTAAGCCTAATAAAATTCTGAAAATTTTTGTGTGACCTTAAGTATATGTCTAGGTTCATTTGACACAAAAATAAAATTTTCGACCGTGGGGCCCACAGGGGTCCCGCCAAAACCCTAATTTTTGGGAAAATAGTAAAAATTCCGAAAAATCTCAAAAATTCACATTTGGTTTAAAATCACTTAAAACCACTAATATTGAAGTTAATTTTGGTTAAAACCATCACAAACTCTATTTATTTACAAAATCACCGAATAAGATCAAAAAACACGTAAATTGCACGATAACCCATAATTAAATAAAAATCAAAACCGGTTTAAAAATGAGGGTCCTTACATTGCCCCTCTCCCCCCTGCTAGTCCCCCCCTCCCTCCCCCGCTGGCGACTTTATGCCGCTGGCGGGTTTTTTTATTACTTTATTAAGTCACTAGCAACGCTTATCAAAGCGTCGCGAATGCTTTTTTTTATTTCATATTAGCGACGTCTTGTAAGCGCCGCTAATTTTTTTTATTTTATTTTTTATTTCATATTAGCGACACTTTATAAGCGTCGCTAATTATTTTTTTTTTTTATTTTTTTTTTTGGTATTTCATATTAGTGACGCTCAAAAAGCGTCGCGAATGGTTTTTATTTTTATTTTTTTTACACATTAGCGACATTATTTAAGCATCGCAAATGGTTTTTATTTTTTATTTTTTTATTTTTATTTTATATTAGCGACGCTTCTAAAGCGTTGTTTTATTTTTTTATTTCGTTGTTTTAGAAATTTATTTTTATTATTTTGTTTATTATTTTTAAATTTTTTTATCATTAGCGACGTATATTAAGCGTCGGTAATACATAACTAGTAGCGACGCTTATTGGTAAGTGACGCTTATTGGTAAGCGACGCTTATTGGTAAGCGACGCTTATTGGTAAGCGACGCTTATTGGTAAGCGTCACTAATAGTAACCTATTAGCTACGCTTAGTATACGTCACTAATAGTAACCTATTAGCTACGCTTAGTATACGTCACTAATAATTATATTTTAGCGACGCTTAAGGTAAGCGTCGATAATAAGCAGTAGCGACGACACTTTTAACGACGTATTTTGCGACATTTTTTTGCGTTGCTAATATACATTAGCGATGCTTAGGGTACTATTAGTGACGCTTATATGCGTTGCTAATACTGCAATTTGTTGTAGTGAAGGTTTATAATTAACCCTAGGGGCAAAATGGTCAATTACCTACTCACTGGGATTTTTCTTTACTAATTGGTTTAGCTTATACTTAGGTTACCCATTAAAATCTCACTTAGATTTTTTTCCAATTTTCAAGATCACTCGACTAAGTCAGGTAAGTAAATATTACACGATAATTAAACTACTAGGGGTAAAAGGGTTATGTTGCAGGATATGATATTTTTTCCCAATCTAAAAATTGGTCAAGACACTCCCACCCCTATCTATATGCATGAGTAATTTTCTAGAATTTTTTTGACTTTTTTAGCCCCTTGAATTGGACCTGGTTCAATTCCCTTCTCTTTTTCTTTTTTTTAATATTTTTAAACCCAAGCCTGGTCTACAACTCCAACCTGGAACGGGCCAGACTTGCGGACCCGATTGGTGGTCATCTTCCTCTTGGAGACTCCCGTAGGGCTGTGAGCAGCAGCTGGATCAAATCCAGCCGCCAGCCTAGCCCTCTTGCCACAAGACTGGCAATATGGCCATTGGTGGAAGACTTCCGCCAGAGGAAAATGGTCGAATCATGGCCGGTGTGATGCCGATCCGAAGATTTTGAATGACGGACTAATTTTATACCATTGGAAAGCACAACAGCCACCATGGCCAGGAGCAAGGGCACGCCTGCTCAGATCGCCTCCAAGTGGCGAATCTGATGGGCCCAACCTCGCTTCTCTGTCCGGTGACCGCCGATCAACGTCGAAACTGCATGGATTCACCCATGTCTGCCCGCGAGCAAAATTGCCAGCGGATGCAGCGGATGTAGCGGCTGCCACAGCCGGAGTTGGGGCAGGGCAGTTTGATTCCCTGTAGGGTGGTGAATCTAAGGGACCCAGTCCCCGCCACTGGCAGAATGTACTTTGCTTCCAGCTGGAGTCCAAAACAGTTCTTTGAAGAAGGGTGGCGAATGCTAGCGGCTCACTCTTCTTAGTTTACCAATTAATAATTATTGCCCAAACTAAGAAATCAAAATAAATAAAATTTATTCAATGATCTTACCTCTCTTGCAAATTTGTTGTCGATCAACTGCCATCGAAACTTCAAGCTCGCTTCTCCCCTTGGCCAAAAAGCTCCCCCCTAAGAGCCCTTATTAGGTTTTTATAAGCATGAGGATTAGTGTTCCTAATCACCTAAGGAGTTGGGGCAAACCTCCCCACTTAGGCCACCTATTTGGGCCCATAAAACATAATTTCGCAACATTAATTACTCGGGCTGGTATAGTGATTTAAACAGACAATTTACACGTCTAATTCGGGTAAACAAACCCTGTGTACTATATTCAATTTCAAACGGTTGTATCTCTCTCATCCGAACTCCGATTCACGTGTTATTAGTGGTGTTTCAAAGCTCTTTCTATCTACTTTCCATCCATATAAGTTTCAGCTACCAATTCTATCCGCTGGTCAGGTTATTGATATAAGAAAGTCAAGGGGTCCAGGTGGTTGACTTCAAAATTTTAGAAAATTCCCAGACGTTACAATCGGCCAGTCCTCTAGTAGTAAAAAATATATATTTTTACTATTTTCAATAGTTCTCCATAAGCTGAAAGAAAAAAAAAAGAGAAGGGGTTGTGTTTTTTAAGGAAATTTAGGTTATTATAAACTTGCAAGTCATCTTGGTTAGTTGTGAAAGACCACACTTGAAGGCCAAAGGCATATGATATTTTGTGTTATGGGGTCAGGTAGTAGGTTCGAAAGATTAAACATCTTTCCGTTAAAAATAAAATTCAAATAAAAAAATAAAAAAAGGATTTGTTTAGGGTTGGACTAGGCCAAGCCTGTTTAGGTCGAGCTAGGGCAGAACTTTTAAAAGCCCACCTTCACCCAACCCCTTTTTAGCCCTACCCACAAGCCTACTCTCCCTAGAGAATAATATGTGGTTATAAGCTATTGGTTCTGCTGCACTGCCTCCTTTTTTTTGCATGACAACGACAACACTAAGATCTAATGTGTTGGGACAAGTTCCTCCCTACAACATAACTGACACTAATGTGACTATCACGACCCCGATTTTCAAAACCCTTTTTAAATAAAGGACATGTGATAAATCACGATAATTTTTTTCTTTCTTTCTTAAACACAAAGTAAATCACCTAATTAAATATCCAGGCTGTAATAACTGGGGTTCATAAATCCAAATATCAAAACATATGATATTATTACACGTGTCAAATTTTAATAAACAACAGGTTAACCCTTTAAATACAAGTCTGTCATCTGTCTGAAAATAAACAACTAAGTAAAATTGTCTCTCACGCCAATAATTACAATTACTTACAAAATTGAAGAAGTAAGAAACTAAATCCCACTAGTGCAATATCGTCCTCACACGCCCACCAATGTCTTGATCTCGCAATGTCCTCATCTAAAGAGCCTGCAAGCAAACATGACCAAACAGGCAACAAAACATCTCCTCCCCTTGGAGGAGTGTTTTAGAAAAATAAAAATATTAATATTTTTTGGATTAGACCAGCATCACCCGATGTTAGTTGCCTACATACTCGTTAGACAACATCTCTAATATTTCAAACAAGATTGGATCAAGAAGTGGTTCTGCCTAAAACTACACTATACTAAGAAGCATAACATCACACATGCAATACTTAAGTATTTTCAAACAACCTACATTTTATGCAAGTCTTTTAACCGTTTCACATGTTCTAATTAAACAAACAATATCAAATAATGTTATTAATCATCTCTCAAACCATTGTTAGATAATTAATATCCTCGTCTAATCCCAACGACAGACAGACTCATTAGATGTCAACCCATGTGACAAATGATAAACTCACCATAAACCACCCTCAAAGGTAAATCTATGACGAAACACCCTGGATTCCACCAGGCCCCTCGAATCCACCATGAAGTATCATCGCCCCTCATAGCCCACAAAGGACCTGACCGGAGTGGAAGGGCATGACCCACAACTACACCTAAACAAAAGTGGCGGGAAAAGCCAACCAAGCAGGATGTCAACTAATTCAAATGCGTGTATACTAAAAGATCCTCAATAGATCTGTGGTGAGCCCAGCTCAGGCAGAGCTCCCTCCAATAGGAGGTGCAACTACAAGGTCATATCAGCAGCTCCTCAATAGAGCTAAAACTCAAAAAATCATTCTAAACCCTATCTTGGTCATCATTAAGCCAAGATTTTGAATGACTATCCCAAACCTTATTAGTCCCTTCTATACTGGGGTTTAAAACTTGAAACTACCATTGGTTCATCAACTAAGGTAAATCATCAGGTCAAAGGCTTTGTTTACTCTATGAACTAGTCGTAGGCCCCTCTGAGGTATGTTAGTCTTTATCTTGATTAGGTGTTCTAGCCCAATCCAAAGCTATCAACCCCATCAATTAATCTTTCAATAATCTTAAGCTAGTGATCAATTATTATCACAGCATCAATATCAAATATCAAAATAATGAACAACATAAACAATCAGAACTACACAGGTCCAAGCAAATCATAATATCAATAACTAAATTAAATAATGATATTAGATTGTCCGAGTTCTCATGCCCTAACCCATCCTTGGGTTAACTTAATGAATATCTTTCAAAACTGATCATAATGCACTTGAAGGCATTAAGGTAATTATCTTACCTTGGACATGACCCTCTTTGTTCTTACAACATTCTTTAACCTCTCAAAATTTTCAATATCACATTGGCCCCTTAATTTCATCCACGCAAAAGCGGGCCGGTACGCTTATAAGGATATTTCTATCTTTTAGGTCAGGGCTTCCCTGAAACTCAATAGGTCAAAAACTAATCTCAGGGTTACACCTTGACATTATGAACCCAAGGTAATTTTTTTGCCGTTTAACGGGGCCATAAACCCCTTGAACCGACCCTGGTTAAATTAATTGTCTTACCTTAACCCTAGGGGTAGAACAGTTAATTATCTAATTAATGAGATTTTTACTTAGCTTGTGGTCCAAAATTTAGGATACATATTAAAATCTCACTGAGATTTTTATCAATTTTCAAATCCACTCATAGACCCTTGAATCAAAGCCCCTAAACATGGTCACTAATCATTATTCTATGTGCCGACTCATAAGGGTAAATTGGTCATTTTAGAGACTCTAGGATTTTTCCATGGTGTAAAACTTGGTCATGGTACTTTCATATTCCCATAGTCATTTGTAATTTTTTTCACATTTTTTGACTATTTTCTCCTACTGAACCGGACCCAGTTCTCTTGGTATACTTCATTTTTTTTATAAAAAAAATAGATTGGACCAGGTCAAACCCATTCGAGCCCAGTGCTGGCCAACGCGGTTTGGGTCACCTGTCCTGAAACTGCGTGTGACTTCCCATGATGCACGGGTCATCTACCTCACGTCCGGCCAAAGGCTGAAAATGCTCTGGTGGCGGCGGCTGTCAAGGCGGAGCGAGGTTAGGCCTCACCGGATTGCTGCACGACAACCAATTCGATGGGCCTAGACTTGTCGTTGGCCAGGGCAAAAGCTCCACCTTTTTTTCTGCAACTATAGTCAGTTCGAAGCACAACAACGACAAGGTGCCACGACCAGGCTCAACAAGATCACTGTCTTTTGGCGATTCCAGGACCCTGAGTCCCGGCTCCGGCCAAGTTTTGCACCTCGCCGCCAATGTTTTTTTTTCGATAACCCACGCAGCGGTGGTGGAATTTACCGCCGGCGGGTTCGTCCCCCGGTCGCTTTTGCCCAGCGACCAGGGTTTTTGGCCGAATGAAGACCGACCAACCACTGGCCAAACGGTGGCCGATTAGCATGCATCCAGCCGAAAAATGAAATTACAGAAACCTCACACTGTTCAACTAAATTACAGAAGAGTGATTTTTGCAATCAGTGTTCCAAATTAATTGCATAAATATAATTACATTCAAATTTATTTAATAAATCCTTCGTTAAACTACACTTCAAGACAACGGAAACTATCCTACCTTAATCGCCGATTTGTTGTCAATCCACCGCTACCAGAGCCTTATCGAAGCTTCACTAATTGCCTTCTCTCCCCCCATTAGCCAAGACCCACCTAATAGTGCCCTAATTAGGCATTTTACAAGCATATCGATTAGGGTTCCTAATCCCCCTAGAAGTTGGGCTAATCATCCTCAATTAGACCACCTAATTAGGCGACTAAAAATTAATTTTGGAGCTCTAATTAATCGAGCCCGTAAAATAACTTAAACAACCCAAATACAAGTTTAAATAAGGTAAACGGGCCCTGTACGATATGTTCAACTTCGAATAGTCATATCTCCCTCATCCGAACTCCACTTCGCACGTTCTTGGTGGTGTTTTGAAGCTCTGTCTGTCTACTTTCTTACTACATAAGTTCAGCCACAAATTAGATCTAAGGAAGAAGTTATTCTAATAAGAAAGTCAATAGGTCAAATAACCTAATTTCTGAGTATTTAATTTTTAAAACTCAGAAAAATCCGGGATAGTACAATCTTCCCTCCTTAAAAGAATTGTGTCCTCACAATTCGCCACGGCCAACCCTTGACAAGCTCAGCCTTTAACTCAAAAGTAATTCTACCATCCCCAAATCACAACAATTGCAACTAATAATTTATGTAGAACACATACTTAATATCCCACAAAATTCAGGTCGTTACATTCTACCTTTCTTACAAGGAATTGTGTCCCCGCAATTCTCCAAGGCCATTCTAAAATTAGCTCACCTTGAATGGCACACTCACCCCCTCTAGGGTTACACATTAATCTCATTCGAACTCCAGCTTCCGCTGTGTAATTCATTTTAATGAAATATTATCTCTACTAACTAGAGGCTTATAATTGCAATGACCATGTAATTTTAAGTGCTTCCTTGATTCTAATGACTCCTAACATTGAAGCACAATATTTTACATAAAAAAAAGGGTTCTAAGGTTCATTAAATAAGAAAATTTTGAGGGTTTTGATAGAAGAAGACATGAGAATTAAAATTAAGCGTGAAGAACCTTCAATTCTCCATTAAGTGTCAAAGAATAAAGGATAAAATAATCAAATTACTCACCTTAAGGGAAGCTAGGGCACCACCACAAATTCTTAGTAAAATCAAAAGAGTTTTAAAACTATCTAATTAAGGCTCTTATGACATATTTATATATATATATATATATATATATATATATATATATATATATATATATATATATATATATATATATATATATATATATATATATATATATATATATATATATATATATATATATATATATATATATATATATATATATACATATTTATATATGGTGGGGATTAGTAATCCCTCTAGAGTTTGGGCTACTAAACCAACCTTGAGCAACCTAAATTAGCCCTTAAGCAAATATTCTCGTAACTTACTTTAAATAGGCCTAAAAAGCTAAATAAAATGCCCAATTTTAAGTCTAAATCTAATAATTTGGTATAGTGTATCTAGTACAACTAACCATATTTCATTCATCCGAACTTTGATTTATGCGTTCTTAGTGGCATTTCAAAACTCTTTCTATATAGTTTATAACCATACTAGTCTTAGACCTAAATTTAATCTATTTAAAAAGTTATCTAAATAGTAAGGCTAAATGGTCAAACTCCTTACATTTCTACAAGTCAACTACAAATAAGACGATTAGAAAACAAAAATTACCTGATCTTATAAGATGTGTGTTCTTTCCTACCAAACAATGTGTTAGTGCAACACGAGGCCTCCTACATGATAATGATTTTTCTATACGAGAATTTGTCTGATAAAATGTATATTTATTTTGGATTCTTAAATCAAGCCCAAATATAATGTTTTGTTAGACAAGTTTTGGTGTAGCAATGTAGGGTTATTAGCACCCTTTTTCTACTTTTGTGCTGCTAATATTCTTGGCAAAAACACAAAAATAAAAAATCATACTAGCGTTGCCAACCACAGGCCATGCAGGGTGGGGACGCCCTTTATGCATTCAAAATTTAGAAATGGGGGTTTTGCACACTAATCTTTTTTTTTTATCACACCAAAATAAACATAAGCAATTTTACATCAATTTATGCTCCCCTATAACAATAAACCCAGCATTAGCTACATATGAAATCAGTTGATATATAAGATTAACGACACTCATAGTAACACACATTAGCATAAGTAAAAAACGACCATTAGTGAAGCAATTGCCCTAACATATACACTATCGATCTCCTATGCATAGTTTAGGTTTGGATCATTGTCAATTAGAAGTAAAAAACGAAAACTCTTCTAACGTAGAGGACTAGGTTTGGTTCCTTAAGGCTTAGCATATAGCATGGAAGTCCTGCAAGGCTATAACAACCATGTGTCCAAGCCATGGCGTGGAGCCCACACATAAACACATCATTCATGCGTTCTTCTCTTTAAGACGAAATAACCGAACAATAATCACCGCCATGTTTCTATCACGAATGTCCCTATAAGAAAGGATGAAACAGAAGCAAAACCAGCACGCTTACATCATTAACTGTCCGAATATTGCAAATGAAATCAATCACTGCTGCCTGCAAACCAGTTACTGAAATTTATGACCATCTATTGAAGAATCCCTGCTTGTACAATAAGCATTATGTAAATATTGGACATTAGTGAAGCAATTGCTCACTTTTCGTATAAAATTCATTTTCTCTATGAGTTAGACATTTAATTACACAGAAATAATAATACATACAAAAAATATATTAAGATATTTGACCATACACATTTAGTGATTGCGAACAAAAAAGATTTGAAGTTGGGCGTTTGAAACTCAGCCTGAAATGTGAGATAGCAGCTCGCCTTCAACAGAACAAAGAGAGTGTAGATAGCAGGGCACTCTGATTGACCAACGTAATAAGAAGTAAGAGTTAGGTAGAAGCAAAAAAGAATTGAGACTCATCCACAAAATAGATTTAGTCCTGTACATGTAACAATCTGCACACAAGCCACTCCCACTGGAATTGCTTCACTAAAAAACGTCCATGCCGAAAAACAAGCACTCAGCAACTAATTTCACGTCTTATGTAAGTTGTGATACTTCAGCGAGAACTGGTTGAGGTGTTGAAGGCTTTATCATGGGTTTCAAAGACTCCATGATACTGGCAAAAGATGGTCTCTTCCAAGGGTCCCTACAGTTTTACGAACAAAAGATGTGTTTAATTGCTGCAAGAGGGAATCCAAAACGAAAAATGGATGTACGGTTATGTAGTTACTTGGCCCAGCAGGACTCAATCACAGCAGCGACTTGAGGGTTAATATCACTCGGAATTTCAAGCCTTCTGCCCTTGAAACCAACAGCAGCCACTACCTGTAAAAGTGAAATACTCTGAAACGAGATAGAACAGGCAGCAACAAACTCTGTGTTGCAGTCTAAGTAAATATATTATTATTTTCTATTTCTTTATGCCTGAGATTTTCATTTCATAAATAGAATACATGTTTACAAGGACTTTGATGAAGCTGTTCGATTAGATAGAGAAGAAAAAGATTACAAATATATGAAATAAGTGAGGGGGGAGGGAGGAAAACCCATGCGTATCTTGCATGAGGAAAGCAAAAAAAAAGGGGCACAAGAGAGAGTTTTGAGGATTAAATCGACCAATAATAGGGAAACAAAAAGCAACAAGAAATTTAAGTGCAAATGGAACCAAATAGAAGTCATTCATTTACCAAGGCAGTGTCTTTTTTGCAAGAAAATTTGTGCTTGTTACTTCCCGTATTTTGCTAACCAAACAGACCCAAGAATTGACCGGGTAAACCAATGCATGTAACGAAGCAGATTATCTTTCTCAGACATGCTCGTTCCATTATTTCCTAGAACTTATAACTGTTCAAACACATGCATGCTAGCCCTTAACAAACCTGTGCAGGATTCAGGTTACTCCATGGTTGTTGCAATGTTACCAACTCCCATAAAATAACACCAAAACTGTATATGTCGGATTTCTCATTTGAAGGCTCATCACGTAATACCTCTGGTGCCATCCACTCAGGCTGATAAATTGAATGAACACAATTAAAGGAAAATATAGCCAAACATATGTCGGCACCACAAAGCATCATAGGACATTTCAATGCATTTACAAGTACTTACAGTCCCCGCTGCAGATTTAGAAGAAAGGAAAGTGTTTTCCTTCAAACGGGAAAGACCAAAATCACAGACCTGGGTGACCAAACGAAATTCTCATATAAAGGACCGATTGTGCAAAATAAAAAGGAACTATTAAATGACAAGCCATACTGAAAGTGTGCTATGTTATGATTTGAGTAATGCTAAACAGGCAGTAGAACAACGTTATGTTATTATGACAAGAACTTGTAACTAACCTTTACTGTATATTTTTTATCCACCAAAAGATTAGGAGACTTCAAATCTCGATGAACTATTGGAGGGTTACGTTTATGGAGGTAATTCATTCCCTTTGCCTGCATAATTAAAGGCATAAACTAAGAGACTACATAGTGGGTTTAATTAAGTTAATAATTATATAAATTGATACAAAATCTGGCTGTCCCATTATAAACGGTTTCCTTGAAAAAATTGAAGTTGGTTTTGAAACATACCACATCATAAGCCATACTCAAACGTCGCCTTTCATCCAATCCTTCTCTTGCTCCAGGTCTGTGCAAAAGCCTATATAGGCTCCCTCTGCAAATCCACATAAGCATAGTTCCAATGAGTACAGAACTTATTAATAAAAGATAAATCAAAGAGAAATTAACTACAAAAAAACCTTGATAAGTATTCTGTGACAATAGACAAATTTGGTGGTTGTGTAACAGCTCCCATAAAAAGAACAATGTTCGGATGTCGCAAACGTTTCATTATAGTCACCTACCACAAATAAGTGAGTGACAGTTTGAAAAAAATCATAATGGATCTTAGAGAAAAGACATTAGAAAGTTTATAACAAAAGAACAAATATGTTAATTAAGAGGAAGTTTTGGCATAAATGTACCTCTCGCAAAAACTCCTTAGTACGCTCTGCATAAAAATCCTGTTCCATAAGAATCTTCACAGCAACCTCCTATTTGATTAAAGCCATGATTAACTTTTTTTAAAAGAAAATAACCTGAACTGTAAGTTCACTGGCATAAAGCAATCATAAAAGATTCAGGGAAAAATAGCCATAAAGCTTATCATACTACATGATAGATCTTTAACAAATTCAACCACTCATATCTGCATTTCAAAGATAGCTCTTTCCATAACAGCAGACAATTGATTGTTGAGCATGTAGAGAAATTTTCAGGATTTAGCACTTACAGAGCCATGCCAATCAGCTCGATGGACTGTCCCAAAAGATCCTGAACATAAGAATGTAAAAACAAACAAGCAATTAGAAAAAAAGAATGCCAGCATTTACTCAACATTCTTTCAAGCGTTAAGACAAACAAGTTCTTAAAAGAAGTGATAATAAAACAAAAGGTACCAGCCCCTATTCGCTCTTTTAGAACAAGATCACTCCAAGGAATCTCATCCACTTCCAGGGCCAGATCCTTTTCCAATCTACTGCTTCCAGCTTGGCTATTTTCAATGAGCCTGTTGGGCCTCAAATTTGATACGGCTAAAATTGGAGGAACATCTCTACGCCTGGTCCGTTGGATTTGCTCTTGTTGAAAAGGCTCATTAATCACACAATGTTGAAATACTTCAGTCTGGGAAGAAGTTAGCCAGTATCTCTGCTGAGAGTCATCTGTTGGCTGATGACTAGCAGATTCTGGATTCTTACCATATGAAGGATCTGCACCATTCTCTTGACCTAAAATAACAATAATTACCTTTATTAAATTTCTATAAAGCACTTACATATGTGAAGATTGAAAAGGTTATAAATGGTACAACCATTCCTAAACAAGTAAATAGGACCATATCCATTGACATTAGAAGATGACTCAGAACTAATCACCTGTTGAAGTATCATCAAATATCAAATTTAGCGACTGGCAGTCTGAGAAGTATTGTTTGGCCAGTGACCTAAAGTTTTCAGCAATTTGAAATGATTTGAATTTTGGAAGGCGCAAGGGGGAACATACGGTGATAGACAAAGGACCATTAAGTAAGGAATCAGGTTCGCACAAGAATCCTGGATTTCCAATTAAATCAATCAAATATTCCCTGTCAAGGATCAGATAACGTCAGCAGGAGAAATGCAGTGAAGCTTTGATAAATACAACTAAATATTTTTTGCTCTGATATTTTAAGCAGAGGATCCATGTAATCTTTGATTAATCTCCCAAGATACAATCACAAATCTATGAATTACAGATGGCAAGGCTAACACTTAATGCATACTACATTTTCCATAGTTAATTCAACAGGATAGAATTTAAAGAAATACAAAACTCAAGGAAACAAGCGAAGATATCTAAAAGTTTTACAAAACAATACTCTGTTTACAAGAAGCCAATGTCACTTAATGCTAGCATACATAAAGTTATAAACTAGTAATAAATGAAGTACACACAGTTGAATGACATCTGCAAATGCATCTTGAATACAGCTTATATAGCCAAAATTATATTTTTATTTGAGAAAAATGCAAAACATGCAAAAGAATTTATCTGCCATAAGTAGTAACACTACAAGTTCTGGACACTTGAATCTTATAAACAGAACATTTATATTCATTAGCACAGAAACAACAAACATCTTTTACACTTAATAATTATGATTATCAAAACACAATAACAAAAACAATTGTGGTAATAATGAAATTATTGAGAGTAACAGTAACTTCCACATTTCTTAAGAAAAGTTAACACACACAAAGTGAAACAATGGATGAACAGGCAGACACTACCATGCCTACTCATTATATTTAAACTGCTCATCATTATGGAAATTTATAGACTTCAAAAAATAAAGAAGACGGAATAATGCAGAGGGCTTTATTTTTTACCTTCTTTAAAAGCCAAGTTGTATAAATTCATTAATTGAAGTCCATATCAAAAAGGCTATAAATACACACTTGTCCACATCAAATTGCACAAGACATGATGAAGCGCCATCTCTCTGACAGTACTTGCAGCCTCTAGCAATCCGGCAAGGTAAATTAATTGAGTCTGCTAATACCTGTGAGCAAACAAAGGTCAGTCTTGATAAAAAAAACATAAGGATCAAATTGACCACTATCATATCGGAATGAATGACAGATGCTGTTTAACAAAAGGCTGTTAAAAAACCAATTTAAGGCAAATGTCACAAACAGAAAAACTAAGTAGCACATATATAATTGTAACTTCTAAAATAATATTCCCACCTTGAAAAGAAGAGCACGATGCGTGCAAAGGCCAACTGACAAACTACCAACAGGGAACACAATAGAGCCACCATGGTCCTTGAGAAAATCACAGCAATTCTTCCAGCGGGGTAATAAGCTAGACTCCTCGGAAGAAGCTGCACCCCTTGTAATAAAAAATCAAGTTTTAATTTATGAAAGAAGAATGCATGTAGCAAAATGTTATTATAAAAAACAACTCACCCCATTTGAATACAGACGAGGTTTGAAAGCTGATCTACTACATCTGTTGTTGTATGACAGCTGGACAAATGGGTAACTAATTTATTCTCTAGTTCTCTTAGATTGAGATCAATCCTCCTATCAATTAGAACTACTTCAACTGACGAGTCACGAGGATCTACTGCCTTAAGAGATTCCATAGATGGAACTCGTCCATTTTCTTGTATATCGTTGCACACAGTCCACACATATGGATCCATTCCTTGGATGAAATAAAACCCATCTGGTACCTTGTCGTAATAAGATAAGCATCCATTTACCTGGTAAAATTGAATGATACCACAACTTAAAACAAAAACGAATATTAAGAATGAGATGGAATACTTCATCACATAAATGAACGAGTCAATCTAACAATAATAATACCGAGGAGTATTGCATCTTATATATCATGGAAATTTTCCAAACTCATGATGCAGAAATCATAGTAGCAAATGATAATATATCTGGGTAGATACAATTTCCAGGAGAATTTAAACACATCAATGACTCGAACCCCAGAATCAGAAATCGTATGCATTAAAACACAATGGACTCAAGAACTCAAATGCATAACATAATTTGGCAGCTATTGTCACAGAATGGAAGGCGGGATATAAGAGGCTCAATGAATGCAATTACTCAACCCCAATGTTATGAGAATTTTAAATGTTTATATGCAGAGTTTAAATATTAGAAACAAGGATGTCCTCGAGTAATGGGAACTATGGCAATGCTGGCCTAAAACCCGAACTGTCATACAAGTACCCGCATTTGTTTTTTTGGACGGAATCATACAAGTACCAACATAAGTAATCAAAAACTATCCTGGACACTTTCCAATAATGATATTGAATAATAGTACAACTCATATACAATTTGAAGCCCACCTTAACACGAATTTTTTAGAAGAGAACATGATAAAGTATGCCAATTTGGAGATTTGGAAACATAAAGTAGAACAAAAGTAACTTAATCATATTGTATCTAAATTAAGAATTCGGTCTTCCATAATTTGAATTTTTGTACTAAAACCTAAACCAATTGTTGCAAAGCATGCAAAAAAAATTTAGCTTCACCCACCCAAAATCGATGTGAAACAGATTCCACCGAAGCCATCGGTGGCCCCAGCACGGAATCATCCGGTTTGGGGCACAAGAAGTTGGGATCGTCCGCACAGGTCGCGTCGGACGAAAGCCGCAGCGCCAGCGCCAGTTGAAGCTGATAGCTCTCCTCCGTCTGCTGCGCCCAGCTCTTAGAAGACGACGACCCGCCGCCCGGCCCAACCGCATCGGCGACCAAATTGGACCGCCCGTCCCCGCTGCCTCCTCCGACTTTGAATAACCCCACCCCGTCCAGCACGGGGCCGTAGAATTCCGCATCGTTCGCACCCGCTCCCGCCCCAGAGAACGTCGGATGACAGAAGTCCCCAGACAGTGAGCTCTCGCCGAAGCTGCTGCCGCTGGACTGCCTCTGCAGCGACGACGGAAAGAGCTGCCCGATCCGGCCTCCGCGGAGGTCTGCGGCGCGGTCGTCGGAGGCGAGGGGCCAGTCCAAGCCGCCGCCCCGATCGGTCTTCACCTTGTTCTTCTCAGTGGGGACTGAATCGAAAATTTTGAGGTGCTGGGTCTGGGGCGGGGGATCCTCGGGGTACTGGCTGAGGAGGGAGTAGTTCGATCGCCGGCCGGGCATTTCCATAGATGGAAGCGGCTGCCCCAGCCCAAACCCTGCGCCTCAGTAAACCCTAGAAACCGCCATTTTCGGCCCTCTTGAACGGAATACGGCGGCGGCACGTCGGAGGGAGACAAGGGAGGAGAAATTCGGTCCGACAATCCTGCTATTGCACGTCCTGGCAAAAAAACGAAAAAATAAAATTTGAGTCATTTTCCCGATCGAGCCGATGCCGGTTTTATTGAAAATAAAAATGAACGTGTTTTAGAAAACATGTTTAGTACTGCGAAGTATAATTGCCGTCAGTTCATATGGGGCTCACACAAGATGACGGTTGTCACCCCTGCATACGCTCTGAGACGTCGTACTTTGAAAACCTCGTTTAACATTGTTCGGTTTTATTTCTCGTCTCCGTACTTTATCCAACTTTTGTGCTTTTGACCTGTGCACGCGACGCGACTCTTACTAATACTAATCACAAGGCGTAGCTACCATGTATTCCTTGTTCAGCTATCCCTTTGCTTCGTGACAAGTTCATTGTTCACCTAATTCAGATCCCCGCAGGAACAACCAAAAGAGTCCGCTTACGCCATTTGGATATGTTTTTTATGTTCCTCACTAAAAATGAGTCTTTAGTCAGCCCTTTATATTTTAGATTGATAGTACCCTAATACGTGTGTCATCAATTTCAGAGACCGAGGGTTCCTATGTCTTTCTTTATGTTAAACTCATTGTAACTGAGTAAGGAAAAACGCTTCCCACATATTGCATGTTTTGGGCCATGCAAGTGTTACTCATGGGTAAGCGAGTTTTGATCTATCCAATTGTCTCATAATATACACATATTATTAGATCTTGATTCGTTGATGCGCGATATGCACTGAGACATGTTGACACACATGCAGTCTAATATATTTTATTTTTTTTAGTGTATAATTTTCAAAAAGAAAACTAAAATGGCTCAATTCTAGACGATATTAGTATTTTTAGTGGGAAAAGGAAAAAAGGAAAGAACAATCGAATAACAATCTAGGCTTTGTTCACCGGTGTTTTACTTTGAAAATGGTATTCCAACCAGACAACGGTTTAAAAAAAAGTGATCCAACATACCTTATGGCCCTCCACGTGGAAGATCAACCACAAGGGGATCAACCCATGCCAAATGAAGTCTGAGCTGTCCTGACTAACTATGCCGATGTAATGCGCAATGCTTTACCGAAATGCATCCCTTTGTAAAGAACCATTGACTACCAAATTGAATTGGAGTCTAGTGTAAATCCACCAGCTCGCACTCCCTACTAGATGGCCTTGTAGAATTGCAAAGGTATCTTGATGAATTACTTGAAGCAAATTTCATTTGCTCCTCGAAAGCCTCCTTTAGAGCCCCCGTTCCGTTCCAAAAGAAACACGACAGGAGCTTACGCCTTTGCATCACTATTGAGCACTAAACAAACTGATAGTAAAGAACAAATATCCCCTCCCGCTAATTGCAAATCTTTTTGATTAACTTGGTAGTGCTTATTATTTCTCTAAATTGGATCTCTAGTTAGGTTACTACTAAGTACAGATTGCATTTGGTGATGAAGTTAAGACTACTTGTGTTACTTACTATGGTGCCTTCAAGTTTTTTGTCATACCTTTCGGTCTTACCGATACCCTGACCACCTTTTGCACACTCATGAACAACATTTTTTATCCTTCCTTGATCGTTTTATTGTTGTTTATCCCAATGACGTTGTGGTCTATAGCAATATACTAACACATTACTTACTTGAGTCCTATGACAGAACTAACTATATGTCAAGCTAGAGAAGTGCTCCTTTGTGTAGCAGGAAATCCTGTCTTTGGGGCATCATATTGGTGGTAGACAAGTTCGAATGGATCAACAGAAGGTCCATGTCATTGATGATTGGTCGGATCCCACCAAAGTAAAATAGTTGTGAACTTTCTTGCGCCTCTTAAACTACTACAGGCATTTTATCTAAGGGTATTATAAAAAAGTTGCCCCTTTAACTAACTTTCTAAAGAAAGATCGACCTTAGTGTTGGTCATAACACTATCAAACAACCTTTGCTGAACTAAAGGCAGTGATCACACAAGAACCTATACCTCACCTCCAGGACTACTCAAAGTCATTCAAAGTTCAGAAAGATGTCTCTGATCATGCTATCGGGGGCATTTTCTCACAAGAAGACCACCTTGTTGCATTTGAAAGTCATAAACTCAATGAAACATAGCAACACTACATTGTACAAGAGATGGAGATGGTAGTTGTAATCCATTGCTTAAGCACTTGGCGTCATTACTTATTAGGTTCATGTTTTATTGTCAAAACAGACAACATTGCGATTAGTTACTTTTAGTATCAACCCAAGTTATCTCCTAAACAAGCTTGATGGTAAGATTTTTTGGCTGAATTTGACAACATGTTGGAGTACAAACAAGGGCACAATAATATCGTTATTGATGCACTTAGTCGGGAGGCTGAATTAACCGAATTGGCTTCACTCCATCTTGCCAGCATGAGTTATTGCTCTAGTGATCTGCAACAACTCATTCGCGCAACTATGGAGAAAGATCCCTTCGTCTGCATCCTCCTCCAACATGTGAAAGTGTAACAACCCGACCCAAGCCGGGCCCACAAAATCACTAATAAGAATTTTAAATTTTGCTTGAGCCAAGAATCATCGTCTGAGTGCAAGAGGTACAACGTTCGTCTACGCACTACAGAGCTTTAAGGCTTCCTCGTATGTAGACTTAGATTGTAACGAACACGTACACACAACAAAGCTTCATAGTTCATCGCGTGTAAAACAGAATAAAACATATTATTATAATGATTTGGATCGGGTCAACGTTGCCTTGCCGTTAGTTGCCTACGTACTTATTCAATATTATTCCAATACGATCGGATCCGAACGTAGTTCTGCCTAACGGCTACTACATACAACAATCGTCACAAAATCATATATGTTAAAATATGTATATACTGATATTTACAAAAATTCGTCATATATCGGAGTCAAGCGGAAGTTAACAAACTAACGTAATCGTACCTCTCGCTCTACCACAGAGCGGGATCGAAATCACATACATTTGTCTCACCCCTATTACTGAGTCTAGACTGAGCACATCACCCGGCTCGCTTTATCACTGAGCCGAGACCGGACACACACATCACACGTCTCATTCTACCCTAGAGCGAGACAACACGCTTCATGGCATATGAGCATACATCATGGCATATGAGCACACATCATGACATATTACATCATGGCATATTAGTACACATCATGGCATATGAGCACACATCATGGCATATGAGGACACATCATGGCATATGAGTACACATCATGACATATGAGCACACATCATGACATATGAGTACACATCATGGTATATAAGTACAAGTCATGGCATATGAGCATATATCAAGGCATATGAGCACACATCATGACATATGAGCACACATCATGGCATATAAGTACACATCATGGTATATAAGTACAAGTTATGGCATATGAGCATACATTAAGGCATATAAGTACACATCATGACATATAAGTACACATCATGGTATATAAGTATAAGTCATGGCATATGAGCATACATTAAGGCATATAAGTACACATCATGGCATATGAGCACATAGGCACATAGCACAACATGCATATAAGCACATAGCACAGCAAGCATATAGCACAACAAGCATATAGGCACATACAACACACATCATACCTTAGCACATGTTGTTCTATAATTACAACGGAAGATTAGAAATGCTTACCTCCATCATAACTCGTACGGTATCGGTATCTATGGACAGAACCCCGTCTTGCTCCGGGTTTCTTTTTCTCGTTTCGGTGTTCGGGCAGGGCCTCGCTTAGTCTTGGGCATTTCCTCCTTATAAGATCATCAGCTCAAAAAATGGAACCCTCCCTCGCATAGAGCATACTTGATTTAGTCAAGAACGCCTCTTGAATCGACTAAATCGGAGTTAGGATGGCCAGAAACAGAGAAAACAAAGTTGATCAGTACGGGTAAAACCTCTCCTTGTCTTTGGGGCGTTTTCTTCCTTATACAGACTCCAACTCGAAGAAAGGACTACTCCATTGCGTAGAGCACACTTGATTTAGTTGGAAACGGGTCTTGAACAGCCTTAATCGGCCTCAGAACGGTCAGAAACGGAGGAAAGGAAAATCTCCCCAAAAATTGATTCGAAATGGGGTATTTATAACCCCCAAGCTGCGCCGAAACCGCGGCTGCGCCGCTGGTTTCGGGCGGCGGTGCCCGCCGTAACACGCGCGGCTTGCGCCCGCTCGTTACGCGGGTTGCGACCACACAGAATCGCGGCACCTGCAGTAATGCGGGCGCGCATCACGCTGCGGCGCACGCCAATCGTGCGCCACGAACCAGCTCGCCTCATTTCTTTTTATTTTCTTTTTAATTCGAAACTTCAAACGCGCTTATCTCCTTACCCCGGATTCGGATTCGCGCGTTCTAAGTACCGTTGGACCCGTAACGATGAGCCCTTCAATACTAACCCACTTAAAGCACTAAATTGTGCTCTTTCTAAGTGGGTCCCACCTATATTGCATGTTCCTCAAATATCGTAATTTTTGGTCCCGACCTCCGTTTTGCCCATTCTTTGAATCGTTATGCTCATTTCCTTGAGCTCTATTCAAATACGGAGGTTTTAACGGTTAAAATCATCTATAATTTATTAAAAAAATCACTAATTATCTCTAACCCCCTTGGTTAGACGTAATCGAAAAGCAGGGTGTTACAGAAAGAAGGAAAGACAAGTAATTTTTGCTTAACAATAGGTTATTGATGACCAAGGGACAGAGAGTCTATCTTCCAAAAGCAGAACATTTGCAAAAAGAGCTCCTCCATGAGTGTCATAACACTCTTTGTGTTGGCCATCTGGTTTTCCATGGTACAATAGTCCTTTTGGAGTGGGCATATTTCTGGCCTCACATGGGCAATGATGTGGAGGCATATGTTCGAACTTGTCTTACATACCAACAAGATAAAATGGAATGTGACAAATTGTAGGGCCTCCTCGAACCACTATCAGTATCGCAGGCACCTTGGGAGAGTGTCTCTCTCAACTTTATCTCGATGTTGCCTAAAGTTGGTGGATATGGACGGATTTTGGTGGTCGTCAACAGTTTCTCTATATATGTCACCTTCATGTCGGCTCCTAAGCATTGTATAGCTGAAGAATTTGCCCACCTTTTTTCTAAAGAACATTGCTAAGTATTGGGGTGTACCCCAAATAATGGTGAGTGACCGAGATTGGTGTTTCACGAGCCAATTTTGGACGGAACTATTTAAACTGCTTGGTTCCAAGTTGAGTTTCTTGTAAGGTCCTTGATTTTTCTACGATTTTTTGGGATTTTCCTGCTATTTTTTTGGTCATTTTTGGCAGGAAAATGTGACGTTTCAGCATATATATATTTGTGTATTTTCCCCGTATTTATACTCGTAGAGTCGGGTGTGGGGCTTAGTTGTGGGCCACGGGTCTCACTGCGCGCTTATGGCGTGAGTTTTGGACTGATAACGCGTAAACATGGGGTACGCGTGCATTGGGGACGTAAGTGGAAAAAAAAAGAGTAAACAGATAAAAGATCGGGCTCGGCCCGATCCGGATTTTGTATGAACAGTACCACCGCCCCCCTTTCCATCGGTCCCTCGTGCCCGGCAGCTGCTGGCCGCCTGTGGGCCAGAGGGCAGCCGCCCCGGCCATGCGACTGCAGGGGAGCCGCCGTCCCGGCACCACGGCCGCTCCGCCGTCCGCCCCTATTTTCCCGGTTAGCCGCCCCTCACTGTCTTTTTTTTTATTCCGCCGCCGTCGTGGGCCAGCGAGGGCCGGCCAACCGCCCACGGCTCCGCCATGGGCCGGCGACGGCGGGAGGAGACTCCTCCCGGCCCTGGACGGCCTCTGCTCCGCCGTCCCGCTCTGTTTCCCCATTTGCCCTGTTTTCCGCCCCCACTGTGTCGTACCGTTCCGCTGCCGTCACGGGCCGGCACGGCTCCGCCCTGGGCCGGTGACGGCGAGGAGCCACTCCTCCCGGCCCGGTGGGCCTCGGCACCGCCGCCCCATCCTCTTCCCCCTCTCTGCACTGTTCCGTCGACGCACTGTTTTGGGCAAACAGTGGCCGCCAGCGGTGATTCGTGGCCGATTCGGCCTTCCTCCAGCCTCGCCTTGCTCCAGCGAAGGCAGTGGACCACCCTACCCAGCCCGGTTCCATTCCCTCTGCCATCCTCTGCTCCGCCCAGTCCGATTTGCGCGGTACTGTGGGTGGATTTTCCAGTGGGCTGGCACCGCCATCGTTGGTGGGTGAGGGTGACTTGACCACTGTGGGCTCCGCCCCAGCCTGGCGATGGCCCAGGGATGGCCCCACCCACCTGGACCGATTTGGCCTCCGACCCCATGGCCGCTCCGCCCTTATGGGTTTTCCCCGGTCGTCCCCTATTTTTGGCCTACGTCCGTTTTGGACGTTGTGACTGACGTTATCAGTCGGACGCTGGATTTGATTTGGTGGACCTTAGTTCGGCTCCGCCCCAGCCCAATGATGCCAATGGGCCACCCCTCTGGGTCTTGTTCAGCCTTGCGGCCCGTAGCTGCAGCTAGTCTGCCTTACCGGCACGTTTGCCCGTTGACCCCTCTTGCCCAATTTACGCCGTTGGTACCGGACGACCTCGGGCAAGAATTGGTATGACTTACCTTGACAGAAGGTGGACGAGTTCACCTGCTTAGGCCTTGGCCAGTAATGGCCTCGTGGCCTTTGCTCGACCCTGAACCCTCCCCCTGCTCTCTGTCGTGCGAGATGCACAGCCGCCCGCACCATGGGTATTGGTTGTGGGTGGCGATTGGCGATGTTGCCGCTTAGATTGGCCACCACCAGGGCCTTAGCCCTGTTGGCTTTTGTGGGCCTTGAGTTGCCTCATTTCAGCCCTCTCCCCTACCCCTTTGGGCCGCGTGCACATGTAGCCACGCATGTACTTCTGGGTTTAGGCGCCGCATTTGTGCCGCCTGACCATTGGTTGGCTTGGCCACCGAATGGAGTTGACACAGAGCCGTCCTCCACCTCTCCTTTGTTCTCGAGCATTGCCCCACGCTCTCCGCCCTTATGTGGGCCTTTGTTGACCGGAATCGTTGCCGTTGGGTGCTGTCCACGGCCGATTTTGACGTCTTTGTGGCCGACTGTGCACGTCTTAGCCACCGGCTGATCTTCAATGAGTACACCCTCGACATCTGGTGGCCCTGCCACTTATGTTGGCACGATATTTCTCTCGGCCGCCCTAGTGTGCCGCCGTGGTTCGCGGGTTTTACCGCATTGAGTTCTGACGCCCTGTTTGGCCGTGATAGTTCCGGCGCATCCTAAAATCCTCGAGACAGCAGCTCTCTCAGCCAGGCAATGATTTTGACCGCCAACTCCGCCACCGACGCCGCCACCGTCGTGTGCTAACATCGAACGTCATGATTACGAGGTAGGGGAGCTTTGAACTCGTAAATTCATGAAGCATGCTTTGAATGAGTAGCAGCATGCTAGGACTGTATGATTCCATGCTTGGATGTTAAGTAACGATCCGATTGCATGATGTGTGTGTAAGCATGATTGTATGGTATGATTGATATGCATGAGATGTATGCACATTTTATGGATATGGATTATGTATGCGCTAGCGATGGCTAGCAAATATGTCAGTATGCTACGTATGTGTTATGCATGTGCTAGTGATGGCTAGCATGCATGTTTGGAGTATGTATAGTTTATGCATGAGCTAGTGATGGCTAGCGTGCATGTTTGGAGTATGTATGAATGTCTGTGCATGTGCTAGTGATGGCTAGCGTGCATGTTTGAAGTATGTATGAATGTGTGTGCATGTGCTAGTGATGGCTGGCGTGCATGTTTGGAGTATGTACGAATGTGTGCATGTGCTAGTGATGGCTAGCGTACATGTTTGTAAGTTATGTATGTATGACCGTATGTATATATTGTACGTATGTGTGAGACATACGTGTGTATGATGGCATTTTGCCTATGCTTTGGATGTGCGTATGTGTTTGTGGGCAGAGGTATGGGTGATGGACAGTAAGAGGTGATAGAAGCTTTGTCTGAATTTGGATGCAGTTGTGTAAGCGTATGACAGAGGATATGAGTATGACGGGCAAGGATTAGAATGGATCAGTTTGGGGTGGATTGTATGTTGGGTGATTGTCAGATAGTAAGAGTGTTCATAATTGTACAAGCATAACGTACAGATTATGAAGTGAAAAGTAAGTATAATAATAAGTGAGATATAAGTAAGAGGGCGACAACTGGGTTGACTCTTAGGAGCGTTATTTGAGGATGTCAGTGTAAGCTGATTTGGCCATAAGATGGATGGCGAAGTGTGTAAGACTATAAGGGTTTGTTGTACGATGAGTTTTGTCCATGATGTGGACAGGTAAGTGAAGTCTGTTGCCCTGACAAACTTGGGTTTCGGATCGGGCTCAGCTTTAGTTTGACCAGTCAAGGACTGTGAGTTTGTGTGGCATAATTGTACCGCATAATGTACTTAATTCAAACTTGAATTATAAGCACAGCTAATGATAGCGTTGTGAGTTTGAGACCTGAGGGTTCGACGGATTAAGTTCCGTGTTTGTGCTGGCCGCTAATGAGTCGGCCGAGCATTTATCATGTCTTGCCATGGTGTTTATCCTGCGGGATGTTGTCTGTGTACTGTATAGGGCACCAGACGTCTGATGCTCTGCTGAGAGTGACGTTGTTTCTAATTTGGTATGCGTATTGTATAAGCCCAGACGTTTGATGCTCTGTTGAGAGCGATGTATGTTTCTAACTTTGTCTGTGTGCTATATGAAGCCCAGACATCTGATGCTCTGTTAAGAGCGAAGTATGTTTTCGGTTTGGTCTGTGTGCTATGTAAGCCCAGACGTTTGATGCTCTGTTGAGAGCGTTGTATGTTTCCGCCCAAGAGTGGCACTGTACGTTTCTGCCCAAGTGGCACTGTATGTATTCTGCCCAAGAGTGGCAATGACACTATAAGACCCATTATGGTGGGCAATTCTATGGCACTATAAGACCCATTATGGTGGGCAATTCTCTGGCACTATAAGACCCATTATGTTGGGCGATTCTATGGCACTATAAGACCCATTATGGTGGGCAACTGTATGACCCCTTATGTGTGGGTGTTTATGTTTGCGCGCTCAGGTAAGTAGTATCATGGATCTACTCTTACCTATTTGATCCAGTGCCCCATGAGCATTGGTGTGCCTTACCTTCGGAAAAGTCCATGGCGTCTAGTCACTCCCCGGAGGTTAAGGTGTTGCCCCAGTGGCATTCTTTTCCTTTTCGACGCTGGAGCCTATTAGTTGTAATGAGCTTCAGTGGTCATTGATATGTGTACGATTATGTTTATGAGTACGACTGTATGAGTGTGAGTATGATTGTATATGTATGAGCAGGACTGTAAGAGTGTGTATGAGCAGGACTGTAAGAGTGTGTATGAGCAGGACTATAAGAGTATGTATGAGCAGGACTGTAAGAGTGTGTATGAGCAGGACTGTAAGAGTATGTGTATGAGCAGGACTGTAAGTGTATGAGTATAAGCACGACTGTAAGAGTATGAGTACGATTGTGAGAATATGTTTCTGAGTAAGACAGTAAGTATAATTTTGTGTAGACTATACGAGTAAGGTCGTACAAGTCTAATTGTATGAGTAAGGTCGTACAAGTAAGCATACGATGGTACGAGTAAGTTTGTATGACCCTGGATAAGGGTGTTGGTGTAAGTTGATTGGTTGGTATAATTTTGGCATGATGGTGCCTATGGTATGATTTTGGCACGTTGGTGCCTTTGGTATGATCATATGTGTTTGAGTATGTTATGATTATATTATGTTACCTGTTTCATGTTTGAGTTGCATGAACGCATGTGTTTTTGAACTTATGGAGTTCACCGTTTGGGATTTCCCCTACTGGATATTTTCCTACTGAGTATGAAAATACTCACCCTCCTTCTTTTTAGCCCCGTTGTTTGGGAGGTCTTGCAGGTTGTGCGGAGAGCTCCTGGAGATGGACGCTCGTTTCAGCGGTGGATTGATTCCCGTTGACTCAGGTATTTGCTTTACTCACTGCGAGTATTTTGTGCCATGATCTCCTGTATTGGGTGAGACGAGACATCATGATGTTTATTCTGGACTTTCATTTGGATGAGTCTGTGGACTGTTATGGGACTTGTACTCAGGGATGCCTGGGAGTGATTTGTATTTAAAAGTCTATGATCATAGCAATTTATTCGTACGTGTGTTTTCGAGTAGCGCCTGATGATATTTGCTTTGACAGTACGATGTTTAACCATATGATGTTTTAAATTATAAAATGTTTATACAGGTTTTAATTTTATCGTTTTGACTCCGATTTATGGAAAAAAAAATTTCTATGAGTTTTAAGAAAAAGGGATGAAAAATCTCGGGCGTTACATTTCTCTTCGAGCATATGTCCTCAAACAAACGGCCAAACAAAGCTTGTTACTTTATCAACGCCAACGAGAAGAATCGAGTCAATCACTTTGACATTGCCCAATTCTCCTATAATTTGAAGAAGAGCTCAACCACCAACCAAAGCCCATTTGAGTTAGCCACTGGCCGCTAGCCTACCACACCCCACACCTTGGCTTTGGGCTATATTGGCAACTACCTTGTTGCCTTCCGCCTTGCACAAGATTGGACCGTCACCTTAGATAATGCTTGTGCATATCTTGAGAAGGCCGCTACTCGAGCGAAGAAGTGGACTGACCAAGGCCATAAACCATCCATCTTTGGTGTGGGGGATCTCGTGCTCAACAAAATAAATCCTGCCCAACTCAAGCTCTTCCGCCAACTACATAAAGGCCTCATGTGCAAGTATGATGGCCTTGTACCCATCCTCAAATGGGTCGAAAGGTTTCTTAGAAAATTCAATTACCACATTGGATATAGATCCATATCATCTTCCATGCCAAATGTCTTAAGTCATACCATGTTGATGCTAAAGACCTCTTAAGAAACTACTTTGCTTGTGGCAATCCCACAGTCATCATCGACATTAGAATTCTAGAGGAGATCATCGCCAATTGTGAAGTTGAATGTGGCAAACAAAAAGTTTGTGAATTCCTCACCAAATGGAGGGACCTTCCACCCAGTTGATCAAGTCATGTATGAAGAGCTTCTCAACCACTGTGTTGATCAAGTCAAAGCCTACCTCTTGGTGCGGTGTCAATGAGGACATCAACGGAATTGAGTGGGGGAGCATGTCACGGACTGCCTTCCCAGTACCCTACCAATTACTCTTTTGATTTACTTACATGTACTTTTTTATATTTCCTTATATTTTCTTTATGTATGTTTTAAGGTATTACTATGCTAGTACAACCACTTTGTATGCCACTCCAGCTACATACAATAAATATCTTGTGCTATATAAGGGGAGAGTGAGTTGTTAGTGTTGTTAGATGTAGTGTTATTACACCCATTGCTTATAAATATATCAATATTGAATGCAACAAGATTCTGTGATTATATTTATATGTTTCCTAATAATGTGACTCGATTTTGCCCCTACCTTTTTGCTTTGCATGCGTACCTACAAGTAATTTGCACAACACATTCGTGCAAGGTTAGCCAATTGCCCCAAATGAAGGCTTACTTGTTAGGCTTTAAGCCTGCAAGCTCCATACGGTAGGCTGCCCAATGAGCACGTCTATGACAACACGCTAATGTGCACTAGCATGTATGCCATTAAGGATAAACATCTCCTATGTGTAGCTTACGTTGGGTTCATTATCAGTAAGGGGCATGAAAAACTCTTTCTATTATCAGAGAGAGCATGAAAAACTATTCATTCACAATGATGCATGCCTGTGGAATTGGGCACAGCTCCGTGAACTTAACTAGGAGGAAGTCAAACTTATTCTAGAGAGCATATGTGACATGTTTAAGCCTATGGGAAATTTAATACTCCCTCTGCCTTGTATTAATAGCTTCATTTAGCAAATAATATTTTTTGTATTAATAGTTCTATTTTATTTAATTTAAATAGTTGGGTACTTAAAAATGACTATCATACAAGATATCATGGTTGTAAGGACCCTCATCTTTAAACCGGTTTTGGTTTTCTTTAATTATTGGTTATCGTGAGATTTACGTGTTTTCTGATCATATTCGATGATTTTATAAAATAAATAGTGTTTGTGATGGTTTTAACCAAAATTAACTTCAATATTAGTGGTTTTAAGTGATTTTAAACCAAATATGAATTTTTGGGATTTTTTGGAATTTTCACTATTTTTCCAAAAATTAGGGTTTTGGTGGGACCCTGTGGGCCCCACCGTCAAAAATTTTATTTTTGTGTAAAATGAACCTAGACATATACTTAAGGTCCCACAAAAATTTTCAAAATTTTATTAGGCTTAAATTGTGCTTAAATTTGTAAAATACCCACTTTTAGCCTACTTTTCATATTTACACCCCAAAACTTACCTATGCATACCCCAACCCTTTCTATAAAAGGGCAAACTAGAGCCATTTCCGTTTTTAGGAATAGGCTAAGGAAGGAGGGCTGGCCTAATCCCCACTTAGGCCCGAATTAGAAGCCAATTAAGGTAAGCTTACTCTAATTAAGCACTAATCCATGGCTTTCTTCTTAATTTCTTCCAAATCTACTATTTTCCCCTTGATTCAATTCATTTTTGACCATCAAAAGCTACTTATTTGTGTTTTACTACAAACCCTAACATTCAAAATTCGATTTTTACTACCAACAAGCCCTAGATCTAAGATTTAATTAGGGATTTCTTAAATAAATCGATTTCTATTAGAGTTTAATTCAAACTCATTGTGTTTTCAAGGATTTCAAGAAGGGTGACTCTTCAATTCGAGCTAAAACAAGTACTGAGGTAATGGGTCTTCGAAATCTCTGTTTATCCATGGTAAAAGTCTTCATTTTTGGCTTATTTTGAAATGGTTTGCTTAATTTAGTGTGTTAATGGTAGGATTAAAAATGAAATTATTTAATCCCGATTTCTTAGGGTTTTGCATTATTATGGTTTGGTTGATGTTTTGAAAGTCAAGGAGGACTTTTGATGATGATTAGGGTGTTAGATGTGAATTTGAAGTGTTATCTATGGTGTTTCGGTTTGGATTTGCAAAAGGAAGAAGATAATTGTTCTGCCGTGTTGGCGATCGATCAGCCCTGCAGGGTGATCGATAGGCTGAACTGTAAATTTCAAATTTTTGCGTGTAACCAATCGAACGGCCTAAAGGGCGATCGATCGGCTACACAGGAAATTGTATGTTGTGCATATGATGTCTATTTTGATGATTTCACTTTAGCTTGCCAATTTTATATGAATGTGGAGTGTTTTAAGCTATGTTAGGCTACTGGAAATGCATGCTATTGAGTTTATAGAGTTGAGATATATGCTTAGAGATGGTGGAATGACTTATGTTTTGTGGCATGATGTTGGAATCATTATCTTGAAATTATGAATGGTTGATCCCCTTTAGTTAAGCATATTTTCAGTAGGACTACAATCATTATTGGACTGATTTGTCATGATAGATTGGGGTTAATGGTGTGTGAATGTTGGTGAATGTCATGACTCAATGATAAAATGAGTGATGTTATATGTGTTTAGCCTTTGTGGTTGAGTTTTGAATCTAGCTATGATTTCAACGATTCTTCTCCTATGATTTCCGCTGGAATTCATGTTTAGATGAAAATTCACATGTGTAGTGTGGTAGTGAGTTTAATTTCAAGCATGATGGCATGTATTATGTGAAATGCTTCTACTAGATACACACACATGTGGGGGTTACATGATGATGTTGAAGCTTAACATTGTGATTATGAATGATGCATTAGGGGCTGGTGAGAGCACTTATCATAGATTAGGATTCATGTATGCTTTGCCTACGCATGTACCATGCTGCATGCATCATGAAAATGGATTTCCAATTGAGGCTTCATCGTGATTAATCGAATTTGACCGATTGGATGCAATGTGATGGAATTGTGTGCCGGGTTTATCGATCGTGGATTAATCGCAAGTTGATTGGTCCAAAAGGACATATTTTGATTTGAAGTTCTTGTGTGGAACGAGTGCACTCCCCGGGTTGAGTCTAATTAAATGGAATGATGTGGGGACGAGTTGTATACTTATCTTGCGGATTGTGAGAATGTTATTATGTGTGTCATCTGGACCGTGAGAATCCAGTGTGGTATGCCGTGTGCACCCCGCTACCACGTGTTCTAGGGTTCTCTGTGTGAGAACTCGGGCTCTTCCCTCCGCAGGAGATATCCCTGGGCGAACACCCTTGCTCTAGATTCTTTGTGTGAGAATGGGACATCCTTGGCCAGGATCGTCCAGGGCGAGCAGTATTATGGATTGACAACCCCGATCTTTCTTGAATTCTTGTGTAGAATTTTGGACCATGACACGCCTTCATGGCCTTGTCTATGCTCCTGTCTATGTGACATTAATGTGTGATCACTCCTTGATGGAGGTTGATTTTGATGTTATGCATGTGGAATATGTATGTTAGAGATACATCCATGCAGTTCGATTTAATATTATGCATGTGGGAATATGTATGTTAGAGATACATCCATGCATGATTGGTTATGATGTGAATGCATGTGGGAATATGTATGTTAGAGATACATCCATGCAGATTGTGATGATGTTATGCATGTGGGAATATGTATGTTAGAGATACATCCATGCAGGATTGGTTATGATGTGAATGCATGTGGGAATATGTATGTTAGAGATACATCCATGCAGATTGTGATGATGTTATGCATGTGGGAATATGTATGTTTGTGAATGCATGTGGGAATATGTATGTTAGAGATACATCCATGCAAATTGTGATGATATTATGCATGTGGGAATATGTATGTTAGAGATACATCCATGCAGGATTGATTATGCACTGTGATGCAATTTTAAGTGATGTGAATATGTGATCAGAAAATGATGCACCATGTAAATCGTGGATTTGAATGATCTTATTACTATGCTATCGTATTTTCGATGTTGTTAGTGATATTAAAACCATTGCTGAGTTTGTTAAACTCACCCCTCTTTGTGTGTTTTGATTTGGGGCTGCGTGGTGCGACACGTAGATGGACAAGATCTCCTCTTCGAGGAAAGGTCGGAGGTGGCTTGGATGTGATCGTGGAGTTCTTTGTGTGGCTTTATTTTCCTTAGTTATATTGTTGTTCAGGACCTTTGTGTAGGGTTCTTGTTTTGGATTTATGTCATATTTTACAATTGTGATGCTTATGACTTATTTTGAGCCGATGTGGGTTTTACTTAACTAAGCTTATGGGTTTAAGATTATTGTTTACTTTGTGATAAGCAACCCTTTTCTTTCCCTTTTATTTACTCTTGCTCAAAGGATTGTGCGCACTCCGTGTTGCTGTTAATCGCCCGTGGTTAGGGTTAAGTCTTCCGCTAGAATCGTTTCTCAATCTTCACTTCGTCGCCCCCGCGCGCTTGACCGGCCCCTGGACCGGGTTCGGCTCAGGTCGGGCATCGCTGAGGCGTGACAATGGTGATCCTAGTTAAGTTTAATAAAAATATTATTAAATTTTTTATCATTTAATAAAAATACTATTTTTAAAATATAACTATTAATATAAGATGAAGGGATTAAGTGATCCTAGGAGATATCATTTGTAGGCCTCCAAGATATCATGGTAGAGAAATCTTATTATTATTTTTATAAGAAAAAAGTTTATATGAGCCCGGGCTCTATGGGCCATCGGATTTACATCCGGCGGCCTATAATACTCATGGGTTTAACCAATGAGTATAGCCCATGAATATTATAAGCCGCCGAATATAAATTCGGTGGCTCATAGAGCCCGGGCTCACGTAGGTTTATATGAGCCGGGGCTCATATAAACAGGTCTCTTTTTATAAAAATAATAAAAAAAATTAAATAAATAAATAAATAAAAAGTCCGATCAATGAACCTGACTCGGAGGGAGAGTGACTGATGCGCCCATAATCGATTTCCTTTTATTTTGTGTTGTATTAAATGAAGTGGGCCTTGGGAGGGAGAGATGATGACATTTCAAGGCGGATTTGATTTGGGCTTAGGGAGGGGTGAATTTGTTTGGGATTCTTGCGTGAAAGAGGAACTACACTGCGAGAAAGAGACCCAAAGACTGATGGGGAGCCTCCAAGCAACAGCTAGATATTATTTAAAATGCGCAAATTGCAGTCGCGTGTTTCAGCTAGTATAATGGTGAATCATTATAGCAGCTACTTGGAGACGGAGGCGTGACTGACATCTCAATGCCAGTACTTCACGTGAACAAGTTCTGAACCACAAAGTGCAAAGCCCACAAACGAACATCACTTGGCAAAAATATGCATGCAGCATGTCCCAAATCGTCTCAACCATAGTGGCTAAGTCTTTGATCAAATTGCGAGTGCTTCTGCCCAATTAAGGAATCTATTTTGTTTATGTGTGTTGGAGTTTAAGCAATGAAAGGCAAAATAAAAAAAGCATTAAAAGGCACACTTCTTTTTCCATATGTAGCTGTCTCCCTCGCTATTGTTTTTTAGGGTGACCTCACGTGGGTTAACCACGAACATCGAAAGTGATCGAGATCAGCAGCCAGCAAATGCTCACAATACATGTAGCTTGCCTGCTTTGCTTCACTGGAATATAATTTATTGCTGGTTGTTTAATTAATTAACTTGATAAGGGAGGAGATGTGAATTTCTGACGTGATAGGTAGGACCCGTAAGAGAAAGAAATTTTTTTCCTTGACTACCTACAGTAGCCATAATGGATGCCTAGTAGATACGTAGAGAGGGGAACTGGAGACCTTTTGATCCAGTTTTCAAGTTTTTTTTCTCACTTCTTTGTTTATAAATAATAAAATTTTTATAATAAAAATATTTATAAAAATTCACACAAGAGTTTTGATTAATTTTTTCAAATAAATTTTACACATAGGTTCACTTATTTAGATCAATCAAAATTTATGTGTAAGTTATTAATATATATTTTTTAGGTAAAAATATTATTTTTCTTTGTTAATATGGCAACTCTTTCATCGTCGTGCCTTTGTAAGTAAAATTATATATCTATATATATATAGAGGCTCCACTTGAGGAGTTTACATGTAACAGGAAAAGGATAGAAGTAGGTCAAGAAAAGTCAACTTGACCCATGTACCTAATGCGAACCCAAAACACCTAACATGCACTCAACTCAACCCGATTACGAATATAGTTACAGCTAGGGTATGAAACTCAACTCAATTATTTTTGTCATAACTCAAATTTTTAATTTTTTTTAATTAAAGACACACAATAATTTATGATATTTTTTTTCTTAAATATAAAAAAATTTATTTAATTAAATATATGTCATAATAATTAGGGTTTATAAATGTAAATATGAAAATGTATGATATTATTATATGTGTTAAAAAGTCCTTAAATAGCAAATTACTCTTTAAGTACATATTTGTTATTTATCTAAAAATAAATAACTAAGTAAAGTTAGCTCTTACACCTGTAATTATACTTATTTACAAAATTTTAGAAATAAAAAACCAAATCTCACTAATGCAATATCGTCCTCAATTTCCAACCGACGATCCAAGTCACACTAGTCATTACCTAAAGAGCTTCCAACCAACAAAACCAAACAACAACGAAATATTTATCCTATTAGAATAAAGTTTCTAAAAGAATAAAAATATTAATTAATATTTTTTTGATTGAACTAACATCATTAAATGTTAGTTGTATATGTACTCATTATACAACATCTCCAATGTTAATTCTAACAAGATTATATTTAGACATAGTTCTACCTAGAATCTATCACCTTTTTATAATGCAAAACATTACATATGCAATGCTTAAGTGTTTTAGTTCATCAAATATTTTATGCAAGTCCTTTAAATGTTCTACTTGCTCTAATTAAATAGTCAATAACAAATAATTACATTTATTATCTTATGAACATTTATTCAATAATTAGTAACCTCATATAATCTCAAAGATAGACAGTGCCACAAGTCAAATTTTTAAAAAACTTTTTGAATAGCATAAACAATAAATTACAAGATTTTTTTTCTTAAATACAAAACAAACTATTCCATTAATTATCCACGTCATGGTAAATGGGGTTAACAAGTACGAATATTAAAACAAATAATATTATTACACATCTCCAAAATATACAAAACAACAGGTTATCCATCTATATATAAGTTTGTCGTGAGTCTAAAAATAAATAACCAATTTGGCTCTCATGCCAAGAATGTAATTTTTACTAGAATTGCATAAATAAGGGACTAAACACTACTCTCATCAAACTTTGTCTTATTGGACCTTACCGAAAGAACCTGTAACGAAACAAGACCAAACAACAACAAAACATAATCTCCTCCCTTAAGAGAAGATGTAATGCGCCACTTTTCCAATTATGTCTAACTAAGGGGGTTAGAGATAATTAGTAAATTTTATGATAAATTATAGACGGTTTCAAAGGTTGAAACCTCTGTATACAAGTAAAGCTTGAAGAAACGAGCATAACGAATCAAATAACGAGCAAAAATGGAGGTTGGGACTAAAATTTATGACTTCAAGAAGCGTACAATATAAGTAGGACCTACTTGAAAAGAGCACGATATACTACTTTAAGTGGGTTAGTATCGAAGGGCTCGTCGATACGTGTCCAACGATACCAAGAACGCACGAATCCAAATCCGGGTAGGCAGTTACATGCATTTGAAGAGTTGGATATATATAAAAATAAAAAATAAAACATATTAGGCACAAGTGACCGCGGAGCATGTAACACGCGATTGTTACGCGCGTGTCGCACCCATTTTGGTGCGCCGAGGTCTATATAAATCATTATTTTCTCCCATTTTTTAATCAAATCTTCTTCTCCCTAATTTATGACCGTTTTGAGTCCGATTAAGGTTATTCAAGAGGCGTTCTTAAGTAAATCAAGCATGCTCTACTCAATGGAGCGGTCTTTGCTTCAAGTTGAAGACTGTATAAAAAGAAAATGCCCCAAGAGAATGAGAGGTTCTGCCTGTTGTCCTCGAGCACCGATAATTTTCTTTTTCTTTGTTTATGAGCATCGTAACTCCGATTTAGTCCATCTAAGAGGCGTTTTTGACTAAATCGAGCATGATCTTCGAGATGGAGGGGTACGTTTTTGAGTTGGTGATTCATATTGTAATGACCCGGATTTTTCCGCGGTTTCTACTTGTTTGTGGAAAATAAATCAAGTTGTCCCTTATATTTAATTTGTATTTATTCCGTATATGTATGTATACGTGTGTTACATTTGGAGCTTGAGTAAGTGGAGAGGTTTGTGTGTAAATTAAACCTTTGGCGTGAAGAGAAGGTTTCGAACCGCAAAAAGGGGTTTTGCACCTAAAATATACATTTGGCACGTAAGTAGAGGCTTAGGTGCGTAAAATAAAGCTTCGCCGTGCGAAGGGAGGCTTCGGTGTGAAAAGGGTGGGTCCAAGGTTTATTAGCATTTGGGCGCGTTAGAGGCGGCGTGGCACGTGTACGAGAGCGGTAGCGGGTAAAAAGAGATGCTGAGGTGTGAAAATATTGAAAAGCATATAAAGATTTAATTAAAACCATATAAAGGAATATTGGATCGTGGCTTTCCAGCCATGACCACTATTCCAGAACTCCAGTAAGAATTCCAGTCCGGGAAGAAAAAACAAGGGCTTTTCCGGACCCTTCATCGCGCCTCCTCCTTGGTCGGAATCCGCTGTTTCTTGCCGGATTTCGCTTCACCTGGCCGCCACGAGTCCGGTGGTACCGACTAGAGCTTCCGCCGTCACCTCCTTGCTCCTCCTCGCGCTACCGGATCTTTTGGTCGTTGGAGCGTCGGGGCTTCGTTTGGTGACCATCGTGCACCGTTTCTGGCCGGCCACCACCTCTCCACCCCTCCTCCGGTCAGAGGCTTCCTCCCCACGCCCTTCTTTCTCCTCTCCGACCTTCCTCCCATCCACCGTCCCCTGTTTTTGCACCCAAAAGCTCACACCGGGAAGCAAGAACCTTGTTGTCCAGCGGTTGTGTGGCCTTGCCGATGGCCGTGGCTGGCCACCCTCGCCTTGTTTCTCCTCCTCCTCACCTCTCTACCTTAAATCACGCCCCTCCAGCCCTTGTATGTGGGTTTTGGCCTCCGGAACCACGATTGTCGACCTCTACCCGGTACGGTTTGGGCTTCCAGCGATTCGCCACGACGCCCGGTGATTGACGGTGGAGCTAGACACCACACAGAATTTGGATTTGCATATCAGCCCTTTTGGGTGCAGTGTCCACCCCCGACCACCTCTTGTGCACGTCAACGGGAGGCACGGAGATCGACGGGTGTTGAATCGGGACCGGACCAGTTCATCATGTAAACCCCTGCAAACTTGCAGCACTTTCACACCCAGGGGCAGCTCGTTTTATAGAAAGCGACGCTTGGGTTTGCCGAAGTTGCCACTGACGCCGCTACAGTTGTGCGCCCCAACAACACCGTACGCCCGGGAAGCGAGGTAGGGGGCTTTGAATTTGTAATTCTATCGTAGCGTGATTGGTATGTTAGAATGCATGCTAGGGTCAATTTAATTACATGCTTCATAACGCGTAATGTTATGGATATCGCATGTAATGGTGTGATATTAGCTTATGCTAATGCTAATTAAATGACATGTTATTGGCTTGACAAATGATGGATGTATAGGTTTACGGGGTAATTATTTGCATGCTAGTAGGATAATTTATCTGCATACGTATGCGATGGTTTATGCATATAATGGATGTGCTATAATCGTAAGTAGGGTTTGGTTAGATGTGTGTGGATGGACAAATACATACGGAATGATGGATGTTTATATCGATGGTATCGATATGTGTACGCTTGATGGGCTGAAATTAGTTTGGATTGGATCAGGCTTTGATGCCATGAGCGGAAAGCTTCAGGGTTCTTGGGGAAAACAGACGTAGTTTTGAGTCTATTGAGAAACTTTATGATAGTATGATTTCAGAGGAAAATTACTCGAGCATAACGTATTTAATTCAAACTGGAATGTTAAGTAAAAACTAAAATGTTAACCTTATGAGTTTGAGACTTTAGTAGTTTGACGGATTAAGTTCCGTCGTGGTGGAGCTAGCCGGTGATTAATCGGCTAAGCATTTTTCCTGTCTAGCCATGGTGTGTATCCTGCGGGAGTTTGTACGTGTCTTTGTAATTAAGCCCAGACGGTTAATGCTCTATTGAGAGCACCGTATGATTCTGCCCTGGAGTGGCACTGTATGAATTCTGCCCAAAAGTGGCATTGGCACTATAAGACCCTAAAGTATGGGCAATTGTATGACCCTAATGTGTGGCCGTTTATGTTTGCACGCTCAGGTAAGTAGTATCATGGAACTACTCTTACCTGTTTAATCCTGTGCCCCATGAGCATAGGTGTACCTTGCCTTCGGAAAAGTCCATGGCGTCTAGTACTCTCCGGAGGTTAAGGTGACGCCCCAGTGGCATTCCTTTCCGTCGACGTTGGAGCTTATTAGTTTGATAATGAGCTCTAGGTGTCGATCGTAAGTGTATGTGTTGAGTATGACTGTAAGAGCAAGACTGTAAGTGTAAGAGTTAAGTAGGACTGTAAGTGTATGTACATGCGTAGGATTGTGTGGTAAGATGGAACGAACATGAGTTCGTGATATGTGTGTGGTTATGAGCATCATATTTTGATTTTGAGAGACTTTGATTACCATGTTTTGTTGCTTCATGTTATGTTTCATGAAGGCAACTATGTTTAGGCTTACAAGTTCATTGTTTAGAAATCCCCTACTGGGTATTTTCTATTGTGTATGAAAATACTCACTTTCCCTCTACTGAATTTCAGATCCTCCAGTGACTTCTGTGGGTCCCAGCACGAGAGCTTCGTAGGCGGGACTTAGTTTTGGAGGAGAGGACAGACTTGCGGACTTCAAGTCGATTTTTTACTGTTCAGTTTCTTTTGTTTAGTTATGCCACGATCTGATGCAAATTTTGAGTATACATGTATTGGGCAAGTTGAGAGCTTATGCATGTATTATTTTGGACTTGTATATGGACTGTTTATTTTGGGACTGTTATCGGACTTGTACTCGGCTATGCCTGGGAGATGTGTATTTAAGCCCATGGCCATGGCACTCGTGTTTTTATGTGTGTTTGTTTGATCTCACGCCCGGGTGTCTAGTCGGTGTGTTTTGATGATTTAAAAGAAAGTTTAAGGTTGTGTGATTTTAAATTGATGATGTGAGAAATATAAAATGTTTTCACAGGTTTCAATTTTCGTCAATTTTCACAAAATACAGCCGTTATATTGCAAAAAATTTTCATGAAATTTACTAGAAAATGGTTTGAAAAACCCGGGCTGTGACACATATGAGGATGAAATGCCCCAAGATAAGGAGAAGCCCTGCTCATCGTCCTTGAGCACCAAAGCAAAAAAAAGGAGTCAGAAGAAATACGGGGTTATGTTTAAAGTTGTCGGGCCACAACCAGAGAAGCAATCCAGAGTAGGGGAGGCCATGTCTTCCACTGAAGAGCCATAATGTGTGAGGAACATCGTCGAGTAGGGGAGGTTCTATCCGCTACCCCCTGGAGTAAAAAATGAGAAGAGTCTCTAGTAAGGAGAACATTTATACGTAGTCTTTCAGTATAAGATGAGGAACATATGGAGGCTAGATGGAGCTCCGTCTACTACCTTTGGATCTTAAGGGGAGGACGCTAAGAAGGAACGAGCAACTCTGAATACCGTTACCTTACGAGACATGAGGGGAGTAAGTATTTCTGACATCCTGTTTAAATTATAGAGCTGCATGTGCTAAATTAGGATGTGTTATGTCGGATCCTTTGTGTTCTAATCTGTTATGCTTTGATGTGACATGTTTATGTTCCGTCTTGCACTAGGGTAGAGCAAGACATGTGGTGTGTGTGTGTGTGTGTTCAGTCTCGGCTAAGTGATAGAACGAGACGTGTGTACGTAGTTTTGATCCTGCTCTCTGGTAGAGCGAGATGTACAATTTCATTGACTTATTGACTTTCACTTAACTCTGATATATGATGAGTTTTTGTATAACTCAAATTAAATATCAGTATATATGTATTTTAACATATATAATTTTGTGACGCTTGTTATATGTATTAGCCATTAGGCAGAACTACGTTCGGATCCGATCGTATTAGAACAATATCCAATACGTACATAGGCAACCAACAGCAAGGCAACGTTGGCCCGATCTAAATTAATTATAAATATATATTTTATTCTATTTTACATGCGATGAACTATAAAACTTCATTGTGTGTATGTGTTTGTTACAACCTAAGTCTACATATGGGGTAGCCTTGAAGCTCTGTAGTACGTAGACGAATATTGTACCTCTCGCACACAGACGATGATTCCTGATTTAAGGAAAGAAAATTTTTCTATTTGTAATTTTGTGGGCCCAGCTCAAGTCAGGTCGTTACAAAAAGATACATTATAAAAGGATAATTTTAGGTTTTAGTATGGGTATAATAAATATGAAATTTTGAAATAGGGGCACGTTAGATATAATATAAATGAACGCTCATAAATATGGTGTTTTAGATATTATTCCCAAAAAATTCTCAGCATTTATTTCATAAGAAAAAATTTAATACGAGGCCTAGTTTGTAAAGTGTTGGATCTACTAAAAAATAGAAAACCTCCAAGTAACATGTGCCATTGGATTGAAATTTGGCTGCATGTGATGTCCCAATCCATGCACTTGAGCGTGAGATATGGCTCATATAAACTGGACTCATTTTGTAAGTAATTGAATAAATATAAGAGATTATATATTTATGAATGTAAGAGATATTTTATATTTATTTAGCATAAATTGTCATTGGAAGTTTGAGAAACATATCCTTTGTCATTGCAAGATTAAGAAACATTTCTCATTACGTTTTTAGTTAAACTTTTAATAGTTTAAGCCTCCATTTTTCAAAATCGATTTTAAACTTGATAGTCTGACTTACCATTGTCCAAAAATTTTCCATTGGCACCTGACCTAAATATTGTAGCAGATGATCATATTACTTCAAGGAAGGAAAGTTTAAGCTTGGCCCCACTCCCATAATTTCCTGGTGGGGCTCCTAACCATAGTAATTTTATTTTGTTTGTTATTTAACAGATAGAATTTCTATGAGTGTAGACAGAAAGATCCCATCCATCAGATTTTGGGGGGGTCTCTGCAAGCGCACATGCAGCTTATGAATAAACGAAGAGTGAGCCCATTTCCCGAACTTGGCAGTATAACTTCGCTTTCGGCAGGTTGTCTATATTTCTGTCCTTGCTCTAATTCTATCACCGGATCTTAACGTTTTCCCCGACTATTATTTCACATTATCGCATGATCTCTTGTAATCTCCATCATCATTCGAAGAGTTTGTCACGCACGCTCCCTCTTAATGACCCGTAACGGATGGAGAGTACAGTGAACAACGAAACCGAACATGGGACTGGAACTGAGCGGGGACTTATTGGGCTTTCCTTATACATCATACGGGATCTGGTTGGGCTCACATTTCCAAGATCCAAGCCCGTGCGTAAGCCCATGAACAAGAATCTGCTTTTATATTTTCATGGACGGCTGGACGCTCCTCCTGCGGCATAAAAACAATGCGCGGTTACGGTGGCGCGTTGTTTTTTTCATGTTTTCGTAGTGGACGATTTACACATTACGTGCTTAATTTTACATTATTTTTATATCAATTATTCTTTTTAAAAATATTACAAATTACTTATATACAGACTAAAATGCCCATTTGTTGTACATCTTCCTCCTTTTTCCTCTTTCCCTTATCTTTTCTCTCCCATCCTCAATACCCTAAAATTGGCCTTTTCTATTACCTTCCACATATGAGTTCCTTCGGATTCAATGACTTGCTCTGTTTCTTAGTTAAAGTACTCTTTGTAAATATAAAGAGTGGGGAGGTCTATGTTTGTAGGAGTCTTAAAGGTGCTCCTTTCGTTAATTAATGGCAACAGAAGTAAAACCACCACATAGTTGAGCTTTGACCAAAAGATATGCTTATGAGGTATTCTTCATCAATGGCATAGATAAAACTCATTGCCCATCTAGAACATGTTCTCTCTATCCCAAAGCAAGTTCAATACCAACATCAGGATCCACTTCTTCTATTGGTAGCACTCTTCCCTTCTTTCTCTCCCTATTCCTTATTTTCTTCTTTTTCTTCTTCTTCCACCTTACCTTATACCCTTCATCGGCCTCCAACCTCGCCCTATGCTCCTTATTATGTCATTCTTTTCTTATAACATGATGGTCTTTCTATCTTCGTCACATGCAACATGGTAATATTATTGAATTGATTTAATAATATTACTAAATTATAGCTATAATATTATTGAATTACTTCTACATTGTACAATCTTCCCTGCTTTTGAGATTTACTTTCTAGTCCTTCATCTCTTTCTTTATCCTCACACTTTTCCCCTTCCACCCTACTAATCCCCTTTCTCCTGCCTTCAACCCAATTTGACACTCTCACGACACCTCCACTGACGTTGCCCCATTTGGGAAAGGTGGGTCCTCCACTTCACCACTATCTTCTAATAAAATATGATAATATTATTGAATCAATTTAAAGACATTACAATAATACTAAATTGTATCAATATAAGTGGTTCAACAATATTGTTGAATTGAATTAATTCATAATTTTGTAATATTGTAAAACCATCTATGCATTATTTACTATTTGGCCCACTTCCCAGGTTTGCCTTTTGGTCTTTCATCTCCCTTCTTGCCATCTTCCTCTTCTACCTCACTTTGTCACCTTCCTTCTACTTAGACCTAGCCCGATGCTCCCTCCACACCTCATCTGTTGCCACCCCTAAGGGTGACCCATGCCTAGCAATATAGTAATATTGATCAATTAATTTAACAATATTGATGAATTAATAGAACAATATTGTTGAATTAATTTTCCATTATTACCAAATCATGTATGCAATGTTGTTGAATCACATATGCATTATACATTCCTCCATGCTTCCCAAACTTAATTTTTAATCCTTCATCTCCCTCTTCCTCCCCACCTCATCTCCTTCAATTGCCTTCAACATGACATGATGTTCCCTTTTCGCACGTCCTCCGCCCCCATGCCCCTAGGACAACCTTGTATGAGAGAAGCGGATCCACTACTCCGCTACTTCCTCCCTATGCAATATGATAGTATTACTAAATCGATTTAATAATATTGTAGAAATGCTTTAACAATAGTGTTCAATTGATTCTATATTATTATATTATTCATTGCTCCTTCCTTCACATACTTGCTTCTTGGTCATTCCTCTCCCTCTCCTTTCTCGTTTTCGTCATCTTTTGCCCCAGTTTGTCCCCTTTATCAGCCTCTAACCTAGTCCAACATTTTTTCTGCATCTTCTTTATCAATGCCCTTGGTGCAGCCTCACCTAGAAGAGGCAAATCCTTTGCTCCGCTACGCCCTCTTGACAAGGTGGATAGACTACATGATGATGTAATTTAATTGTCTAAGGGGCAGGGGTGGACCAACTACTTGAAGAAGTGGATTGACTATAAGAGACAAAGGAGTAGGCAAAGGAGTGGGAGAGACAGATGGTCATGTGAAGAAGGGAGTGAGACATATTTTTGTTAAATCATTTCGTAATTGATGTGAAGAAGGGAGTGCGACGTTGTCTAATAAGAGAAAGGTAATGTAGACTGAAATTATCCTAGAAGTAAAGAATTTGTAATATACGAAAAAAATAAGGTGATGTAACAATAATATATGTATGAACACTTAATGTGTAAATCACGCTTCCGTAATTTCATATCGGCTTTACTTTCTGGCTTCTATTTTTATAAATTTTTTTATTTTCTGTAAATTTACCTTTCGCTTCAACGGTCCAACGGCGTGGAAACTATAAACAAAAGGATCTATTCTGGTCATCATAATCACGAATCCATTCCCTCCCGTAAAGAATTGTCCTTCTGTACCACATAAAAGAAAACAGTTATCTTTACTAATAAAAAACAAACAGAGAATTATCTTCATTGGCACGGTCACTTTGCTGCCCAGAATTGAGTTTGTTTTATGAACTTCTAACAACGGTAACGCTCAGATTAAGCAGCTCACCCTTCCCAATATGGCCGCGTCGTTTGCTTGGTGCAGCACCACTTAAATCAGTGGTCCTCAATCTGACATGAGCTATGTAATGACACGTGCTAGGTACTTAATTACTAACCTTAACAACCGTGAAAGTATCAAGTGAACTGTTATACTATGTATCTGTATATATATTTATTTATTTTTAAATACGTAATTTAAACTTTATACTTCATTTTATTAAATTTTAAATATATATAAATTTATCAAATATGTTACTTATTTAAAAGGCATATCTCCACCTGTCCCATACAACAGTTCTATTAAATATTTTTTCCTTAACAATAAAGATACTAATTTTAAAAAAAATATTTTAGTAAAATTGAGAAATATATATAAAAAATTCTATTTTATCTACCATTAATAAGGAAAATGATATTTTCACATTAAAAACACACAACAAAAACTCACACATATGTCTTGATTGGATTAGATACATAGTGCCTATCAAAATATCATATGACATTGAGCCAAAGGTAACCCATGTATTTAAATATTATTTTTTTATGTACTTTTTATATTAAAGAAAGTATCTAGTTATGCACAAATCTATACATACTTATATAATTTTACTTAATTTAAATAAATAAAAATATTAAAACTAAAATTTATCAAATAATAAATGAATATATTTATTAAGGAATAAAAATTATTTTTAATAATATGATAATGAGCCTAATGTAAAGAATACATAAGAGTTAAATAGATCATTAATCTCAAATATTAAAGGTTCTTATATATTTTTATATTAAAAAAATATCTAACAAAATTGTTATATTATGTAGTTGTGCACGGATCTATATATATTTTAACATATATAATCAAGTTAAAATCTAATTTTACTCAATTCTAACAAGTAAAAACTATTAAAATTAAAACTTAATGAATAATAACTACATATATCCACTATATTGCTAGCTTGTAGAATTATTCTACTGGGCTTATTATCTTAGTAGAAATACGAAAAATTCTTCCTAAAATGCGGCGTGCCCATTGTTTTGCAGTAGTCAAGGAACCACCGAGAAGAGAGAGTGATTGTTATCGAAGGCCAAGGTTTCGGTGTCATTGAGCCCTTGTCTTGTCCCCCTTCGCCATTAATTCTTGCCATTTTTCATCTTTTTCATCTTTCGAACAACATCGACCGCTCTCCGAGTCTGACAAGAGTCTCTTTCAGCGAAAGTTCTCTAGCTTCATGTCCGACTGAAAGATCCCAGCTTGGCGCGTGGTGCTTCGATTCCGGCCACACTGGCATCCTCCGCCTTCGTCGACGACCAGCTGCTAAAGACCCCAGTAAGATCTTCTTCGTATGCTCCTTTCCATATAAACCAGGGTCGTTCCACGGCCCAAGCGAGGCTGGAAAGGATCCTTCACACCATCTTGTCCGGCACCGGATGTGTCCCTGGGGGGTCCGAAAGCACGTCCCTCCGTCCGCGGAAATCGGAGGCGGAGGGGTTCGGGATTGACTTCAACCTCAGGCAGCTCTCGTTCGAACCGCAGAATCTGGTGACGGTGGGAGGCTCCAGCGGGTGTAGCGGGGTAGGAGGAGGAGAAGGCGATGACGTGAAGGTTCTTCAAGGTCTCGGCCTTAGCTCGTCCGTGGAGTCCTCCAACGCTTCGACGGTGGAGATGAGTTCCGAAACCTGCGGAAAGGAGGAGGAGATCGCAGGCGCGGGGAGGGAGGATGGAGAAGAAGACAAAGTAGAAGCGCTAGAGTTCTCGGGAGTTACGAACACTTCTATGGTGAAGAAGAAGGGAGGAGACGCCTCGGAGGAGGACAGGGGGAACCAATACCAGCAACTTGTACATGGCAAAATATGCGGAGTCAATAGTGAGGAGGAGAGAAGGAAAGTGAGGAAGATGGACGATCGAAGCGGCAGCGGCGGCGGTTACTTGCATCTGCTGCTAGAGGCAGTGCGCCATATTTCCGGCGATTTCGGGACCGACAAACCGACGCCACGGCCTCCGAAGAATAAGAAGAGGAGGAGCCCGAGCGAAGAGGCCGGAAAGAAAGGGGCGGAGCAGATCCGGGAGGCGAGGCGGAGCCGCGACTGGGTGCTGGAGTTCTACGGGGGGACGTTCGAAGGGGACACAGCGCCGCTTGTCCGGTCGAAGCGCGGCCGCAGCCAGGCCCTCCCCTCCCGGTACCGGGACACCGTCCTCGATCCCTGGAGAAAGTGACGACGGCGCTTCCAGGTCCGCAGGAGGTCCGAAACGGCTCGGCGGAAACCAAAATTTCCGATGTTGTGTAGCATCAATCCGCCGCCGCCGCCCGACATCGGAAAGAGAAGGAGAGGATTGCACATTGCCCGGTTTGGTTGGCGACCGGTTGTGGCGAATTTTCCGTCACTTTCCAGAGGAATAAGTGGGGAAAAGGAGGCAGTACGAGGAGTTGAAGCTTCTAATGTCCGGTAAGGGGTCTGCGTCTCTGTTGTCCAATACGTTTGCTACTTCCACACGTGTTAGCAAGTCCCGCGTCTCTCAGGTCTGGCTCCAAGTCCCTAACCAAATCGGCGGTTCTTATTAATCTTTTCTAGTGGAGCCCACTTCGCCCTGAGTATTTTACAGTATTTTACTTTTTTGTACTATACTAACTAGTTGGTAGGTCTGTCATGAAAGAGATTGAGGGTGTGTTTTATTGCGTGAGTTGATTATTTGATAATTACGTTGTTACGGAGTATATTGTTAAACTCGGATTATGCTTTTTATTTATTATAACATGTGTAATACACTTATCTTTCTTGTGGAGAAAAAGAGGTAAGCAACGACTGACTTTTGGATGGTGGAGTGAACATTCCTTCCATTGAGATTGAGATGTGGTGACTTGGAAGAAAGTATCTTGAGTTGTTTCGGTCTACTCGTGTGTCTGAGTGCTAAATGTGACCGACTGCTGATCAAATTTTTATACTACTATACGAGGAGGTCCAATGAGAAGCTGTCTTGTCTCAGCCGGTTACATATTAAGCACGTGAGAAAAAAAACAGGATTTGCTAAAAATAATTTCCTGCTGGAATGACTCTTTTTTTTTTATGAGAAATTTATTACCCCTTATTTTATCCGGCCCACTCATTTAATAAAGCCTGTAGATGTCTATCATCTGTGTATATAAAGTTGGTAGATATTTATCAACTCTATAAAAGTGAGGCGAGTTGAATAAAGTGGGGTGGTGGTAGACCTCTCATCCCTTTTCTCCATCAAGCTCCAATCTTTTATATGGGAAGAATTTTTATGCTCCTTTTATACAATAAATTCAGCATTAAAAATTTATTTGACCTCTTAATATTTAATATTAATAGCACACATAATAACATATATTAGCGCCAATATTATTAGTACTAATATGCATTGTCGATCTCATAAATGAATGACTCTTATATATTTCATAAGCTTAACTCATTGTTATAGTGGAATATTAAAAATACTTTCTTTTAGTGTGATAAGGTTTCGTTACTATTTCACAATGCATTTTTAATACTTTTTTTGTTAATGAGTCCAAAATAAGGAACAAAGCGGAACCCTTTATCCATAAAATGGATGACACACACGCTAACGCATATTAGTACCAATGATATTAGCACTAACGTGAGCTAAAGTGTGCACAATCGATCTCAAATATCATGGGTCCTCATGCATTCTTTTATGTTGATCTCATTATAAGAGGGAAACATGAAAAACTCTTCCTTCACAATAATGTGAAAGGTAGAGAAGTGCCTATTCAGTATTAAGGAAGTACTACTAAAACGTTTTCACAATAGTGTCAAAATATTTTGATAATATTGCTAAAATAATATAACATTCTAAACACCTAAAGTATATTAAGTCTTAACAATGTTTTATGTTTTTATAAATGTTTTATTTCTAAGAGATGTAGTATTTTAAGTTAAAATTACTTAGTACTTAAACTATCGGCCTTGAACCCTCTATACACGTGCACCACAAACATGTAATTATATATGTACAGAGATTAAATGTTAAAATGCATTGTTATTTAAATGGATAACACCTCCCCTAACAAATTTCATTTAATTTAATACTTTAAGTATTTTGCTAAAATATTTTAGTAATATTACCAACATGTTATGGCATTATAAATGCTAAAACGTTTTGACAATAATGCAAGAATGTGTTAGTAATAGTGCCAGAGCGTAGCAATAATGTCTAAATATTTTAGCAATACTGCCAAAATAATATAACATTGTAAACACCTAAAATATATTGAGTCTTTAATAGTTTTAAAAATATTTTATGTTATTATAAATATTTAAATTTTAAGAGATGTAATATTTTAAGTTAAAATGATCTAGTACTTAAACTATTGGCCATGAACCCTCTATATATGTCACCACAAACGTAAAATTCTATGTTCAAAGAGATTAAATGTTAGAATGTCATGTTACTTGAAAATATATCAACTCCCCTATCAAATTTAAATTAATTCATTACTTCAAATATTTCGCTAAAATATTTTAGTAATAGTGTCAAAATATGACAATAAAGCCAAAATATTTTAGCAATACTACCAAAATGATTGAGCAATATTGCCAAAATAATATAGCATTGTAAACACATGAAATACATTAAGTCTTTAACGGTTTTAGCAATGTTTCACGTTATTATAAATATTTTATTTTTAAAAGATGTAGTATTTTATGTTAACATGCTTTGATACTTAAATTTTTTAGCTATGAACCGTTTATAGACATGTGCCATAAATATGCAATTATATGTTTAAAGAGATTAAATGTTAAAATGTCATGTTACTTAAAAGGATATAAGCTCCCATATTAAATTTCAACGAGTTTAGTACTTTAGGTATTTCATTAAAATGTTTGGGCATTGTTACCAAAACGTTCTGACATTATTGCTAAAATGTTTTGGCAATAGTTTCAAAACGTGTTAACAATAGTATAAAAAAATGGTAATAATGCTAAAACGTTTTGGCAATACTCCTAAAATATTTTGCCACTATTGCCAAAATAATATAGCATTCTAAACATTTAAAATATACCAAGACTTCAACGGTTTTAACAATGTTTCATGTTATCATAAAATATTTTATTTTTTAAAAATGTAGTATTTTGAGTTAAAATAGTTTTGTACTTAAACTATCGGCCATGAACCTTCTATATACGTGAGCCACAAATGTGTAATTATATATTTAAATAGATTAAATATTAAAATACCATGTTATTTGAAAGGATATCAGCTCCCCTATCAAAATTCAATGAATTTAATACTTTAAAATTTTGCTAAAACGTATTAGCACTATTGCCAAAATGTTTTGGCAATATTGCAAAAAAGTTTTAGCACTAGTGACAAAACATGACAATAATGCTAAAACGTTTTGGCTATACTTTTAAAATATTTTTATATTATTAATAAAGTAATATAGCATTGTAAACACATAAAATATATTGAGTCTGCAACGGTTTTAGGAATATTTCATGTTATTATAACTATTTTATTTATAAAAATATAGTATTTTAAGTTAAAATGGTTTAGTACTTAAACTATCACCATGAACCCTCAATACATGCATGCCATAAATGTGTAATTATATATTAAAAGAGATTAAATATTAAAATGTTATGTTACTTAAAAGGATATCAGCTCCCCTATTAAAATTTAATAAATTTAATACTTCAAAAATTTTGCTCAAATGTATTGGCATTATTGCCAAAACATTTTGGCAATATTGTTATAACATTTTGGCACTATTGTTAAAATATTTTGGTGATATTGTTATAACTGTTCTGGCAATATTACCAAAACGTGTTGACATTATTGCTAAAATAATATAGCGTTGTAAACACCTAAAATATACTGTGTCTTTAATGGTTTTAAGAATGTTTCATGTTATTATAAATATTTTATTTAAAAAAAAAGTATTTTAAGTTAAAATAATGTGATACTTAAACTAACGGCTATGAACCTTTTATAGACGTGCGTCACAAACTTGCAATTATATGTTAAAGAGATTAAATGTTAAATGCCATGTTACTTAAAATGATATTATCTCCGTTATTAAATTTAAATGAATTTAATAATTCAGTTGCCTCCTAGGTATATATTTGGGCTACTATAAAACTTATATATATATATATATATATATATATATATATATATATATATATATATATATATATATATATATATATATATATATATATATATATATATATATATATATATATATCATTTATGATCAATATAATTATAAAAGTATATATTATAACTATAAAATTTTTGCTAAAAAAAAAATTTATATTTAATTTTTTTTGTCTGATATGTATTTATACGTATAATATATGTGCAAGAACCTAGTAGTATTCAAGAAGAGACGAAATTTGGAACCAAATTTTCCCACTAGCCTTGAATTAATCCTGTTGTCGCCATATTCAGCATTTATGGCGGGGGTTTTCAGTATGCTATGAAAAACTTCTGTTGTTTTCCATAAATTTGTTCACCATAACTCCAAGCAAAATCTTATCATACTGTATTGCTAACTATGGATCAGTCAATTCAATACATTTGTGCTGTAATCAATTAATCATGCTTTGTATTGACTGTTACAGAGCTAATAGAAAGATTATACAGTATAATTCTCAATTCTAAATCAGTCACCCGTCAATGAGACTACTATTCAAGTGGAGTCCCCATCTTCAGACATGCTATTAGCCATGGATATTTTACACAACAAATTCTGCCTAAAACCCGGTTGATAAATGCTGTATTCCCTCCCCTGTTCCAATGCTTGACGAATAAATGCCCTCAGCGACGAAACATTTCATGAATCAGTAGCGAAGAGAGAGAGTATGGGTCGAACTACAATTCATCAATCCCATAGTCTCTGTGGCCCAGTTGCAATTTTGTCTAAAATGACGTTTAACAACTCTCATCAACTTAGATTGATTCAAATTTTCTTCCTACGCTTCAAATAGTCATCTCCAAGGACCTTTCCCAGCTTCTCTCTGAATGAGCTCCCTCTCCCACCCGCAACATCGCCAACAGGTGTTGCAGTGGCGATGACAACGAAATTCTCACCATTTCCAACATCAATCTCATACAATTCAGCGAAGACTGCTCTGAACTCGTCCAAAAATCTCTCATAGACAGCCTTGTTCTCGGGAATCACATTGATTATAAGAACCCCATGATCAGAAAGCGCCGACCTCGCCCCCATCAAGACCTGCCCCTGTACGAACTCCAGGGGAGGTGCACTCAACCCGTTTCTCGCATCACTGGAATCCAAATCCACCATGATCACATCCATCAAAGACTCATCACCAACCTTTTCATTCATATCATCACCCTTCCAAAATTGGTCCCATTTGCAGCAAACAGAATCCCTGCCAGCATCTGCCCAGTCGCCAAAATCCTTCATTAGTTCAATCCCATCGCCCACACGAACCCGAAGAAACTCGTCTTCGACTAGGCCGAAGTACTTTCTTGCCACATCCAGAGTTGTCGCGTCAATCTCCACTCCCAGCACATCCAAATTAAAATGGGCCCTTAAGAACATCAGCAAAGACCCGCCCCCGACACCCACGCAGAGGACCCTCGGCAGGCCCACCCCCAACCGGGCCCGGGACTCCAGCGTCGGGCCAACCAGCGAAAGACAGCCCGCCATCGCGGCCAGGTAGGGCTTCACCAGAGAACTCGTCTCAGGCCAAAACTCCGAGACGCCCAGTCGGGGGCCGCAGTGCGTTCCAGCGGGAACGAGATACACCTCCGTCTGCACCAAATTGGGCGAGCGCTTGAACCGCAGGCGCCGGCGAAAGTCCCGCACCCGCGGCACTTCGCTCTCGACCTCGACGTCTTCCACCAGCAGATCGCCCACGACCGGGCCGGTGCGGATGATGACCGGGACGCTGCGGATCAGGTCGTCCTCGTACGAAATGAAGATGATGTCGGGGATTCCGGAAAGAAAGGAGTTCTTGGGGGAGAGGGCTAGGAGGACGGGGAGCAGCTTCTCCCGGAGCGAAGATGAGGCGTCGATCTTGGGGCGGGCGTAGGCGGCAGCGGGATCCTGAGGGAGATCTCCGACGAGGATGAGGCGAGAGATGCCAGGGGAATTGAGGAGGAGATGGAGGTGGCCGCGCTCTGTGCAGAAGACCCAGTCGCGTTGGCGGCCTTTTGGGACTAGGAGGGCGGCGGTCTGGGGGACCGCCGGCTGAGGGAAAGGGGAGTCGAGGACGGCGACACGGAGGAGAGAGGGGGAAAGGGGGTCCGGGCTGGGGAGGGAGAAGGAGATGAAGCGGGAGGGGGAGAGCGCTTCGAACGTAGCCTTCTCCAGGGCGGCCATGGCTGCGGAGTCCACTCCAAAGGCGAAGCTCTATGTCTTTTCTGGGGTCCTCTCAACGTCATGATGAAGCTCTCTCCTCTCCAATCTTCAGTCATGGGCCGATTGCACTTGGGCCATGGGCTTTCCCTGAGATATATATACTGGGCCGAACGGAACCTTTCTTCTTATTTTTGTTTAAATAAATATTGATTAAAAAATATCCGCTCTCTCTCAGTCTCAGTTTCCTCCACTCGCTTTCCTTCTTCGTTTGGGCTGAATCGCGAGCTCAAACATTGTACTGATAGACAGATGGTTTTTGTCATCGTCACTCCCGGCGCCGGCCTAGGATATTGGCCGCTGTTCCGATGCCGGAATCGTGACCATCATCTTGTCCGAGCGTCCAGCTTACAGAAGGAGGTCGAGAAGACTCCAGCGGCGGCGGTCGAGAGTTTCGACTTTGAGTCCAAGCTCCAGCCGTCCACCACCTTTCCTCCGATTAAGGCCGCCAAGCGCGTCGTGCTCGTCCGCCACGGGCAGAGCACGTGGAACGAAGAGGGGAGGATTCAGGGAAGCTCCGATTTCTCCGTCCTTACCCCTAAAGGCGAGGCCCAGGCGGAGACCTCGCGCCAAATGTTGCTTGCCGACAATTTCGATGTTTGTTTCTCCAGGTGCGGTATATTTCGTCTTGTTGGGTTGTTTCTTTTCATTTGCTCGTCAGCTTTGAGTTTTAGGTGGCGATGTCTATCAATTTCAAAATGTTCTTAATTCAATTATCTGTGTCTGTTTGAAGCTGGCTTGAGTACTTAACTAGATCGCATCAATGCAACATGATAGTGGAATGCTAGACTAAGCTTCTCGTTTTGCAATGTGTTCCGAGAGTGAATTCTGCCAGCTGTACTGAAGGTGTGATGCTAAATCGCTAATGGCATAGCGCTGTAATACGTAGTTGCACCTTGCATCTTACTTCGTGTGCAGGCTCAAAGGATGCCCATGTGCTTGTGTGTATTATTCACTTTTCTGCATTCAACTTTGTGTGATTCAATCTTTTGATAGACGACCTCTTCCTTTCTCCGGATTTCTTTGGTTAGGACGTGAATTGGATTCTGGTAATCAAATTACCTTCACTTGAGTATACTTCCCCGGTGGTTTTTGTTGCCCTGATGGAGAGAAAGAACTCATTGTTTTTTGTTGCATTTATTAACTACTTTCTTAAGATTTTTTATCTATTTTGAAACTTACCTATCACATCATAAACAAATACCATATCAGTTTATGTTCAAAACTGTAAAACCTATGTTTCTACATGATCCAGTCCCCTGATTCGGTCAAAGCGAACGGCTGAGATAATATGGGGTAGTCGTCCTGAAGAGATTATTCCAGAATCTGACCTGAGGGAAATTGACCTCTATTCATTTCAAGTTAGTCTACCATTTATGTCTTATACTACAGGCAATGTTGTGTTTTTTTTCTGTTTAAACTTAGCTGATCGAAAGTCTGGATTTTGACATTCTTGTGTTTCAATGGAAGGTCTCCTTGTAGTTTATATGATCTTGCTGATTGAATATCAGGGTCTATTGAAACATGAAGGAAGAGCAAAGTTTGGCAGTGCCTACCGTCAGTGGCAGATAGATGCAGCTAATTTTAATATTGATGGTCATTATCCTGTGAGAGAGTTGTGGGCCCGTGCTAGGAACTGCTGGAGTAAAATCTTAACTCATGATGGAAAATCGGTGCTTGTTGTTGCTCACAATGCTGTTAATCAAGCTCTTGTCGCCACAGCTCTTGGTAAATTTGATTGCCCTTGCTTGCAGTTGAAGCAAAGTAGTGATCCTCTTTTATTAAATTCTTTCTCATAGATGCCACATGTGAATCAGGTTTGTGCACTGAGTATTTTAGGATTTTACTTCAGAGCAACTGTGGAGTAAGCGTGCTGGATTTTGCCCCAAAAGCTGAGGGTGGTTCACCTTACATCTGGCTCAACCGCTTAAATCAGGTGAATACATGTTCTAGCACAAGGATATGGAAATGTAGACAGCTGAGAGTAGTTTAACTCTTTGAAGTTTATGAAGCATGTAGTGTGGACAACTAGCTTCAGTTAGTTTCAGTTATTGCAAAGTTTTTTTTTTATGGGTATTATTGTTTCTTGAAGTGCTGCTCTGCAGACACCAAATTCTCCTGTAGCTGCAGGGAGTGGGGGTAGAAAAAGTGGTAAGCGGATCATGCTTGTGTGCCACGGAGTCCTACAAGGCACCAATGAGGTACAAAAAGTATTTGTTGCTTAATGCTTTTCGGCCCAGGAAGCTAAATATTCTTTTGCTTTATACATATCCCTTTCCTGAAATCAATTACCTCACAGTAAATGCGAAGTCCATTTTATTTGAAGGTGAGGTTAACTTTAATGGTTGAAGATTGTACTTTCTCCATGAAACTGGGATACTTGTGTGAAGCTTCAAGTAAATAAACCTGTCCAATTGCAGGTTGACTTTTCTGTTTCAGGGGGCATGACAATGAACATGCTTGGTCGTATACAGGTATCATAATTCTATTCGGTTAATATCAGCTGCAATCAAAGCAATTCTGTTTTGTAAATTGATAAAAACTCTACAGTCTCAAAAAATAGCAGAGCTACTTTTAGATGTGAAGGTGAGCTCTATATTTTGCTGCCCAAGAGCTGCATCACGTGATACAGCTACAACCATCTCACAAGTAAGCACACAATCGTTTTATCTCCTATAAATGAAGTGTGCAAAGTTACAAGTCATTTTTGTGATAACTGGGTGGCTTTTTATTCAGGTTCAAGAAGCTGCAGATTGCTTGGGTGCCGACTGTGTGCCACGTTATGTGGATGTAATGCAAATCCAAGAGCTTGAAATAGAAAATCTACTTCAACAATCAAGCGAGGCAAGCCATATAATCTGAGAAAAGTGCTTTTGCGTTTACTCCATCATAGTATGCTGCACAACCTGCATGAAATAGTATCTTGGACGTCTACAATTTTGTTATATTCAAAATATATACTTTTTGGCATTTCATCATATTTTTCAAGTCCAAGGAACTCCGTCCCATATGAAGTGTTTTATTTGAAATATAGTTATACCAAATAGGGCACGTAATATGGGACAGAGGGAATAGTCTTTCTTTATGATTGTCTTAAATATTTATCAGGTGTTCTAAATGGATACTTTACTTTATATAGTTAGGATTTCATATTTTCCTTGATGTGAATCAATTATATATTGCAGGGGTCATCGCCACTCCTTCGGCCTGGTTGGACAAGTGGCTGCAGTGAAACTGTTCTGACAAAATTATGGAACAGAGCAGAGAAAGTTTGGAGATTGCTGTTAGATGAACTATCTGATGACTCCGAACCTGAAAAGAATGTGGTAGTTGTTGGGCACCCTGCACTTCACGTTGCACTCATTGGGCACTGTCTGAATTTGAGCTCTGAACGACTAGGATCGTTTTACCTTGACGCTGGTAGCCTCTCTGTCATTGAATTTCCTGATGGGCCCACCCGAAGGGGAGTCATCCGATGTATAAATTACACTGCACATTTGGGTAGGTGGTCTATTCCAGTGACTAAGTCGTCTGTGGAAGATGATGAATTTTAGATGTCTTACATGAATGTCTAAGTTTGCTGATTTGATATGTTGTGAAGAAGAGGCCGTTGTAAAATCTCCAGACATCTAATTGTCAAGCGTTATACACAGTTAAATGATTAAATAATTATTTAAGATGAAGAAAGCTTGGATTAAATCATGCCATGGACTTGTTTGAAGAATGTGCGTAAGAACTCGTTACCCCGCGTTGAAAAGCTCAGAAGTGAAAGACATTGGTTTTTTGGCCGTTTGCATATTTCGTCGTGGTTGCCAGGAGGGAGCGTGCGTAATGCATGCAAGGGGAGTTGTCGGAAAGTGAGGCAATTAGTTGTGTCGCTGTCTACAATCAATCTGCATTAGTTTGTAAATAGAAATAGGATCTGACTAATTTGTAACAAGTAAAAATAATGCCCAACAATCTTATGTATTGACTTGTGAAATTTATTGAAATATGGAACATGAGAGTCTGCCATGAAGGATTGTCTCGTGGGAGGATAAGCATTTTCCACCTGGGTGACCAAAATCCATATGAAATAAAACCACTGCCCTAAGGCCAGTTCCCAGTTGTCAAGACGATAAGCAGCAATGCTTACTAGATTGCCTTCAAATGGGGATGGCAATTTTTTATCTTTATGAAAAGGGTGCTGATACCCCTACACCAAATTTGTACATAAAAATTATACGCTTAATTTTGATTGGATAGAAAAAAATAGGTCTTACGAAGGATCTACTCTTTTCTATCCAATCAAAATCAGATCTGATGTTTTTGTGTACAAGTTCTGGTATTAAAAAATCATTATTCTTATAAAAGGGGCGGAAAATTGAAGGTTTAATGAAGTTGCAAACCATCCTTATAAAACGCATGTGGTCACTTTACAGAAGTCCCTGTTTCATTCAATCCATTTTCGCGCCAAAAAAAAACTTCATTCAATCCTTTGTCTTTTAGCTACCATAGCCTGAGAACAAGATGCTATTAAAATATCGATCTGCCACTGCAAATGGACATAAAATCAGCTGTCGGTTAGGCAAACATTTATGGGATTAAATAATCTTCAATAACAATAGCGCTAGGAAAGCTAGTGATTCAATCTAGCACAACTCGCGTGGGGAGTAGTATGTTTCACTTGGTATATAAATTTTATTTTTACCACAGAAAAGGTTTTGACTTGTATAATTATTGTCTCGGAATTTTAATAGGATGCGCCTAGTATAGCCTCCATGTGTCATGTTAGAGGTGTTTGCCTTTAACATGTACACAAAGGTTGTGCTCGTCTCTATATACCATGTTAAGAGCTCATATAACATGGTCACTGACATTGGTATAGAGCTAGTCATGAAAACATTTTTGATATATATATATATATATATATACACACACACACACACACACATATACATGCATACTCCCTTTGTCTTAAATTAATAGCTCTATTTGAAAAAAAAAAGGTTTATTCCATATTAATAGCTTCATTTTGTTCAATTTAAGTGATTGAGTACTTAAAAAATAATATCACAAACTTATTTTCTCTTTTCTTAGACGTGAGTTTTACTATTTAATAAAAATACTATTTTTTAAATAGACCCATTAATATAAGATGGAGTGAGTACATGAGTACTAATCAAGTCTGAATACAAGTTCGAGTGGGAGACCTGTTGACTCACTCAACTCAACTGCTTCACCTACTAACAGTTGGAAGTATTCTAAAATCTGTGTTCACCTTACTTTTTTACTTTAGATGAGTATTACTTTTCCACATTCAATTGCATTAGGATATACCAATCAAATTACAAAGTAACCCATCTATTATTGACTAATCATATATTTTTTTATCAAAAATTGACCAATAAGTTTCATAAATTATTCTAACACCTATATGAAGCCGTTAGAAACGCTAATATAAAGTAAAGAAAAAGATAAAACGACCCCTATTTTAATTCAAATTTAAAAATAAATGTCATCCCTCAATCCTCGCCTCTCATTTTACCATTTTATTGAGTCGTGGTGGTGACAGACCTGGTATGCTTTTGCCACGATTGGCCAATCCTATAAGATACATTGCATGTCTTGGTTGCAACCTTTTTTCCTTTTCCCCCTAAAAAGTAAAAATATATATGTTGGGGGATTTCAGTTGGTTCTCTATGCACAAGATAAGAGAAGAGATAGGATAATCCCTTCTTTACAAGATATAAAAAAGAAATTTTTTTTTTGTAGAATGACCATCTCTTGGTCAATTCCTACTACTATTTAGAATTTGGGATAAAATATTAGTAATTAACCAATTTTTCAAACCCTTCAATTAAATAACGAAAACTAAAGACAAATTAGAAGTGGAGAAATGATAAAAATATTAAAGTTGTCAAAAGATGATTACAAATATTAAAAAAAAAAGGACACAAGGAAAATGTCTTCTTCTCTTCTTATTGGAATATTTTCCTTTGGGATGGACAACTTTAGAGTTTGTGAAAGCTTCTTAGACTTAACTGCCAAAAGCCCCCCTTTATAAAAAGAAGAAGTATTTATAATTTCAGGGTTGTTTGTGGGAAGTGGGGAGTGAGTTAGTGAAGTAATTAGTGGGAAGTGAGTTAGTAGGGTAGTGAGAAAGACCACTTAGCATGTGGTAATAGTTTGACTTGGTCTTTTCCCAACTCTTTCATTTCATTTATTTTTTTTAACATAAGTAACTAACTAAAGAAGTTTTGACTTTGTCTTCTCAAAAAATTAATTTTATTAGTTAAGTAGAGATTCTTTAAAAGTATAGGACCCACTATACATAGGGACTTAACTAATTTTCCTTCATTAATTTATCTAGTACACTATGTATTTTTTTGTTATTATTTTCTTTTGTCTTTCCTCAATTACATAACTAGCCTTTAGGAGGTGGATCTTAAAATCATCCTTTAAACTTTAGGATTTATTTTAAAATTTATTCTTTGTATGAGACTTATATGGGGTCTCATATTTTAATTTAGCTAATTTGATATGAGACTCATGTGAGCTTTATTCAGTCTCTTGATTTTTTATTTGATGGCTATTTTGATGTGGAACCTATGTGGGTCTCACTTAGCCTCTTGTGATTTAAATTTAATGGCTAATTTGATGTAGGACTCATGTGGGTCTCACTTAGCCTTTTGTATATTTGATTTGATGGTTAATTTGATGTGGGACCCATGAGGGTCTCACTTAGCCTCTTGTGATTTTAATTTAATGACTAATTTGGTGCAAAACTCATGTGAATCTCACTTAGCCTTTTGAAATTTTAATTTGATGGCTAATTTGATGTGGGACCCATGGGGGGTCTCACTTAGCCTCTTATGATTTTTATTTAACTGCTAATTTGACGTGAGACTTATGAGGGCTTCAATTAGACTTTTAATTTAATGACTAATTTGATATGGGGCCCCTTGGGGTCTCACTTAGCCTTTTGTTATTTTAATTTGATGTAAAACCTGTATAGGTTTACTTAATTAAAAAAAATTGTTATAAGTTTTGTCGTATTTCTACATGTGTAGAATATGACAATTTTTTTTGACTTAGTCAGCTTGAAAGACTGCCCATTTTGGAGCTAGTTAAGCTCCAAAATTTTGGACTATCTCTTTTGACTTTTTTTTTCTTTTTAAAATATGTCAACAATATATCTACTTTAAATTGGATAAACCTTGGGGGTAATATTGTCATTCTATTAACAATAATAACAATTTGATAAGTAGATGAAACCTGGCTTTGGGGGGAACAATTTATTGGACTTCAAACTTATTGTGTAGGCATGAAAAATAACAAGATTACCAAAATGGGTTTAGTTCGTACATTACATTATTTTTTTATTGCAACAAATTATAAATGTAAACAGAAAAATGAGCATGATGCAAAGAACACCCACATGATATTTGTAAGATTCAGTAATGATTATTTTTCAATTGTTTTATTTGTCATTGACTTGTAACCTGCTATGCCAAGAGAGAAAGCCCATCCCTTAAAGAGCTTGACTCTTTAGCCTTACTAGTTAGATAACTCTTGGAATAGGTTAAATTTAAGGTTGAGACTAGTATGGTTAGAAACTATATAAAAATAGCTTTAAAACGCCACTAAGAATGGGCAAATAGAAGTTGGGATGAGTGAAATATGGCTAGTTGAAGTTGTAGTGGATGCATCGTACCCGATTACCCGATTTAAACCTAAAATTGAGCATTTTACTTAGCCTTTTAGACCCATTTGAAGTGAATAAAGATAATAGTAGTTTAAGGGCCAATTTGGGTGGCCTAAGGTTGGTTTAATAGCCCAAACCCTAAGGAGATTAAGAACCCTAATCCTTACCCTCTATCTATATGTCATAATAACTTTAATTAAAGAGTTTTTGAGTTTTTTAAATTATGTTAAAAAATTGTGGTTTCGTAGCCTCATTCAAGGTGAATAATTTGATTATGTTCTCCCTAATTATTTAATACTTGATGGGAAATTAAAGGTTTTTAATACTTAATTATAATTCTCATTTTTTTATCTATCAAAACCCCCAAAATTTTTCTTATTTCATGAACCCTGAAAAACTTGTTTTGATGTAAAATCTTATGCTTCATAGTTACGAGTTATTAGTGTAAGGACCCTCATCTCTAAACCGGTTTTTGTTTTTCTTTAATTATTGGTTATCGTGAGATTAACGCATTTTCTGATTTATTCGGTAGTTTCGTAAATAATTAGTGGTTATGATGGTTTTAATCAAAATTAACTTTAAGATTAGTGGTTTTAAGTGATTTTGAAACAAACGTGAATTTTTGGGATTTTTCTGAATTTTTACTATTTTTCCAAAAATTAGGGTTTTGGCGGGACCCCTGTGGGCCCCACCGTTGAAATTTCAATTTTTGTGTCAAATGAACCCAGATGTCTACTTAAGCCTATACAAAAATTTTCAGAATTTTTTTAGGCTTAATTAGTGCTTAAATTTGTAAAGTACTCATTTTTAGCCTATTTTTTCTATTTACACCCCATAACTTACTCATGCATACCCCAACCTTTACTATAAAAGGGCAAACCTGAGCTATTTCTATTTTTGGGAATAGGCTAAGGAGGAGAGGTCAGGCTTAATCCCCAATTAGGCCCGGATTAGAAGGTATTTAAGGTAAGCCTACTCTAATTAAGCACTAAACCCTAGCTTTCTTCTTAATCTATTCTAAATCTACCATTTCCCCCTTGTTTCAATTCATTTTTGGACATCAAAAACTACTGATTTGTATTTTACTACAAACCCTAGCTTTCAAAATTCGATTTTTATAATCAATAAGCCATAGATCTAAGTTTTAATTAAGGATTTTTTTGATAAATCGATTTTTAATGGAGTTTAATTCAAACTCATTGTATTTGTAAGGTTTTTAAGAAGGGTGACCCTCAAATCCGAGCTTAATCAAGTGCTAAGGTAATAGACTTTCGAGATTTCAGTTTATCCATGGTAAAACTCTTGATTTTTAGCTTATTTCGAATGGAGTTACTTGATTTGGTGTGTTAATGACATGATTAGAAAATGGAAATATTTAATCCCAATTTCTTAGGGTTTTGTATTATTATGGTATGGTTTAACATTCTGGAAGTCACGAAGGACTTTTGATTATGATTAGGGTGTTAGATGTGGATTTAAAGTGTTATCAATGGTGTTTCGGTTTGGAATTGCGAAAGGAAGAAGATGGTTCAGTTCTGCCTTGTTGGCGTTCGAAAAACCCTTCTGGGCGTTCGAACGGCAACACTGTTGGAACGACAATTTTTCAGTTCAGCCGATCGAACGGCCTGCTAGGCGTTCGAACGGCCAAACTGTGAATTTCAAATTTTTACATTTAGCCGATTGAACGACTTGAATGGCGTTCGAACGGCTACACAGCAGATTTGTGTTCTAATGCATGATGTTTATTTTGATGATTCCACTTTAGCTTGCCAATTTTATATGAATGTGGAGTGTTTTAAGCTATATTATGCTACTGGAAAGGCATGCTATTGAGGTTATGGAGTTGAGATATATGCTTAGAGATTTGTGGAATGACTTATATTTTGTGGCATGATGTTGGAATTGTCATTTTGAAATTATGAATGGTTGATTCCCTTTGGTTAAGCATATTTTTAGTAGGACTACAACCTATTAATGGACAGATTTGTCATGATAGAATGTGGTTAGTTGATGTGTGGATGTTGGTGAATGCCATGACTCAATGATGAAATGAATGATCTTATATGTGTTTAACCTTTGTGGTTGAGTTTTGATTTGAGTTATGATTTCAACGATTCTTCTCCTAGGATTTCTGCTGGAATTGTAACACCCCGACCCGCATCACCTGATCCGGACTGGGGGTTAGATCGGAAAACACAATCGGAGTGTCGAAAATTAGCGGAAAAATTAAAACCGACTGACCAAGAGCTGCAAACTCTGAGTGCGAGAGTTGTAATGTTCATCTGCGCACTACTGAGCTTTAATGTTCCATTGTGCGCAGATCAGAATAAACCTAATTTTATAACTAATTTGGATCGGGCCAACGTTATTTTATCGTTGGTTGCCTACGTACATATTGGATACCATCTCTGACGTTATTCCAATACGATCAGATCCGAACGTAGTTCTGCCTAACGGCTAATACATTCACCAGACATCAGAAAATCATATACGATAAAATACGTATACTTTATATCCAAATAATTCATTCGAAATCCGACGAAAATCTTATAACTCATCGGAGTCAAACGAAAGCCAATAAATCAGTAAAATACACTTCTCACGTAGGTGAGAACACTAATAAAACACACATCCCACTCTATCATAGAGCGGAGCAGAACACACTACAGATCATTTTAGATCATATCAGATCCTATCAAATCATATCAGATTTTATCCGACCATACTGGTCATATCAGATCAGAGTATGTCAAGTCATAGCAGAGCATTTCAGATCACAACAAAATAAATCAAAGTAGATTAAATAGAAACATATCAGTATGTATCACATCATAGCAAATAATATATCTTAATTAGTATATTACTAATTAAGATATGCATTTATATAAATCATATTAAACTAAAAGGTCAGAAAAGTGTACTTCCCTCCAATTCCGAAAATGACGATGTTTGGAATTGCTCATTTCCTCAGAGCATCGGCCCTTTCTGATTCGGAGATGGTGGCCAGGATCTCCTCTGACTTCGAAACACTTTACCCTTCTTTCGCCCGCAGGTGACGGACATAACCTCCCCATGCCTCGAGACATTTTCCTTAGATAGGGTTGCTAACTTGAGGAATGGACACTTTCATTGCGTAGATCACCCTCGAATTAGCTAGGAACGCCTCAAGAATGACTCGAATCGGACTTAAAATGAGTAAGAAACGAAGAACAGAAGTTTCTGAATATGGGAGATAGTACAGAAACGTGGGAGAGTTTCTCCTCCTTTTCTCTGGATGCTGTGGATGCTATTTATAGAAAAACTGGATGAATGTGAGGATGACACGTGTCAAACCTATCCACTTCCATCATCAATCCTATCCGCTTTGTCAGCAATCCTATCAACTATCAATCCTATCCGCTTTGTCAGCAATCCTATCCACTATCAATCATACCCGCTTTGTCGTCAGTCTTATCCACTGCGTCGTCGATCCTATCCATAAAGATATTATTTTATTCAAATAATATCTTAACTTCAAAACGCGATAACTTCCAACCTTGACATTAGAATCGGACGCTCTTGATACCGATGGACTCGTGTCAACGAGCCCTTCAAAATAAGACCAAAACATGGGTAGGTCATCCCGCACTTTCAAAGTAGGTCCCACCCATATGACATTTTTTTCGAGGTCGGAATCGTGCGTTCTTAGTACCGATAGACTCGTATCGACGAGCCCTTTGAAACTAGACCACACATGGGTAGGTTATCCCGCACTTTTTGAGCAGGCCCCGCCCATTGGCACACTTCCCGAGGTCGTAACTTTCGTTCCCGACCTCCATTTCGTGTGTTCTTTGATTCGTTACACTTGTTAGTTCGAGCTCTACCCGGATACGGGGATCACCTAAAAACCCCCTAACACTGGTCATAAATTACCAAATTACCCTTAACCCCCCGGGTTAAGCATAATCGCCACGCGACGCGCGCGGGACGCGCAGGGAACACACGGACGGCCGCGTTTGCATGCCATTTCCGCTGCGCGGCGGCTTGGCTCCATCTCTGGCTCGGCTCGGTTTGGTTTGCTGACATCAGCTATTTCGTCTTTTCTTGAATATTGTCAAAACGCGATAACTTTTTATCCCGAAGTCGGAATTGCACGATCTTGGTACCAATGGACTCGTATCAACGAGGGTAGCTTATCTTGAACTTTTAATGTGGGTCCCGCCCATGTCGCTCGCTTCCCGAGGTCGTAACTTTCGTTCCCGACCTCTGTTTTGAGTGTTCTTGGATGCGTTGTGCTCGTTACTTCGAGTTCTAACCAAATACGGAAGTTTCAACTCTTAAAACCCTTAAAGAATTAATATATATTACATAATTACCCCTAACCCTTTGAGGTTAAGCGTAATCGGAACACAGGGTACCACAGGAATTCATGTTTAGATGGTAATTCACATGTGTAGTGTGGTAGTGAGTTTAATTTCAAGCATGTTGACATGCCTTGTGTGGAGTGCTTCTACTAGTTATACGCACACACATGTGGGGGTTAAATGATGATGTTGAAGCTTTATATTATGATTATGAATGATGCATTAGGGGCTGATGTGAGCACTTATCATGGATTAAGATTCATATATGCCTTGCCTACATATGTACCATGCTACATGCATCATGAAAATAGATTTCCAATTGAGGCTGCATCGAGGTTAATCGAATTTGACCGATTGGATGCAATGTGGTGAAATTGTATGCCAGATTGATCGGTCATGGATTAATCATTAGTTGATTGGTCCGAAAGGACATATTTTGATTTGAGTTCATGTGTGGAACTAGTGCACTCCCTGGGTTGAGTCTAGTTAAATGGAATTATGTGGGGATGAGTTGTGTACTTGTCTTGCGGATTGTGAGAATGTTATTATGAGTGTCATCTGGACCCTAAGAATCTAGTGTGGTATGCCATGTGCACCCGCTACCACGTGTTCTAGGGTTCTCTGTGTGAGAACTTGGGCTCTTCCCTCCGCAGGAGATGTCCCTGGGCGAACACCCCTGCTCTAGATTCTCTGTGTGAGAATGAGACATCCTTGGTCAGGATTGTCCAGGGTGAGCAGATCTTTAGGGATTGACAACCCCGATCTTTCTTGAATTCTTATGTAGAATTTTGGATCATGACACGCCTTCGTGGCCTTGTCTATGTCCCGTCTGTGTGACATAAAATTGTGATTACTCCTTGATGGAGGATGTTATGATGTGATGCATGATGTAATATGTATGTTAGAGATACATTCATGCAGGTTGATTATGATATGATGTATGTGGGAATATGTATGTTAGAGATACATCAATGCAGGTTGATTATGATATGATGCATGTAGGAATATGTATGTTAGAGATACATCCATGCAGGTTGATTATGGTATGATGCATGTGGGAATATGTATGTTAGAGATACATCCATGCAGGTTGATTATGATATGATGCATGTGAGAATATGTATGTTAGAGATACATCCATGCAGGTTGATTTTGATATGATGCATGATGGAATATGTATGTTAGAGATACATTTCATGTAGGGTGTTATGATGAGAATTACATTATGTGGATTATGCACTATGATGCAGTTTTAGGTGATGTGTATGTGTGATCAAAAAATGATGCACCATGTAAATATTTGATCGGAATGATTATATTGCTATGCTATCGTATTTTCGATGTTGATAGTGATATTAAAAACTATTGCTGAGTTTGTTAAACTCACCCATCTTTCTTGTGTTTTGATTTGGGGCTGCGTGGTGCGACACGCAGACAGACAGGATCTCCTCTTTGAGGAAAGGTCGGAGATGGCTTGGATGTGATCATGGAGATCGTTGTGTGACTTATCTTCTTTAGTTTTATGCTTTATGTTTAGAACCTTTGTGTAGGGTTCTTTGTTGTTTTGGATTTATGTCACATTTTACAGTTATGTTTGCTTAAGACTTATTTGAGCCAATGTGGGCTTTAGTTAACTAAGCATGTGGGTTTGAGATTCGTTGTTTACTTTGTGATAAGCAACACTCTTTCTTTCCTTTTTATTTACTCTTGCTCAAAGGATTGTGTGTACTCCGTAATTCTGTTAAATCACCCGTGGTTAGGGTTAAGTCTTCCGCTAAATCGTTTATCAATTTCCCTTTGTCGCCCCCGCGCGCTTGACCGGCCCTTGGACCAGGTTCAGCTCGGGTTGGGCATCGCCGGGGCGTGACAATTAGACTCAAGGAAACACTTGAAATTACATGGTGATTGCAGTTATAAACTACTAGCTGGTAGATATGATGTTTCATGTCTAGATCTAATAAAAAAACCCTAATTTTATTTAATAAAGATTATTGAATTCAGGAAGATTTGAGGAGTTTCTTTGTCTTAGAGGTAAGGTTTTTGTTTGATGAGGTTTTACTTGCATTAATATCATGTTTGTGGGTAAAATCATGTTCTTAAAGAATGAATATGACTTAAATTATTTTTAGTCTCTATTTTAGATTCACGACTATGTTTCAGACACTGTTACTTTGATTTTTTTCTCATAATTTTTTTTAGAGTATATTATCACTTCTAGATGGTATTCCTAAATTTTTCAGATTTTACAATATAATATATATTTATTATATTTTTTGGAATAGGTGTTGTAAAGTAAAATAATTTTTTGTTTCCTTAGTTAGAAGTGTGTTTAGGGATGAAAACATATGATTTTTTTCTATTTCTTTTTTCGATGGGTTGATATACATGTTATGAACAAGTTTTAAAAATTTAATTCGTTTGGAGCATGATAAATAAAGGTTATAGTCATAAACTTGTAAGTTGACGTTTGAGGTAGAATTGCACAATTCCATTAATTAAATAGCAAAAATTATTTTTATACTTATTTTTTTATGATATTTATTTATATTGTAATTAAGACTATAATGTAGGTTTTTATAAATTTTCAAGTTGATTGAAGTTTATTTGCTATTTTTTCGAGAATGTATGAGTTACGTGTCGTGATTATATTAAAATATTTATTCAAGCTAATATGAGAATAAATGAAATATTGTATTGTTGATTATGCTACTTTTGGTACTTTCAGTATGTTGTACTTTATTAAGGATATGCGTGTATATCTAAGGAATTTAGCAAATCCATGTTTCATAGATGTCTTAGTATATATGATCTTGTCTACTGAATTATGTATTATGTAAGATACTATGATTAGTTAGGGTTGAATATGTAACTATACTTATATTTAATGTATTATATAAATAATTTGTAAACTTTGAATTAATCATAATTAGTCTAAGTTTCTATGGTTGTTAGATTTAGTAGTATCAGAGGGTTATCGAATCGGTTTTATGTCTGAAAAGGCGGGGTTTTATGTCTAATGGACGGAGCATTTAAAAGGATGAGTTATTCCTCCCCCATGTTGAGATAATTAAGACTATTTATTTATTTAGACTTCTGAAGTTTGCTCTAGGATGGTCGTAGCCATTTGTGCACCAACGTGACAAGGGATTTATGGTATTTTTCCGTATTTAGGATTTCAGGTGACAAGTAATAGGCGACAAGTGACTAGTAACAAATTTTGATTAGTTACACTATTTTATTATTTTGTAAAGTCTTTTTATAAATATTTACACTAGATTGTTCTGTAAGACTCTTGTGATGTAAATGCTGAGATTTATTTGGACATGATTATGTGTAAAATTTTTGCTTTGAATGGACTCATGTGTTAGAGTGTTAATGCACGTGTTTTCAAAGCCTTAATGAATTTCTACTTACTTTTTATTATTTTTGGTAATTCTTTAGGATCCCATGTGTGACGGTGTCATGCAGATCCTTAGGACAACTTGTTTTGCAAGTAAAATAATAATTGAAAAGCAACTAAGAGGAGAATTACAATTTACTAAAAGATAATTAGTAAGAAATAAAAAAAAAGACATTACAAAAGTTCATATAATTACTTGAGTGTTATTTTTAATTTGTAGTTTCTTTTCTTTAGTTTAAAGCATATGTTTATGTCATTATATTATAATTAATAAATAAATACTTAATCATAGTTACGATAAAAGTAGTTAAATTTTATTTTTACATTATTCTCCGGGTTGTTTTTAAACAATACGATGACTTAACTATATAATTTTGATCTAATTCAAGGTTAAGTTAAAAATTATTGCACCTTTTAGCCGATTTTGGGTAAGGGAGTGTGACAATCTTAATATCTATACTTAAAGATGAAATGCAGTTGAAGGCAATGGGAATATTTTTGCCCCTCCACTCTTTACATCGTCTAGGATATCTTTTATTTTACTGGAGTTGTCGATGGGTGCATACGTTATTGCACATAAACACAACCTTTGACATGTGGTAGCCTGTGTGCCGTCCATCCTGATGATAATTGATGACTTGAAAAAAGTGGAGGATAGAACAAAAATTCTTCAGCAGAAGGGAGAGGGATGGTTGCTTATCAGAGACCGTTAGTAAGTTTCTGACTCTCTATCTGCAAGTTTGTTTAAGATCATTCCAAAAGCAGTTTAACTATGAAAGGTCGCCAGCTTGAACTTCCAGTCCAAACTACGGAGTACTTTTCATGGTTTCTTCTTAAGATCCATATTCCATGGTCGTCGCTGAATCGTCCAGCTCTAAGGAAGTTGCACAATGGTTGCACTGTTTTACTGCTGCCTCATTGCACCAATTAGGGAGTTGTTTGAGAGGCGATTTCCACCCTCATAAATCAATTTGTTAAGGGCATAAATTGCTTTCCTGGAGAAAAACCATATGGAAGGACTTTTTTCCTTCCACACAGAAATCTCCACGGAAATTATTTTTTCGCCTGATTTTCCTTTCTACGGGAACTCTCCTGGGGAGGTGAGTTCCCATAGAAAGCGCTTTCTACGGGAGGCAGAAATTATGTGGGACATTATTGTGACCAAAATACCCCATTCCCAGTCTCCCCCTCGCCCATCTCTTGCCCCGCTAACCCTAATCCTATCGCAGGCCCCCGGCTTTCCCTCCCTCCCTCCGTCTTGCAACCCTCTGAATGCAGATCCTCCTCCTCCGTCCTCCATCCTCCGTCCCTCCAAACGCAGATCCACTCCAACGGGCCCTCCGATCGCATATCATCCGCCCTCCAACCCTCCGACCGCAGATCCACCATCCTCCGTCCCTCCAAACACAGATCCATTGACCTCTGTTCCACCGACCGCAAATCCTCCATCCTCCATCCTGCCAACTGCAGATCATTCCGTCCCCTAGTCACCACATATCCTCCGTCCTCCATCCCTCCGACTGCGGCCCCCCATAAGGTAAATATGATCTTCCCTTGAACTACTTGTTTGATTTCCGATCTAGAGATGTCTTGCATTGGTTATCCTTGATGTCGGCTTGCATATATTTGTATTAGGTTGTTTCATTTTCCTTCCGTTAATAATTAGTTTTTTCTTTGCCAAGCATGACATTTGTTAGAAATTTTTAATAGCGAGTTTTGTTTTGGGAGGCGATTAAATTTGCTTAATGTCTTTGTACTGTGTATATGTTTCCTTTTCTTTCTAGGTTCTCCTTGATTGATTTCCTGAGCATGTTGGTCGAGGTCTGTGTTGTCTTCGGGAATTGTACTACATGTCATGGCAATCTTTTGTGTGATTACCGATGCATTGTTTAATTCTCTTTGTGTGTTATTTCTTCGTAAGCTTAAAGTGTCGGAGCATATCTCTTATATATCTTTAGGACATGTTATGACCTGGTAGTTTGTGCTGAATATGAAGTTGTATCGTTTAAAAAATTGAATCAATTGCTCAATTCAAAAAATCATTGAAAAGAATGAATTTGCACATTTTTCTGTTGTTTGTTGATTATGGCCTAGCACCTTTTTTGGTTGCCTGATTCTTGCTTGGGTTCTTTGTGAAGTTTCACTGTTATAGCATTTCTTTTTAGATTTGTCTATCCAATGATCCATATTACTCCACTATTGATTTCTTTCATCATCTGGTTGTTTGTATATTCTAAATACTTTAAAAGCTTATTGTGTTTTCACATTGCCAACACTTTTCTTAGCATGCAATGGCACATTACCCCCGTCCACCTAACATGTGTCCCCAAGTTCCTCACATTGAGGGAAGCAAAATGTCATGACCCGAATTTTTAAAAGCATTTTTAAATAGCATGAATGGTAAGTAGCAGGAATTTTTTTTTAAATACAAAACAAACCCTTCGATTAAATATCCATGTCATGATAACTGGGGTTCACAAATATGGATATCAAATCATATGATATTTACACGTCTCAAAAATTCAACAACACCTCATCCATCTGAAAATAAATAACAAGTTGACTCTCACGTTAACAGTACACTAACGTACCGGAGTTGCAAAAACGCAGAATCTTCTTATGCTCGCCTGTCTTGGTCTTACTTGTTGTCGCCTGGAGAATCTACAACAAACCAAATGAAACAACCACAACAACAACAATGGAATCTCTCCGCCTTCAGGAGAAGAACTTCCAAAGGACAAAAGGTTTTATTAATATTTTCGGATGAAGCCAATATCACCCGATGTTAGTTGCCTACGTACTCATCAAACAACATCTCCAATGTTTCAACAAGATCAGATCCAGACGTAGTTTTGCCTAGAAACTACTATATCCTAAGCATAGCATCATTCGTGCAATGCTTAGGTATTTTTAACCAACCTATATTTTAGTAAGTCCTTTAATTGTTTCACTTGTCTAATAAACAAGCAATATCAATAATGTTATTAATTATCTCACATCCCTTGTTTGATAATTAAGTACTATCAAATCTATAACTCAGAGATGACTCGCCCCTCGAGAAATCTCCAGACATAGTACTCCAACTTTAGAGTAGACTGCTTAACAGCAGCTTGACCCAAATCCCCAGGGCTCTCAATAGCCTGCCACGAATTTGGAGAAGAGATCCCAACTGTGCTCATGGACATGGATTGGCGAGAAGCACAAGCCTTCCATGATGCTCATACAACTCCACTTTTCGTACATACTAAATAATCTTAGGAAGACTTGGGGAGACCCACGGTAAAGACCCTCTGGTCGATACCCAAACCGTCGTGGCGATGAAGAAGCATATCGCAATTTCCAGCATCCCAACTCTGGGAGAAAATGTCTCATAAGACATTACTAATATATTCATAGAAGCCTCAGGCCCTTATGACCATTGACTCCCCCAAACATTTGAACTTAGACTAGATTATTCCCATCCAGTCAAGTATTCGCTCAACCATTTGGGTCCTCTTCACCTTGTGAATCGGCCCACTAAATAGCTCATCCACTGAGCTATGACTCATAGAACATCCCAAAATCACCTTCAGTTCATTAACCATGGTCAAATTCTATGTCAGGGCCCCGTTCACTCTATGAACTGGTCCCAACCTTAAAGAGGGTATTTTAGTCATTATCTTAATTAGGTGTTCTCCCCTTAATCCAACGACAACCAAAATCTCTTGATTAGTCTTTATTAACCTTAAGTTATTAATATAACTTAAAACATCAATAATAAAAGCATACATCAACATAATCAACATAAATAACGTGCATTCACACCAATGCATAAATAATGAATAAGGGCCCGCTGCACTAATTTGCAGGGCTAGGGCTTAGTGAGTTCAAGCCTGAGAGTATAAACAACTCTAGCGCATCTTGTGAGTTACATATATGACACTCTAGTCGATTGATGCACTTGGTTGCAGACACGTAAAATACTCTGCTTTAAACCTAAAAATTAGGGTTCTACCCCTTATTTCTCATGACACTGCAACCCGACAAGGTCTTCATGTCACTTACTGGTCATGCTCTTTCCTTTTGAAGTCATTTATAGGGTACCCTAACTCTTGATTCACTAGGTCATCTATTTCATTAGAAACAGAACATACTACCCCCTAAGGGCAAAAGGGTAATTCTACCACTTAGGGTATGCTACCCTCCATTGGTTCATTTGGTCATCTCACTACTCTTTCATTTTTTTTTGAGTCATAAACTTCTCAAGAGGCATCACTCTCAAACTGACTTGCGCTTCCATTCACACGAATGTGGGCAAATCCACTCAAGGGGTATTTCTATCATTTAGTTTAAAGCCTTAATGACATCCGATGGGTTCAAAATTGAACTCAAGGGTACTACTAGACTTTATGGACATTTTGTAATTTTCTTGGCATGTGACGGGGTTGTGAACCCATTGAACCGACCCTGGTTTTGACTAATGGTTTTCTATAAACCCTAAGGGTAAAAGGGTAAATTAACCACTCATTGGGATTTTTACTTACTAAGTGGTTTGTCCTATAATTACATTACACATTAAACTCTTATTGAGAATTTTCTCAAGTTTTAGATCAACTCAGAGGCCCTTGAACCGGAGCCTCTAAGTTGGGTAAGTGTTTTTCACATGATGACTTAACTACCAGGGGTAAAAAGGTCATTTTACATTCCTTGGAATTTTTCCCAAGTCTGAAACTTCGTTATAATACTCCCACCCCTCTTGGGATGATTAAGTATTTTCTAATAATTTTTTAGATGTTTTTATCCCCCTAAACTGGACCCAGTTCAACCCTTCATTTGTTTTTTTAACCAACCCGGACCAGGTCGGTTTGGGTCGACGACCCGCAACGTGAGTCATCTTCCCCGCATTCGGCCAGAGGCGTATTTGCCTCTTGTGGTGCCACCACAGCTGGGCGGCAGGATGGGGTCCACCGGATCACCGGGATCTGGCGATTCTGGAGGCTCATGCTCGCCACCCGTCCCTGGCCATCTCCAGAATCGTCCGGCAATGCCCAGGTCTGCACTGCGGATTTGGGATCATCTGTGAGAGAAACCACGGCTAGACGGTGGCGGAAATTGTCGAAGTGTGACGGGATCAACGAGAGTATGGTGGCAGCCGCAACCCAACAGTCCAGAGTGGAAATAGAGAGTGATGGCCACCGCCCACCAATTGCTCGTGTTTGCCGGTGGAAACCAACGGCTCATGGCTACCGGCGAAAACCCATCACCTTCACGAGCATAAAGCTGGAGTTTTTCAGAACACCGGCCAACTGTAGCTGGTCATAACCAGGCCGGCAGGCCGTACCCATCAATCCTATGCCGCCTGGCCGTAGCATAGTACAGACCGGCTGACGAATCCTTCTCTTCCCTGCTTCCATTTTAATTTACAAAATCATTGTACAATGTGCATAAATTACTATTCATTCAAAACTAATAAGATATCGATCTTACCTTTATTGCCCTTTTTGTTGTCGATCAATAGCCACGAGAGCGTCGTCGGAGCTTCACCTAAAAACTTCATGCTTCCCTCACCGTCAAAAGATCCCCCAAAAAGTCCTAATTCTTTATTTTTATAGGCATGAGATTAGGGCTCCTAATACCATGAGAAATTCGGCCAAAATACCCCCAATTAGGCCACTTAAATTATAATTTTAGAATGCTAAATAATTGGGCCCGCAAAGAGACTTAAACGGCCCAGTTGCATGTTTAAATCGGGTAAATGGGCCCTACACGATATGTTCAACTTAGAACAGTCGTATCTCCCTCATTCGGACTCTGATTCACGCATTCTTGGTAGCGTTTTGAAGCTCTTTCCGTCTATTTTCCATCCATATAGGATTAAGCCCCCACTTACAACTGATGATTAAGTTATTCCTATGAGAAGATCAAGGGGTCCTACACCCTAATTTCCCTGTGTATGACTTCAGGAATTTAGAAAATTCCCAGACGTTACACAAAAGGTATGCTAAAAACATTAAATGGGACAAGCCACTTCACTATGCATTCTTATCTTATATGGCACATGCAATTAATAAGGGCCATAGGAAAGGGAGTAGCCTCGATCATGAGGGTTGGACTTTAGTAATTGAAATATTCAAGAATGTGCATCACATTGAATTGAATAAGGAAATGCTAAAAAATCACTATGATGTGGGAAGAAGATTCTATCAAGCTTGGGTGGCATTAAGGGCAATGATTGGAGTTGGATGGATTGAGCATACAAACATATTCATCCTTTCCGAAGATGCATGGAGCACTTTCTTAATGGTATGTAATATTTAAATCTTTACTCAATCATGAAAGTGATAATTTGTGTACTGATATGATATGAGATGCAGAAGCACAAGCATGTTAGTCGTCTAATGAAGTGGGGGTACAATGAGGAGTCAGAGGGTAATTTATATAATGTGTATGGCCGGACCCATGCCATAGGTAGCCATGCAAGTTACTTCCACTTAGGCGCTCAACCTCAGCCCTCATCCATATATTCAGCTTCAGCATCAGCATCAGCCCTTGCACCTGTCCCAACATCCACCTCAGCATATACCCTAGTTGATGAGAGTGGTGATGAGCATGGTGATGAATTTTGTTATGAAAGGGTTTATGGGGGGGTTGGTCAGAGGGTGGTTCGACCTACGGTTGACAAGAGTCTTGACGATGCAGGTACATATCGAGAAGAACAAATGGCTTGACATGCTGGTGCATTCACTAACAACTTGGGAGATGATGATGAAGACGGTGCTCAACTACCTGACTACACACCAAGACAGTATGGTGGTACCAGTCAAGCTGGTAGTTCTCACACACCAACCGTAGCCCTACTCCGTTGCCTACTGCGACTTCCATGCCTCCACCACCACAAAGTGAAAGGCCAACTCGCAAGCAGAAGTCTTGAAGCACTGCTACATCAATTGGCAAGTCCATTGCTATTGCCATGTTTGATAGGAATGAAATCGCCCGAGAAAGCTCTCATGCAAATAAGGACCAATATGAAGTTGAACAGTATAAGATGGCAATTGACTTGATGATGTCAATGCCTGAATACCAAGAAGATGACCACATTTTCACGATCGCACTATCGAAGTTTATGAAGACTAAGTTTAGGCGCATTTGGTTGGCATTGGGCAATGCACCAAGGTTGAGGATGAAATGGTTGTGCGACGTTTGTCATGCTTCAGATTCAGATTAGTTGTCTTTCCCTATAGTTCCTTCAGTTTTACTGCACCGGTATCTTTTATGCTATGAATGAATTTATGTAAAACTTTTAACTGACTTTAACTCCTGTTAGTTTATCTTTATCTTTTATGCTAGTTATGGATGTTTGTTTTATGATGGCTAACCACATAGTTTTTATTGCAAGCATGTTGGTTTTTTGGTTACGCATGGGTGCGTGTGTGCATTAGCATGTATGTTTGTTTCATGAGGGCTTACCACATATTTGTCGGATTTTAACCTAGATACATGTGCATTGTAGTGTGTGATCTAAATTTGGTTAGAAATTATTATAAGTGCCATGTCGTTCACTTGGGAAGAGCTTGTATTTGACACAAGTGAAGATGCAGCAATCATGTATTATTTAAGAATGACATTCCCCCCAAGGAATGTTGTACACATGCATGAGACAGGGGTCAACACATAGTGTATGACATGTTGAATGCTTCTAATGAAATTTGTCATAATATGTGTCACATGAATAAAAAGACATTCATGTTGTGGTGTTACGAAATGAGGTTGAAACAGATGCTCAAGGACACAAGACATGTTGCGGTAGAGGAGCAAATGAGGTATTTTCTACAAATATGTGGTCATAAAGAAGGTCACTGTGTTGTAGGTCATCTTATGTCCCATTCACAAGAAACGGTATGCCAACACTTTAATAAAGTACTAGATGCTTTGTATACATGGGCTGCAGAGGTGATCAAGCCAATTATTAGCCACATCACACACCAAACTACATTAGGAGCAAGAGGAAGTACTATCCATGGTTTGGACATTTTATAGGAGCAATTGACGGTACTCATGTAGAAGCAGTTGTCCCATCGGAAGAGCAACAAGCTTATAAGGGGAGATCAAGAAAGGTTACACAAAACATTCTGGCCGTTTGTGACTTTAGTATAAGATTTGTATTTGCAGTGGCAGGTTGGGAGGGTTCAACACATGATTCTAGGGTCTTTTCTCACATAGTAGTAGATCCACACTCCTTGTTTCCTAGGTCACCACAGGGAAAATATTATGTTGTTGATGCAGGTTACCCAAATAAGATTGGTTACCTTGGACCTTATAAGGGAACCCGATACCATGTTCCAGAATTTTGGCAGTGTGGCCCTATGGGCAGGAAGGAGAAGTTTAATCAACTTCATTCGTCTCTTTGGAATACCATTGAGAGAATTTTTGGGGTTTGGAAGGAACGGTGGAAGATATTGATCAAGTTCCCTCCATATTGTTTTGAATTACTAGTTAAGATTGTCATAGTGACAGTGGTAATACACAACTTTATAAAGGAGAAACAAGGTGCTGCTAATGATCCGAACCTCATCGATGTGATGTTTTGCCGTTGGGAGAATGAAAACTTGTTCCCAGAACCAGAAGTGGATGAAAATCAAGGCCCCTATATAGTGAGGGATGATGTAGGGATGAGAATTATTCGTGATAGTATTTGTGATGCAATTGGAGAATTTTTCCATATACCACTAGTAAATTGATGATCATTGAATGTGTTTTATAACTATATTTATAACTGCTCATATGTTATGGGTATATGTGTTTATGATCATTGAATGTGTTTTAAAATTTGGCTTATCACATATTAATAGTTTGACTTCAACCTATCTACTTATCAGCCTATCATGTATGTTCACTTTATTATTTTCTTTTATGTTTATGTGTATTACTATTTTTTTTTTAACTCCGCCGTTGCCAGTCCCAAGACCGGATGAGAAAGGAGGAGGGGAAACATAAGGAGTCAACACTCCTTACCATATCTATCATTAGATAGCTATAAGCGGTGCCCAATTTATACATTGCTAAGTTATAGGTATGCTGATGCTTGCTGCATTAATAGTTGGCTAAACATTGTTAGATGACTAAGTTGTATGTAGTTAAATTTTGACATTTTTAGATGCCTATTATCCAAGTTTGTTTGCTTGTGGGGTTGACATGTATTGTTTTTGCAGTCCTTACAATTCAGGCACAACTCCAGACTATAGCCGAAGCTATCCACAGTATAGGTGGGATATAGTTGTCATTATGAGTAGTCTTATGTTTCTGACTTCTATTTTCAGATACACCTATTGCTAGGATTGTTTAATGGAGGGGATTTGAAATGTAGAGTTATGGAACAAGTAGGTTGTCTTAACTACTCATGCGGTGGTGAAATCTGAGATATACCAGAGAGAGATTTACTACAAGTTCCAAGTTCATGTTTCGCATTGTGGTGGTGAAGTTACTAGCATTCAGCAGAAATCTCGCTTGTCCGATCGGAATGGATGGATTGATGAAGAGGTTATGACTCTTCAAGGGGTCCCACTAGGCGACTATTTTAACGTACGAATATTTATTTATATTACTTTTAGTGAATATGGACATATCTAATACTCTGTATTTTCACTTTTTTTGTTCCTGCAGCTTCATTTGAGATACCAATATGAGGTTCTCTTGCAAAGGAATTTGCGTCTAATACTTAAAATAAATTATCTGGGGTCATCATTCATTGCTATAAATATTACACTGGAGAGACAAAATTTTGATATTCACAGAGGGCCTCTTGCAAAGCTGGAAACTCAACAACTTCCGTAAATACAAAAAATTGGAAGTCCAGACGCATTTGATGTACAATGTTGTACATTTTTAGTACTTGCACCTGGATGGAGCTTCTTTCCTAGTTTTACCACGTGGGAGGATTGATGTATTTTATGGGAAGTGCAACCGATAAGATTGAATCAAAGGTTTTCTCTATCTATATGCAATTGATGTTTCCATCAACTTCAGCCCACTTAGGAATGAAATAGAGAAAATGAGACTCTTGGTTTGAGGTTGACAGAAGGTGCAACAAGCAAACAGGGTAGAGCAGTTGGAAACAATGGCCTAGCAGTAGAGATTGACATCTATCTGCTGTGAAAATTTTAATTGTTAAAACTAGTTTGTTAGACAATTTTGAAATCAACACTGTAAGGGCTCTCTTGTTGGTGGTCAGTTTAGACCAGCATATTGTTCAAAGATGAAAGAGAAAAGTTCAATTTTTTTAAACTGGTCTTAAATTATATATAAGATGTTTTCACTTGATGTACTCAATGGTATGTCGTTGAGGTATAATGTGCAGGCTCTTTATGTCAGATTGTAGAATGCACAAAAGTCACTTTGCAAGCGTTACGAAGATCGTTCAGAATAGATTAAGATTAGATTACAGCCATTAGTTTGGTAGAATAATTCATATGACTTTCGCGATTTGGTTTGATAATTTGCGCAAGCTTTTAAACTGCTAGCAGAAAGTAAAGTTGCTTAATGTATTATTGGGACAATTATCAATGGATGTTAATGTGGCTGGCTAGGGTTCCAACTCGAGTAATTCTTAATTGGAATCGGAAAGACGGACCGAGCTCCGACTAAATAAGTTTTGACTGTGCATGGCAAATGGCAAGTGAAAAGTGGCAAGAACTTCGGGCTTCAATGAGAAACTCTTTTTTTTATTTATTTTTTGTTTTTTTTGCGAGAAGGCTTCAATCAGAAACAATTGCCACTGGCGTCCTATTCCCAGTACATTTTTTTAACGAAATGGCTAAAAACCACAAAATGCACTTTCTTCTGCCGACTTTTGTATTTGCCTTTGACAAACTTAAACATAGCACACAGTATGTGACGCTTCCATCATGGTGAGGACAACTTTTTCTTTTTCATTTGCCTTCCAACCAACATCAATTTTGGGCTCCGAACAAAATAGTACAAGTCTCCTAACTTTTCTTCAGCGGCACAAGCCTTCTGAGCTCTTCTAGCTTTCATCTAAATAGAACTAACACCCAAGCACATAACAACTATCGCAACTTAAATGAGTACCCCATGTGTTTCAAATCACAGTGGATCAGTAAAAGACATGACATTAAGTTTTGGATTAAGACATTGACGGCAAGTTCACAATTGCACATTGGTATCGTTGGCTTTCTCAGGAATTGAAAGTTTGCACTCAAGCATGAAAGACAAGTTGTGCATCTATGACACCAGCATTTGTACATTAGGGTCAGAAGATGTCGATTGTGTTCTAGTTTTCATATTGAAAATTTCACCACCATCGTTTGCTACTAGCTCTGGTCTGGATTCTGCCTCTGCCCCTTCCATCCTACACAGCATATAAAAAGAACAAAAGTCCTCATTAGTCAATAATAAATTCAGTATCACCATAAGAAAACAAGTTAATTAGCTTAGCCAATGGAATCAAATTAATTGACACTCTACCAAATATGTCACATAAATACTTCACAGAATTTTTTTTATCAAATTCGTGTTTGTACTATATAAAAAATTACACACCCAACGATTACAACAAATTGTTTTATAAAATGACCAACCGTGAATTACGAAACCATAGAACAAGGGAAAATGAAAACCTCTCAAATATTGTTTAAGGTCAAACAATTATACACGTTTGCAGTGTTTCAAAATGAGAAATCTAACACTCAGTTTAGTTTGTTAAAATTGATCATCTTTTAACTGGCCAAAACTATATTAAAATAAAATTTTCCAAAAAGATCACTCTTGAATTTATATATTGAGGATAACTCAAAAACTAGGTCCAAATGGTAATTGAAAACTTCATGTAGTTACTTTGGCTTAGGCCTCCACAACCATTAAGGTAACTGGACAAAATATAAAAGTGTTCAATTGCTATAGAAACACCACTATAGATGATGTGACAGACATTAAGTCTTAAAACATGAAACTTGATCGGGATAAAAAACTTTAGCTCTTAATGCAATTGTGTTTTTTCACAAAAGTATAGAGGAATACAACATCTCATTCCTGAGCAATCTCACTTAACTAATAAAATATACAAAAAGTTTTACTCAAAAATTGATTTGTTCCTGTGGCTAGAACTAACACATATATTGTTTCCTCGATTCCCTGTAGTCCGATATATTCAACACAAATTTTTTTTTAGTTTTTAATTATAACAGATGCAAAAGCCTAATGCTTATAAATAATCTATAATCACTCAGAAAACTAACCTTATAAATGTCAAACTAGTAAGTACGTTTCACAGGATACATAACCCTTAAACCTGAAAGAATAGGACTATGCAGAAGTACTGCTCTCAGTCATGGTAGGCGCATTGCAAGATCCAAAGTTGGCCCACTACCAACGGACAGGCCATAAAGGATAATTTCTTCTTCCATAGCACCATAGTTTTCTTCAAGACACTTGCAAGCAGCTTCAATATCATCATAAAGTGTTTTGTTCATATGGCTATTAAATTGAAAATATAGTCAGTAACAGAAAATAGGAAAACAGATCATGACACCTAATCAATTGATAATTATAAACATGCGCCAACTAGAGAAAAAATTTTATTTATCAATTTGAGTCATTTATAGAATTTTGTAGATAATTCACTACAAAAAAAATAGCAGGGGTTTTAAAACCCCCGCTACAAATCTCAAAACCGCCACTAAAACTTTTAGTGGCGGTTTTGAAGTTGCCGCTAAAAAGAGCACTGCATAAAATTTTTGTGGGGAACTTAGCGGGGGTTTTGTGAGCTACTGTTAGCAGAGGTTTTGGCGGCCGTTGCTAATAAGTTTAAAAAATTAAATTCTTTTAGCGGAGGCTAGGCTAACCCCTGCTAAAAGCTTACTTTTTTTAGTGGGGGTTTTCCAAAACCATCACTAAAGCATTTTAGTGGGGGTATATATAAGTGTCAAAAACTACCGCTAAAACATTTCTAATGGCTATTTGAGAAACCTCCACCAAAAGTTAAAACCGCTGCTACAAATATTTTTTTATTTTAAAAAATTTTAATTAATTTTTCTTTTCTCACTTGCACATTTATGTAGTCTCAAACACACTATGTTTCAATTTGCACCTTACATATAACTATAAGTTGATGCTTTAATAATAACATAAAAGATCTTAAAATAACAAAATTATTTAAATCAAATACGTAATACAATAAGTATTGAAAAAGAAGCTTGCAAATACAATAGTTTCAAATATTTACAATGTCTAAGTACTAATGACAAGATTATTTAATATAAAGAAGGAAAAGTCTTCGATAAGACTTAGATTCGTCAGCGCAACTTGTCAATTTAAAATCATTCACCATTAGCCTACACGAAAATGAAATAAAACAAATTTAGCTTATGAAATTGTTAAACTACTAAAAAAATATAATTATACTTGTACTTTGTATGCTTCTACCTGACTCATTTAAGACTGAAAGAAATTCATCATTTGATCCATCTTTGATAATAATTATGCTTGTTAATTTTTAAGTTGCACTATTTCCTCCTTGTACTTCGTGCTCTCATCTTTTAATTTTAAATTATTCTCTTCTATATTTGACAAATTTTCTTTCATAGAATTGTATTTAGCTATCGAGGAAGATCTTGCATGCTTAGTTGATGCCCCCCATAAACTAGTTGGAGTTACTCCGTGACCAAAACCCCGAACACGCCCTAGTTTCTCAACTCCCATGGTAATAGAAAATATATCATTTGGTGAAAGAAGTGGTGCCTCCTAAAGACAATCTTTTTCTATGCAAGCCGCAATTTCTTCCTGCAATTCATAAATTCTTTTAGTTCTTAATATTATGTTTGAAGGTCTATATATAAATAAAATGACACATATATAATGGTTAAAAAAATTATTCCAAGTGTTGAGAATGCAACTTACAATCTTATTTTCTGCATCTTTGTTGACATACTTGCCATCCTTTTTTGTATGTGTTAAAATAAAAAGATCTCATCGTGGGATTGGGACATCAATTTTCCGTTTCATTTGCTTCAAACATAAATAAACAAAATAAAAAAAATTAGACTAATTAATAAAAAGAAAAGTACAAAATAAATAAACATATAACAAAAAAATTGACAATTACCTCCTCAAACTATATTTGCTTAAAGCTTTTAGTTCCAATCATGTGGTGGAATGTTTATTTTGCATGATTACTTTTATTAGTAGTACTCCTAAAACAAAGAATCTCTTGATTAAAATGATACGACACTTAAAATAAATTCTCCATAACAAGTCATCGAGAAAAACCCCTGCAGTGATTTGCATATGCTTTTCAATATGCAAAACTTGTTTAAACTTGGCTTTCCTAAAAGAAAGAATCTCTCAATTATAAAGACACTTTAAATAAATTCTCCATAACAAGTCATCAAGAAAAACCTCTGCAGTGATTTGCATATGTTTTTCAATCTACAGGTGCAAACCTGTTTAAGCATAAAAGTAAAGAAGAAAAATGCATTCAAGAGGTCTACTTTTACCAAGAACGGAGGAAATGAAAAGTTTCTCAACTGAAAGCACAAGGTGTTGATGGAGAGTCAAGCATGTGGAACACTAGACACTAGAGCAAAAGGCAAGTGACTCTAAACACATGTAAAAAATTTCCATGATATTTCACAGAATATATTGATCTACAAACTTCAGCAAACTTAAGGCTTATAGCATATAAAGCTTGATTATGGAAAGTATGGAAGCATATTAAGGAAAATTGGCTTATAAGCCAAAAGATAAATGTTACGTCATTTCCAGAAAGTGAACATGCAAACAGGTTGCTAAAGTCCTCTATTTTCTTTTTCTTTTTGTTTTAATTCCTGAAAAGAGATGTAAACTGCTTTTTACAAACACAAAACACTAAATCAATTTATGGTTTTAAGAGAGAAATTGTCCTACGATACCTTAACAATGAAAAAGCTAGATGCTTATAGCTATCCAACACCAATGATACTTATATTTATTTCTCAGTCACATTCCCTAGTAAAATGGGCCATAGTAGCACAACCTGACTGTTCGTAAGTACTATATACCTTTTAACTCTTTATGCTTTTGCTAGAATTCCTGGAGTATCTCAGCAGATGGGTTAAGGAAAAGAACCTCAACTAATTGTCAAAGTGTTCCAAAGATAGAAGATAACACCAATCAGAAAATGGATAAATACCTCTTAAGCTTCGGATCTTCTTAATGAACTGCTCCCCAATAATACCTGAGCTAGGGCCAGTGCATGGCTAATTGGCCCAGAGGTTCTAATTATGGCTATTACATCATCACCACTAGTCAATCCAAGGCTCCATTGACTCTTGAGTACTTCTTGCATATTAAGAGGGGGTTAGTCAATCAAAATTTGAAATACAGGATTTAAAATATGAGATTTTAGAATATAATCTAAATTCTTAGATTTGAACTGCCAAATTTTAAAATATTTGGATACCCAAATTTTATATTACTAGAATCCCGGGATTTCAGCTATTGATTTCAAAATAATTAACTCCTAATATTTTTTTATCTACAATTTTAAAATTTGACTAATCCATAATTTGAAAAAATGCGAGAGGTGGCCATGAGCGGAGTAGGCAATAGGGTATGCGGAGAAAAAAAAATCAAAACAGAGAATAAAAGACAATGACATTTGGAGGGTGTGAGGAGACATTACCTGGCCACGATGGTTTCTCCAGCAAGGATGGTGGCCTCCGCCAAGCTCCAGTTGCCGCATGAAAATGGAAGCCTCCTCTAAGCCATGGAAGGCAGTATCGATCATGGAAGGTCGTATCGGCTGATACGGGTGTGTATCGGTTGATACATCTCATATTGGCTGATACCGGTACGGTATGGGGGGGATACGCCCCCCACCGTAATTATCAATATATAATGGCCGTATCGATATGGCCGACACATATCGATATTTAAAAATATTTTTTTATTTAAAAAATTATTTTTAAAATTAAAAAAATTAATTTTTTTTATAGTTATGGATACTCTCATCCGTATCAATATGACCTTCCATGGTATCGACAATCATGAATATGGGCACACGTCGATGATATGCTTGGTATGCGCAAAAATGGTCATAAACCCTTTGATATACATAAAAAAATATTATAATTGATAATATATAATACTTCATTTTAGAAGGTCGTATAAACTGATATGAGTGCTCTAAAATTATTTCATTTTAGAGCCATACACTTTAATCCCTCTGTCTTCTACAAACTATTATTCCCTCCGCCCCATATTAAGTGTTCTAAAATTAATTTATTTTAAAATCAAATAAGATATTTAATGAGTCATGAATATTATTGAGAAAATCATACACTAGATGTTTAAGTAAATGCATAATTGTGGAGCACTAGATTTTTAAAAAAAATTATGTAAATTATATACTCACTTATATTGATATCATATAATTTTTTTTAAAATATTTTTAATATAATAAAAACATAGTCATTAGAAGAGGTTGAATTGGAATTATATTTTTGTTTTTAAGAAAAGAATATTAAAAAAATATTTTTTAAAATAAAAAAATATTAAAATATTAGAGTATCAATACGTATCGGTCGTATTAATACCATATGCCCAATACGACCGGTACACATCAATGATACGTGTGGGCGGCGTATCGTCCCCTGTACCGTATTGGTATCGATTTTTAGTGCGTGCCGGCCTTCATTTTCTAGTGCGTGTCGACCTCCCTTTTCAAGTGCTTCTGTCATTTTACGATACCACCTCTAGAGGTGTTGTAAAATCTCACTTTTATGTTATAAGTTTCCAGCAAAATCCTCTCAAATCACAATCCCAAGATTTTTAACTAACGCTGTATTTCAAATACAAAAATCAATTGTTTAACCACTAACGTGGTATTTAAAATATTATATTTTCAATCTTAATGTAATAACACTAGATTGTAAATATGGCATAGACAATCCTAAATGACTAACCGAAAATTTTAAAATATTAGCATTTTATTTTCAAATCTTAATTGACTAACCCCCTGTGAAGGAAAAGATAACTTAATAATTTATACGTTATATATGGATGAGGTTCTTCTAGCATCTATATTCATTAATCTATGGGAAGAAATACCATTAAACCGAAGAAAAAATGAGGGTTAGGCAAACCAAAACCCCCACTATCCTATTTCATCTTCTGATGAAACATCCCCTGCCATACTGCTACACCTGAATGAAAAGCATGCATGACCAATCTCACTCTGCAGCAGCTGAGATCATGCGGCTCACAACTGCAACAAAAAATTCAGTCAGATCAAGAGAAGAAGCTGTTGCCATAATATGCATAGATCAGGTCAATCACAAGTTTCTTTTATATCCAGTAATTAATAAGACAAAATCTCACTCTGCAGCAGCTGAAATCATGCGGCTCCCAACTGCAACAAAAAATTCAGTCCTATCAAGAGAAGAAGTTGTTGCCATAATATGCATAGATCAGGTTAATCACAAGTTTCTTTTATATCAGAAAAATTGAAAGTTCAAGCAGAGCAAGCTAGACTTGAGTAAAGAACTTGAGTAATTGAAAGTAAAGAAAGTAAAGATAGTGGCTTCCTTTAGATTGGATAGTAAATCAAACAACTTAAATAAAATCATGGCATTCATTAGGTGAAACTTCAGAGAGAGCAGATCAGATTGATGATAAATGTTCAACCATAAATGACAACCTTTCTAGCCCCAAAAAAAAACTGTACGATTTCTAATAACCTAATAAGAAATAAAATGCTTTTTAGAGGAGAGAAAGCCAAAATAAAATTACCAGTTGACAGATCATTACAAAAAAATTGTACATCGTCATCTTCTGCCTGTCATTCTAAAATTTCAAGCTGTGCCATCTCACTTCACAACTGAATTTTACTTGTTTCCAGTAAGTAACCAGATTAATAACCAAAAACTACACCGACCAGTAACTCAAGATAGTTTGATAAAATTATTGACATGCTTTATGAGAACATTATAGTAATAACAAATTTCCTAACAACAATCATCATACTAGGTACTGTTTTACTTTTGATCAAGAGTTTAAAGCAAATCAAGCCGATGACGATTTGGTAAGGCTATCTGCCCAACCTGAGAATCAAATGATGGGCCTTTTGAACATGGTGAAACGGGTTAAGTTAACTTGCAAAAAACAAAAGCTCCAGGATTCGGATAGGGCAAAATCCACATTCAAGTCAGAAATCTTGTTGCAGAATTTAAGTTTATGCCGGCTTCAGAATTCAAACCTCTAAATCCAAGAACTATTCAAACGAACTGCGAATTTAATAAGACTTAAAATATCAGATACCGCTTGTATGGAATTTGTGGAACTGCTCAAAAGATTCTTTGACTAACACACTTTAGAAAGAAGAGGAGTCTAGGCATAAGCATGTACCAGCCACTCCCTGGATTTTACTGTCTAAGCTCACCACAGTTAACAATCTTCACTGGAACAATGGGCCTGGCATGATCAGTTTCAACGCGTTCTTTGCTTAAGTGTTAAATAATTATTTTGAACATACAGTAAAATGTATAACCAGTAATTAATAAGACAAAATTTCCAGGAACCATCACATGACACTCATCTCGATCCATTATAGGAGCATAGGTATTTTAAAAAAATTTAAGTAAAGTCTTGACAACTTTTAGACTTCTGATTCTGAGCCGCTAGTGTGAGGAACAAGATAGAAATAGATAGTTTATATATCCATAACAAAAGAAAGTAAAGAACTGACAGTTTTTTTTGCCAAATAAGAACAATTCTGGAATTTTCTGTCACGACTTCGTAAATGACATGTCAACCTCAGAGCAGGGATAATTCTGAAGGAAACTTCATAAAAATTGAAAGTTCAAGCAGAGCAAGCTAGACTTGAGTAAAGAAAGTAAAGAATTGGCAGTTTTTTACCACAGATTTCTTCTCCAGGTTTATCTGACCCTTCTACTACTTGTCCAGAAAACTTGAGTAAAGATTTAATGATTCTCAACCTATTCAAACGAATTTACTGAAGAGTGGAAAATATGAAAACTAATTAGACACCTAGGTCTTGTGTGATCACAGTGAGATTCTAGTGAACTCATTACTAAATTTTAGTATTTCAACTCAAGGTTCAACTAAATTATTGTCGACTCAAGGTTCTGTGGTCATTTTCATAGCAGTTTCCATTAACATATTCTAAAGTTTAAGAAAAAAATTATTATTATAGATATTCTAAACTATTACTGAGCTAAATATTGTGTTGAGATTAATTATAGAATAGGTTAATCTTTGAACTAATTAGTGTGGAATTTAGCTTTTCCTGAAGTGGTTGGATATGATGCATGATCACAGCTTGGACCCATTACAACTATGACCTTTTGCTTTGGGATTTACCTCTTCAATCCTGAAGCAACTAAAGAAAACAATTCACAAAAACTATAGGCTCCATAAGAGAGAAAAATAATTGATCAAGACAAACTCTGAATCACCACAATTTCTACATGAAAGTACTTCACTAATCTAAGACTAGATTTATTGTACTTCTGAAAGACCCACAAATTTGTAACTTCAAGCTGAGTCAGTTCAAAATGATCTTACACAAACAGAACTAGATGACAGGCAAGAGACTGATATATTCATATAAGGAAAATGAAAAGGAGGAGACAAATACAGAATAACCAGCCACCACCATACAAAATCAAAGCAACAACCCTGAGTAACCCACAGGCTCATATTGTTGTGCAAATACAGAACACAGTTGAAGAACAAATTGCCTAATTTCAGGTTTTATTTGTATTCTTAGCTATTATATTTCTATGTAATAGAATTACCACCGGACCAAAATTCTTTATCAACATTTCTGTTCAATTTGTTTGCATTCTACCAGATCAAATAAATGGGTTTCAATTGACCTCATTGCATCATATATTAAAAACCATCAAAAACAGCAATGTTAACTTGATTTCTGCATTTCAATTACCTACTTCAACATAGTGTATTTATGCTTTAACAGGATTTCTGCATTTAATCAGTTAACTATTTTATAAATATATCATTAGTTAGAGATTATTGCTTTACTCATAAGTCAAAACTTACTTACCAAACTGTTAGTCGGTTTTTGTTTCATTGTGACCCATATACCTGTCTAGAATGTTTGCTAATTATCTTATAACTAATATATCTCTAGACTGCTCTTTTAGATAGGATAAGCCCAAGTTTCTTTTATATCAGAGTTCACTTAAATAATCTTTAGTATATCTAAAAAGTGAGCACATCAAGAATCCTGTTTCTCATCTTATGAGACAGCAGGCCTTTAATGCAGTCTTCTTCTATACAGATATTACTAAAATTGTTCTTTCTGGTATTTTGATCAGGAAAATTGTCTGGAAATATAGATATATATAGAAAGAAAATGTTTGTGAACAATCCACAAGGCAGTGACTATGTATAACTAAATGTATGTAAACCAAGTCTTGCATTTTAAATAGAAAATCAGTAATAAATGAGGAAATACAACAAAATGTAGTTTTAAGAAATCAAAATATTTCATATACAAAAATGATAGAAAAAAAGCAAATGTCATATCTCCAGACAAAGGAAACAAACAAAGGACTAGGAAATAATGAACTGGATTGGTGCTCAGAGGACAGTTGTGGTGAGCAATTGGGAGATAGCAAAGGAGTGCTTCACTACAAATGACAAGATACTCGCTAGTAGAAGCAAATATGCTACAGCAAAGTATCTGGGATACAATTATGCCATGGTTGGTTTCTCTTCCTATGGTGCCTACTGGAGGGAGTAAAAGAAGATAGCCACTCTTGAGCTGCTGTCAGCTCACAGGCTTGAATTGCTAAAGCACATACGTATGATGGAAATTGATTTGTGCATCAAGGACTTGTATACGAGGTGGGTAAAAAACAATAAGAGATGAAGCAGTGGCTTGGAGACCTCACCTTCAATAATGTGGTCATGAACATAGCCGGAAAGAGATGTTTTGGCACTAATGTTGGAGATCATAAGGAGGCCAAGAATTTCACGCAATTTATGGACAAGTATTTCTATCTTTTAGGGAATCTTTTGCTATCATATGCAATACCTTGTCTTGAGTGGATGGACATGCTATATTAGAGAAATTAAAGAAACGGCCACTTAGATGGACAAGCTTGTGTCGAGATGGCTAGAAGAACATCAACTAAAGAGAATGTCAGGGAAGCATACTACAGACCAAGACTTCATTGATGCCATGTTATCGACCTTGGAGGAGACACAATTCTCAGATTACGATTTAGAGCACTGAACACATCAAATGCCTATGATAATGAATAATGATAGAATCAAACTGAGAAGAAAAACCATGGACATTCATGCTTTATATATCCAATGTAAAAACCTTCAACATTGACGAAGCAAAGAAATAAACAATCAATTCCAGCCAAATATTTTGAAAAGACAAAGAACACTTATAAACAGAGCAAGCTAGATTTGAGTAAAGAAAGTAAATAACTGACAATTTTTTACCACAGATTTCTTTTCCAGGTTTATCTGACCCTGCTACTACTTGTCCATAAAACTTACAAGATTTGATGATTCCAACAACCTAATCAAAGCAAAGAAAATATAGGAAATAATAAATAAGTCAATGAATTATAACAATACAGTGAAAAATAGAGATGTTAAAAAAAAGTTAATTGTCAAAAGAAGACCATTTTATTTGCTTAGGTATTAAATAATTGTTCTACACATATAGAAAAATGCATAACCAGTAATTAATAAGACAAAGTGCAGTGTTGATGTACTGACAAAGTGCTTCACTGTTTCACACAATTTGTCAAACATCTGATATGCTATTTTGCATTGGCTTTGTATATAACTAAATCTGGTGCTATTGAAAGTGCCGTAGAATAAGAAAAAATGAACTGTTGACAAAGAATATCACTGCCAGATAAAACAACGGAATTAAACTTCACCTGAATCTTTTTCGGATGAATCTGCAACCCCTGAAGCGATTGTATTATTGTTCAAATACAGATTTGTATCACCCGAAGACACTACCTTAATTAATGTGGTCACGTCTAGGCATTTGCAACAAAAGAATGCTTTCGCAGGGAGGGAGCAGGGAGAGAGCAGAGCGAGATTCCAAATCAAATAGAGAGAGGAAATTGAGTCGAGCAAGGAAATAGCAGGGAGTCCTAATCAAAGAGAGAAAGGGCAAATTGATCAGTAGTAGGAAGATAGAAAATATAGCGGGAGGGATTACCGGGATTGGTTTGGATTTCCCCCCATGACACAAGCCTCTTGCACAAGCTTTAGCGGCGACCTTCCCATTAAAACCCACGCTAAATCCGCAGTTTGCAGCTTGCTGAAAAATCTCCCCTCAATCCTTCCCGCCAATGACATATTTAAGATCTTCGGCGGCGGCTTCTTTTGGATACGTCAAACCTTCCTTTCGTAGTAACCTCTCCCGCGGCGGCTTCATTTCTTTTGGCTATACATCGAACGTCCCTTCCGCAATAACCTTTCCCTGGGCGGCTTTGTATTCCTTACCCCCGCTCTAATGTAATGAATCCTCTCGAGTGACTTTAGCGATGTCTCGATCAAAACCCCCGCTATATAACCTTTTGAGTGAGAATTTATGTTGGACCTCACTTAAACACCCCCATTTAACCCCCACTAAAGGGTTTTAATTTTGTAGTGATTGTTCTTGTTGAAGGTTAATCAAATTAAATAAAATACAATATAAATATAAAATTAAGCCAACTACTTTATAAGTATATAACCACTTAGAAAAATAATGTAATACAACATTCATCAATGGTTCACTATAATATGTATATTAAAATAATTTAAAACTTACTTAGGTGAGTAGACTGTGTTGGCACCCACTCATCTGAACATTCACTACTTTAAGCAATTAACAAATATACATAAAAACAGGCAACCCAAATATAGTTGCAAGCATAAGCCCTGTTGTGAATGTCATTGCCCTAATTAAATGATCTAATGTGACTGTTGGGTCTTCCAATGTCGGTTTGTTATTCACAGTTTCATAACTTTGCAACAAAATAGAGGGACTATGATTTCGTTGGACATTCATATTATTACTTGCAAAACTTCTTTCATACTCATCAGACCAATACATCTTCCCACAACAAGTCCCCCCCTAAATACAAAAAATTATTTTATTAAGTTGACTAGTTTATAAGTATGTATAAACAAATTTTCTATGCATCATTAAAACTTACAAATGATTTGTTTGGACACTTTTAAAATGGTCTACTTGGGTTCATTGTTGTGGTAGAGACGAGGTAAATCATGCGGCCCGAACAACGTGAACATAAAGGTCCATGGCTTGACCTTTGGTAACTTGTTGAAGTCATTCTTTGCTTAATTAAAGACCTCAAAAATCATAGTATATAAAGTAAAATCAACAACTCCAGGGGTTGTTTGTTTCAAGTAAAAGTGCATATAGTTTATTTGTACTGAATTTTTTAATTGAATTATGGAAAGAGGTTACCCCTTTCCACTTATCAGTCTTGGGTATTAGCCGATAGTGTAATCTAGGGTTCACCAATATTGCATTACATATATTCCTTGTGAACTACATCTCAATGATTAAACTAGCATTTATTATAATCTAACTTATAGCAAGAAGACACAAACTTATGGAGCATCAATTGACAATCCTTAACTTCAAGTTATTAACTGTTAAATTAATTAGAATAGATAAAGGTTTATAAATTGGGAGTATGTCAACAAAAATTGAAAATCGTGAACCAAGCATCAATCAGACAAATACATACGACATAAGTCACAACAACTATAGAATACAAGAAAATCTAAAATTAATTAGAAGATGCAAACTTCAGCCAGCAACAAGCGTCAATCAGACAAAAACAACTCAAATAAAAAACTAAAAAATCAAATATTCACAACAGGACTCACTGCTTAGAACTCAAAATTGATAGGTCTTAACTTTAATTTATTAACTATTCAAAAATTGAACTTCATCAACCAAACATCAGTCAGACAAATAGACCATTATCAACAGAAGTCACAGTAGTGATCGTAACTTCACCTTTAAAAATAGAAGATAGCAACTTCGCAACAATAACATACAAGAAAATCAAAAATTAATTAGAAGAGATTAAGGTGTATACAAAATATTGGGACCATGTGATCAAGGTACAAAATTCGTGAACTGACATTAGGGAATTTAGGGTTTATTTACCATACAATAAGAGGAGGACGGTGTGAAGGTGAGAGGCAGCCGGAGGTCGAGTGTCAATGCCGAATAAGTAGCCAGGGAGATATGGAGAGAGAGAGCCGGAGAGCACAGTAGCCAATGCTGGTGCCAAGCCTTTTTTTGTTTCGAGTCAGCCGACGGGATGAGATGAATCGTCTCCGAGAGATGATCAATGAGGAGTCTCTCAAGCTCTCGAAAAACATAGCTGGGAGATGATCGTCCCTCTCCCCCATTGCCATCACCGCTGTGTTTAATTTAGTAGGGTTTTGTTTGGCTTGTGTTTTATGAATAGTAAGTGGTTATGAATGAATGACTATGATCACCTCATAATAGATGGCTGTGATTAGTTCACTAGGGTTATAATAGTCATTTTATATTAAGAAAATTATTTTTCTCATTGGCTCATCCAAACGACCAAAACTCACTTTTTTCACTGGGCAAGCCAAACGGCATTGAATTTTAATTTTCTTTCCTAACAGGCATTAAATAAAAAACTTATTTTCTTTCTGCACAAAATTAGTTGCCAAACAGGCCCTTAATATCTGCTTTCACACAGAACAAAGGCGCAGAGGATCACCTCGACTAATTAATGTTCCTGTACTACCTAGAAAAAAAGAAGTGAATCGTCATCAACATTTTGGTGTAATGCCAAATAAATGAAAAGTTAGCAGAACACCCAAGTAGGTAGCATTCACAGAATCATTAATACCAAATGCCACAACTCACTCCTGATACGATCTTCATAGTTGTGACTACAGTTGGAATCAACTTACGTATTCGAAGTTAATTAGTACCATATTTTGGAGTTTTTTTTATATTTTTTAATTATGACCCAGCGTAAAGAATGTATATAAATTTTTAATATTTAAAATTAATGATACACACTAATTAATACACATTAGCGTGGAAGGGCTTCCATATATTATTTGTGCTAGGCTATAGAGTTAAGTATTAAAAACGCTTCATTCCCGTGCTCGTGTCAAAATACTAAGGTCCCAATTATTTCTTCTACACTTTACCGAGAGGTCATGACTAGTCTATGTCGTGCCTTTTAACTTTTTTCGACATTCACGTGCTAACGGAAGACTTAGGTCTTAGATTGCCAACCCAAGGCACATCACCAACGACATCGTCACTGAAATTAATCAGTCGTGATCAGCGGGTGAAAGTTTGTGAGCCGTTTATCTCCCGAAATTGATGGTCACACTTATTAGCGCATTAAATTTTGTGTGCGATTACAACTCAAAATTAATGAGCATCGCCACATCGCGGTCCGCACGAAGTTATGCCGAATAGTAAAACAAAATCAGCTGACTCCAAGGCTAGCAAACACAACTCGTAATGTGCACAGCCACTCGAAGTCGGAGTTATGATTATGATGACTACACTTTTCTAACGTCATAGCCCACGAACTCGGAACATGCACAGAGACGGCCACTTCAGATTCCCGCATTTCTTTTTCAAAGTCTCCTTCCTTAAGGGAGAGTAACTTCGTGATATAACATGATCTCCATGAACCGTCTCTCCGCTTTAAGTGTTTTTTTTTTAAATTGCCTAACAAACGCTCTTTTAACTTTCAACCACCATTAATGAACTCTACTTAATTAAGCCCCTTTATCCGGTGTTAATTTGTTGTACATTTTCCCTACAAAGTACAAACACGATTCGGATCGGCTACGTAGCACTCCCCCTCATTGTACCTTGTTCAATTAATATCAGCCACATACACGTAGGAGTGCCTACCTAACTCATCTGAACCACTACAAACACTGCTTACTCCTTAATAGTGCTTACAACAGTTGTCACCTCCCAATAATATCCGATAGCATGCAAGTTCTTAATTAAGCCATTAAACACCGGCAATATTGTAAGGGAAGGGAATATTTTTAATGTTTCCTTCTAGCAATAAGCTAACTTAAGAAATGTTTGAAAATTCTTTATTTATGAAATTAAATAATACATATATTACCGCACATTAGCACTAGTAATCTTAAATATTAAGAATTCTTATACGTTTCTTAGTAAAGTGAACAAGAAAAACTCTTCCCATTATAAACAAGTACCACTTATAAGCAAAACCCACTCACACTGGTATGGCCTCATAAACACCTCCATTGCCCATTGCCCATTGCCCATTGCCCAGCCTCGTCTCCCTCCTCCGTCTTCCACTCTTCCCCACCAGGTAAGCCTTCTCATACATTTTACATTCCTTAATAATGTTCTCATATCCTCCTGCTCCTCTTTTGTTTGCATTTATCTCAATCCTCGTCTCTGCTGGGTTACTACTACTCTCCTGCACAAGCAAACCCAAGTCTCTGAACCTCCCACCCGGACCACCAGGCTGGCCGTTCGTAGGGAACTTGCTCCAATTCGCCCGATCAGGTAAGCTGTTCACGCACTACGCTCGCGACCTCCGGCGAGTTTATGGGCCCATCTTCACGCTGAGGATGGGCGCCCGCACGATGATCATCATCAGCAGCCCGGAGCTGGCCCACGAGGCCCTGGTGGAGAAGGGTCCGCTCTTCGCCAGCCGGCCTGCTGAGAGCTTCACCCGCACCGTCTTCAGTTGCGACAAGTTCACCGTCAACTCTGCCGAGTATGGCCCGGTCTGGCGGTCACTGCGCCGCAATATCGTCTCCAATATGCTCAGCTCGGCCCGGCTCAAGGAGTTCCGCGCTGTGAGGGAGCTGGCCATGGACCGGTTCATCGACCGGCTCCAGTCCGAGTCCGGGTCCGGGGGCAGCCAGGTCCGCGTCCTTAGCAACGCCCGGTTCGCGGTATTCTGCATCTTGCTGGCCATGTGTTTCGGTCTGGACATGGACGAGAAGACGATCGTCAATGTGGATCGTGTCATGAAGAACGTCCTCATCGCCATCAGCCCCAGGCTAGACGACTACCTCCCCCTTCTCGGCCCTCTCTTCATCAAGCAACGCAAGGAGGCCATGAAGGTGAGAGAGGAGCAGCTGAGGACAATCGTTCCTCTCATCGAACGCAGAAGGGCCGAGGTCAAGGACCAGACCCATTCCGGATCCGCTACCTGCTATCTGGACACCCTGTTTTACCTCAAGGTAGACGATCAGAAATCGGGTCCAACGGACGGGGAGCTGGTCACCCTCTGCTCGGAGTTCCTCAACGGTGGGACGGACACAACAGCCACCGCAGTGGAGTGGGCCGCTGTGCGACTAATCGAGAATCCGGACATCCAGGCCAAGCTCTACGAAGACATATTGTCGGTGGTGGGCGACCGAAAAGTTTCCGAATTGGATCTGGACAAGATGACTTACCTGAACGCGTTCACCAAGGAGCTGCTCCGGAAACACCCGCCCACGCACTTCCTGCTGCCCCACAAGGCGCTGGAGCCCACGAAGCTGGGCGGGTACGACATCCCGGTGGACGCTCAGGTGGAGTTCTACGTGCCCGCCATGTCCTCTGACCTGAAACATTGGTCGAACCCTGACAGGTTCCGGCCTGAGAGATTCCTGTCCGGGGAGGATGCAGACATCACGGGTGTGACCGAGGTAAAGATGCTGCCGTTCGGGGCCGGGAGGAGGATGTGCCCGGGCCTTGGCCTGGGCACCGTCCATGTTAACCTGATGGTGGCCCGGATGGTGCAGGAGTTTGAGTGGTCCCTCCACCCCTCCCAGTATCCATTGAGCTTTGATGAAAAATTGGTGTTCACTGTGACGAGGAAGAACCCTCTGCTGGCTGTGATCAAGTCTAGGAATCAGGTTGCTGCAACTGCCAAAGACTGATTCAAGGGACAATCATATTTCTGTTGGTGATGTTTTTACACACTAGTCTTGACTGGTGTCGTAACTAATAGAGTATATTCAGACATAATACACGCTCGGTAAATAATGAGGTATAATTTGCTGTTACTACTAATTAGGTAATTAGAAGTGGATATGATTGTCTAGCAGCTTCTGTGATTGTTTGGACTTCAAGTATTGATTAGAAGATTGACAAAGATTGCATGTTAATCTGTTTTCAATAATCAGCAGCTGGAGATTTGAGTGGTAATAACATGGTTTGAGAGTTGGGATACAGCAAGAAACCTATGCAAGCTCTAATTACTATGAAACACGCGAATATTCGCATGAAAATGGCAATAGGCTTAATTGATGTATACTTTAGGGCTGAACTTGTTGTTGGAGTTGGCTTCCTACATTTTATGTGTCTATGAATTTAACTGCAATGCTAAGAGCGGCCATAGGATCAATTCGATTTGTTTTTGCAGAAATTCAAGTTCCACACTCTTATGGTTAAGACTTAAAAAATGGTTAGTTCGGTTGAATGCGTGAATTAGTCTTTATTTTAGTGCAGAAGTCTAATATAGAACTCATTGATGAAGGGCCATTGGAGGGGAAAAGAGCAGATGTAGCTGTTAAGGATTTTAACCCATCCTTGATCACATCCAGGTTCCAAACTTAACATGTTCAACACCTACATTAATAAAAGCAACATGGCACTTCTAAATTCTGCATAGGCATATTTAAGAGGCGCCTTCCCTCTTAATCAGAGTAGTTGGGAACGTTGTACTTCACTCAGTCTGTCAGAACTTGCCAAAATAAGGTGAACTAAACAAGCCCGCGCTTTCTCAATTTGATGAAGCCTTACCATAGGGGATTGCAGGCACCGAAAGCTGCTTAGTGAATAGTGCGCTCTAAATGTGTTCCACGAAAGGCAAAGATCAGGTAACATATGCATGTTCTTTAGCAAAAAAAAAGGTAATATTTGCATGTGGACATGTTGTAGTCCTGCTCTGTTTTAATCCCAAAATTGGCACGGTTTGTTATACCAGACTGTGTGAGCTAATCTGTTTTAGTTTTTATTCCAGATAATACTAGGGCATCACTTCTGAGAAAGATGTTTGGAAGTGGGCAACTCGATACTGGAACTTTGACTTACACTCTTTAAAAAAAAAACATTTAGTCTTACAATATGAAACAATATGTTTTTCATTTCAGCTAATATGTAAGATGTATCTTGAAAAGAAAAATGTAGCTTAATTTGTGTCCTGTCTGACTGTCTCCCTGTTTTATCCATTTTTTCTTCGGCAATCTGTCATCCTTTGTTATAGTTCATGTGATTGAAGGAAATTATATAACTTGTTGATTTTAATCGTTGAGATTGACTTACCACAAAAAAAACTTACTTTTACGCGATACATGATTATGACTTCATATTCAGCAACATTCGATTGGAGTTTTCAATCAAATTCCATGCTAATTTTCTATTTATCGTTCCAATTTTATTCCATGTCTCGGAAGACACGTTTTCAATCAAATTCAATGTTAATATGACTTGTGGTCCCTTTTCATTAGAGCTGATTTTTTTGCTCACCTCTCTTTTCTGGTAAAAAGGGTCACTCTCTTTCACGCCTATCCCACCTTCTTACCAACGACCAAGCCGGCCCATGCCTCCTGCCATATCTCAGTGGTTAGTATTGATTATTTGCATACTTTGTTCTCTCTCCTTTTTTTTTTAGCTTTTTGGGCTAGGAATTCCTTGATCTCACCTATAGTGGATGTGTTTTTTATCGAGTCTTGTCCAGCTACAAATATTAAGTAATTAAATCACGAAACTCACTGACTGTCGAAGAAAAGTTGAGTTTTAGATAAAAAGCAACTCAAGAAGTGTCAGCATGGGTCATAAGCACTAAACGCTTCCACATTTTCATCCGCAAATAATTTACATCCGACATGTTTTTTGTATGTGTTTGGAAGCAGACACAACATTGTCCCTGTTTAGTTAGCAAGATACAAGAAAGCGTTAATGCCAAAAAAGAAAAAAAGAAGAAGATGATACAGGAAAGCGAAACGCGGAGAGTAAAACTGCTCGTCTGCTCCTCTCACTAAAATATACCACTCGTTAACTAATTTATGAAGGCGATCAGAAGAGTGATCAGTGGCAGCAAGGTACTATAGCATAAGTTCGTCGGTACAGCCCCAGAAAAAACTTTATCCTCTGCAAAATCACCATCGCATCCAACAAAAAGTATCTATGTTATGCCAAGAAGATAACTTGATATAAGTGAAAGAAAAATCACCTAGATGAAATGAGCACAGTTTCCTGATTTCTGTGACAAAACTTACTGCACTGGCTAGGGTGGCAAATACACCTCAGTCCTATCCCGCAATTTCCATTGGTCTTTGAACATTCATCACAGACATTCGGAACATGGTCAGGAATCTGGAATGAGATCCTAGTCCCAAGCTTTAATCCGTCGACAATAGAAGAAGATCGATGGACCCTTACATAGTGGGAGCATTTAAAATTTTTTGAATGAAAATACATCTCTAGCTCCTCTGAGCCATCAATAAGTATGCAGGAAATGGGATTCTCAGGCTTCTGATAAGCGAAAGCTGTGCAACTGGTGGAAAAAGAAGTACAATTTTGGTAAAAAGAAGATGCTTGCGGTATCTCCGGGCCCGAGCAGTTGAAAAGGAGAAGGGAATTGGGTTGTGGAGGTGAAGGGAACCCAGCTGCTATGAGGGTCGGAGAGACGAAATGAAGAGAAGAAGAACATGTGTGAGAGACGGTAAGTGTTTTAGCCTCGTAGTCTATGGAAGAAACTGGAAAAAGGCCTAAAGAGGTCCTGAAGTAAAGAAATGAAGATTTGCATAGTAGCATGTTGCTAAAAGGAGATGAAGTGGGGGGAATTTGTTGAGAGAATGGATATTGAAGAATGAACTTGCCGCATGAACTTGCTAGAGTGGAGTTTGGGACTGTAGATAGCGTTGAGGAGGCGGAACTGAACAGTGAGAGGCCAAAGAGGAGAAGATGATGAATATTCCTCATGGGTGTCCTGCAAACAGGTGTTTTTGTTTCTTTCATGTCTGCTTAGAAGAAATACCAGAAGAGACGTCTGAGCAAAATTCAGACGCCCAAATAAGGTGAAGATGGGGAATCTACTTTTATATTTGCTTTTCAGCTTTCTTTGCTCTTTACTTTTTGGTCGGGCCATGGGGCAAACGCATCTGACGTCCAGTCCAGCTCCATACCACCGAATTCAGATATGTGGATTAATTTGCCGTCAACACTGTCCAAAGCTTGGCAAATTTCATATTCCGGACAAAAGCTGATGATCCCTGCAGGTTTCCAACTTCAAACGTAGCACAAATGGCATGTGAGCTTATCATAATATAATCTTATTGGCCATTTTTCAAGTTAAAACATATTTAAAGTTCATGATTAACCTTCTAAACATCGCCCCCCGCACCAATCCTTTAATAGTCAAAACATTCATTCGCTTGCTGTCATGTTGGCCGCTCCTAAGCTACCAGCATCAATGTCATGCCATACAAGAATATTGGACACGGGGGCAGAAAGAATAGGTAGAAATGCAATGAAATGTTTGCTGAAAGGAGGAACCGCACTTTGATGGATATGGTGAGGAGTATGATCAGTAACTCCTCTCTTCCTCTCAATATGTGGAGTGAAGCCTTAAAGACAGCCGTGTACATTTTAAATCGAGTTCCATCTAAAGCCGTTCCTAAAACACCCTTTGAGTTATGGAATGGATGGAAACTTAGTTTAGATCATGTACACATCTGGGGTTGTCCAGTTGAGGTTAGGGTGTACAATCCACTTGAGAAGAAGCTTGACCCTAAGACTGTCAGTGGATTTTTTATTGGCTATGCAGAAAGGTCTAAGGGTTATAGGTTTTATTGTCCATCTCACACCCCTACAGTAGTCGAAGCACGGAATGCACGTTTTCTTGAGCAAGGCAACTTCAGTGGGAGTATTTCCCCCAAACACATTGTGTTTGAGGAAATACGGGTTCCAGTTGTTATACCCACATCCGGTGGAGGAACATATGCTGCATCACCAATGGTGATTCCAGAGCAGCCTCTCCTTCCTTCACCATCCCCTCAGGAACAAGTTGCTGAAGTTCCTATTATACAGGCACCTCTGCCTATTGCTGACATAGGACTTCGAAGGTCCTTAAGAGTAAGGAAACCTGCACTCCCTTCTGACTATGTTGTATACCTCCAGGAGTCTGACGAGAATGTTGGACTCATTCAAGATCCTATTACATATTCACAGGCCATGTCTGGAGATAACTCTAGTAAATGGTATGATGTCATACAGGATGAGATGAAATCTATGGCTGATAATCAAGTTTGGGATCTCGTAGAGTTACCGCAGGGCGCCAGGACTCTTGGTTGCAAATGGGTCTATAAGACCAAATTAGATCCATCTGGTAACATTAACAGATATAAGGCCCGACTTGTAGCCAAAGGTTTTCTTCAGAAAGATGGTGTTGACTATAATGAAACCTTCTCTCCAGTTTCAACGAAGGATTCATTAAGAGTTATTTTGGCCCTTGTAGCTCATTTTGACTTAGAGTTACATCAAATGGATGTCAAGACGGCATTCTTGAATGGGGATCTTGAGGAGGAGGTGTATATGATTCAGCCTGAAGGATTCACCTCAGATAAAGGAAGTCATCTGGTTTGTAGACTCAAGAAGTCGATATATGGACTGAAACAAGCCTCCCGACAGTGGTATTTGAAGTTCAACGATGTTATTACTTCATTTGGTTTTAAGGAGAACATTGTTGATCAATGCATATACTTTAAGGTTAGTGGGAGTCGCTACACATTTCTGGTCTTGTATGTTGATGACATTCTACTTGCAAGCAGTGACTTAGGGATGTTGCACCAGACTAAGCAGTTTCTTTCTCAGAACTTTGACATGAAAGATTTAGGAGAGGCATCCTGTGTCATAGGGATTGAGATCTATCGCGATAGATCCAGAAGGATCCTTGGGTTGTCTCAACAGGCCTATATCAATAAAGTTCTGAAACGGTTTAACATGAAAAACTGCTCCCCTAGTGCAGCTCCTATTGTGAAGGGTGACAAATTTGGCTTGTTCCAGTGTCCAAAGAATTCTTTGGAGTTGGACAACATGAAGGACATTCCTTATGCATCGGCAGTTGGTAGTATGATGTACTTGGAGGTATGTACAAGACCTGATATTGCTTTTGCTATGAGAATGCTGGGTCGATACCAAAAAAATCCAGGGATGGATCATTGGAGAGCTGCAAAGAAGGTTATGAGGTATCTGCAAGGAACGAAGGATTACATGCTTACATACGTACATTCGATCATTTGGAGCTGGTTGGATATACAGATGCAGACTTTGCTGGTTGTGTTGACTCGAAAAAGTCGACATCGGGTTATATTTTCCTTTTGGCAGGCGGTGCTGTCTCTTGGAAAAGTATTAAGCAAACCCTTACAGCGTCGTCGACTATGGAGGCAGAGTTTGTTGCTTGTTATGAGGGCACGTCACATGCTACTTGGGCGATGAACTTTGTCACAGACTTACTATTATGGATTCCATATCTAGGCCGTTAAAGATGTTTTGTGATAATAGTCTTCTTTGTGTTTTCACGAAGAACAACAAGAGTGGTAGTCGAAGTAAGCACATCGACATCAAGTATCTTGTTGTTCGGGATCGTGTTAAAGAAGGGACAGCTTGTTATTGAGCATATTGGTACCGAGCTTATGGTTGCTGTTCCCATGACTAAGGGCTTACCCCCTTCTCTGTTTAAGAGTCATGTGGATCGTATGGGTCTTATTAGCTCATCGTGCATTTGATTTTGCTTATGTACTTCTGGAATTTACTCATTTATCATAACGATTCTGCTTAATTTTCTCGTTGTGTCTCATTTTTTAGTGCACTTAAGTATGAGACAATATTTGCAAAATGAGTGGGAGCATGCCTTCACTCATAAATATATTTTGCCACATATAGCACTCAAACGAGAATGAATTAGTTGCATCGTGATACATGGAAGGGAATGTTCTCCTTTGAGGACATAACCGCCTTGATTCATGCGATTATGACATTTTGTAAGAGTATAAAGATACCACATACAGTTCGAAGGGTATTGTTTTTTCAAACATTGTATGCGCATACGAAAGTCATTTTAAAGTTTCCCATTACCCACTTGGTTATTTTTTCACTCAAATATTTTTTCTCAAATTTAGTTTAATTGAGCCAAGTGGGAGATTTTATTCTTTCTATGGCTCAATTGAGAAGTTGTGCCAAGTGGGAGAATGTTGGGCTTTGTTTTGTATTAAAACATAAGGTGGCCCAACTATCTCAATTGACACTGTTTTGGGCTTTTATAAAACTGTCTGGGTAATGGGCCTGAGTCAGAATACCCATTAAGCTGTGGTTTTAAGTGGCAAATCTGAACCATTAGATGACCTATGGATGGACGGTCATGATTCTAGGGTTCTTAACAGTGGTGTCCTGGTTTAGTTATAAATACACCTTTAGTCATCCTAATTCGGTGTCTTAAGTAAGATTGTTCTCAGCCAAGTTCTAAACCAGAAATACTATTGTGATTCTGAAGAAGATTAGTTGATTCTAAAGTGGATTAGCTGAAGATCAAGCTTACTTGCAAAGAGGTTATCAATTACAATGGCTACAGGTATGCCTAATCCCTATATTAAAGTCTTACATAAGAAAGGCTGCGCAACACGATGGTGGTTGTGAATCGTTTTAAGAAAAAGCTGGCTTGTCTCCAAGTGAAACTGAAAGCACCTAACAGAGTTTGATTATGTCGTCAAACGCTGAGGCATTTGGACTGGCAGACTGGAAACATTTGCAAATTCACAATTCCCTTGAGAACGATACAGACAGTTAACACTCTTCGACAAAATCTTATTAGCGACCTACTAAAAGAGGCAATGAGACCAAACTGGAGATTTGATGTAGCAGCAATTTTACTTTCAGTTCAATGTATCTTTTATAAATTCTCAATTCTGATGCAGCAGCAATATGTATTTCAACTTAAAGGAACTTCTGTAAAGAATTCTGATGCAGCAGCAATATGTATTTCAACTTATTGGAACTTCTGTAAAATCTCAGTGCATAATAAAAAATGGAAGAAATATTCACCAGCTATTATAGAAACTTTTATTCACAAACCAAACAGCAAACAGTTAACAGTCATCCAATGTGAGGCTGAATTTATACTCCTGCAAATGCTTCCACGACAGTATAACAAACTGTTTCATTCACTGCATACTTCCATATTTCTCTTAATGAAATCAAAACCTCAACCAGAAATTTCTGTTCACAGAAGCTATCTCAGACAATCTATTACAATTCAAATAGTAAATCCAATTCTAACGAAATTCAACTTTGTTTCAAATCAACCAGTAAAAAAAAAAGAATTGCAGCATTCAACATTTGAACTGAGAAACACACATCGATCTTTGCTGGAGCTTCGGTATAGTTTGATTAGGAGCATCTCACGCTTGATCACTAAAATCAAACTTACTTCAAGGCTTCAACAGCTTCAGATCTGGAAATCCAATCTCAACGCAACTTGCGGAGTTGCAGAACTGGAATCAGCAGTTTGAAATTTTAAAATCCCTCCCCTTTCTTTCCTCCTTCTTCACCTTTATACCTTCGTTCTCAATCTGTTACTGTCCAACGAAAGTGATGCTGAGCTGGATTAAATGACATGGATTACTTTTTCTTCCCAAATCTTCTATGTTAATCCAACATTTTCACTACTAATCCTTTCATTCAGAGGTTTTGAAGATAGGATAACGAACTTAACAGCCAAACCAAAATGACCATCGACCCCTCTTATGTTTAAATCGTAGCCCTCCAATTTATAACTACATTAGTGATTGACGTTTTTACCCTTCAACATGAAAACTGGTTTAAGTGTTTGACGATTTGCCTGAACCAGTTATTTCCTCTGTCATTTCTGTTTTAACAAAGAAAAAGAGCTGCTGATTCAGCAGCTGGCTGAGCTCCGCCATCAAGATTCTTAATGTCTGTACGTAGCAGGATAGACCTGGCAAATGGTAATGATCTCATCTAAGAAGTGAGAACTTTGCACTCACCCAACGTATAAAAGATCTTGGTATTTGTCTACTTACAAATCAAACATTTTAATCTCTATGAGCCAACGGAGTTTTTCTTATTTGTTCTTCTTTCATTGTTAAAAATCATATGTAAGCCAGTTACTGGGATTAGTCTGGCTAGATGATGCATGTTACTGGATCTCAAGACACTCTGTTGAAGACATATATGACGGCACGAATTTGGGATTGCAGGAAGTCGTCTACCCGTCTCCGGTTTGCCATTCACATTATTTAAAAGAGACGTTAGCCCCAAAAGCATTATTCGCTGTTCATGCCAAAAAGGATGACAATATTAATACAAGGACACTTCAACACCACACGCAATCCCTGGCTGATCAGATCGCCAGACCACAAGCATTCAAAAGATTCCACTTCCAATAGTAGTTAGAAGCTACCCATGCTTAAGCAGCGAGAGGGAGCGGAGGCTTGATTATGACAGGTGCGAAGTTGAACACCAGTATGTTCTCAATGGCCGCAGCAAATGTAGCAGCGAACTCGAGATGAGTGGGGTGGCCTGAATATGCAGCAAAATCATCCCCATTTTTGAACGTCAATGTGAAGGCGTGAGTGAATCCCTGTCTCAGTGCCGCCTCGCTGCCAGAATCCTGCCCCCTGTGCAATTCAAAAAGAGGATAACCAAACTGTTGCACTTAAGATCCCACTTAATTACTGAACAGTAAGAAGACGATGGTGGCCATGTATGCATACATATCTACAAGCGGGGAAAGGTGACTCTGTTATGTTCAACTAATGGTAGACTGCGATCTGGATCTTAAACCAGTCTAATTTCAGTGCTGCTCCATGATATAATAAATGTACAGAAATTTTAAACACAGTTTTATCAGCCAAGAACATGTAACAATCCTCTGGTTTCTGCTAGAAATGCCAGGAATGACCAAGCTGTGATCAAATGTCATGACTATGAATGCATGGTACTTCAAGGTGTGGAAAAAAGGGAAAAAGTATGTACATAGTACCATTCAAAGGCCTTGACAGTGTCTATCTCGGTAGCGAGCTTCTCCATCCCCTTAATGATATCTTCCACTACTACTCCTTCCTTGAACTTAACCAAAACTAGATGCTTCAAGTCCCCCATGGCTGGAACTGATGAGAGATTGAGCTGCCCGGTGCAGTATAAGAAGGCTGTGCCAGTACCAGTTCACCGCCCTTGCATTCTTGACGACAGTGTTTGGCCGGGCCCCAGGGTCAGCTAAGCACCACGTACAGCTTTGCTCCCTTTCCTCGACAGCATCTCCCAACCAAAGATCGAGCACACGAGGCGTCTGGCCCCTCCACTGAATTTATGAGCAGGCCCTGCTCCATGTGGACAAAACATGAATAGCAGACGGTGGCTGGACCCATCATTCTGCTGATGAATTGCTGCCTTTTTGTTAATGTGAAAGTGTGTGCTATGGACAACCACCATCCACATGACCCACCTCCGACTTATGTCCGGTAGTTGGCTGGTCATTCTCCTTCCTCTTCTCGTATTCCCTCCTATTAGTCCTGGTTCAGGCGCTATTTTCATCATCTTGGGCGCATCCATACTCTTGCCATGTGCTCCCAGGAATCTTGTTCATGTAGGGACAAGGATAGTTATCAGCTCCCCTGGACTGTTATTCAAGATGTTGGCTTCTATATGCTTGTCTGTTTATCTGTACGAAGATCTGTTCAGCTCCTACTGTTTAAGTGCCTTGGATGCACACATCAACATTGGCCTTCAATTTGTACACCATTAAATGCTTGTGCAGGTCTTTTGTACTACCCATGTATTATTTGAATTGGAACTTGGTGCCCGAGAACAAATGCTACCTTGTGTACGTGATGATTCACACGTTCATGGTTTGGAATTTGGATCTTCACTCTCCAGTGCCGGACCCATAAAGATTATGAGCAGTATCACGTCGCTCTCGACTATACCATCCTCACAGCTTTTTCATAATTGCATGTTGTTTTCCGATGGTATGATCTGCTTAATCTCTGGGTGGCCCCTGTGAGGCGTTGAGCTTTCCCCATCACCAGACACTTCTAAACTGGCTACTGGTATATATCTGATAATTGTTGGGTTTTGACCTAGACCAAGAAAGACACTTCACAGCTCAATGATATCATGTGAAAATGGATATATTATACTTATCATTCGATTTCTACTCTTTAGTGACTGATCATTCAGAGATATATCGCTATTTTCTTTTTCTCCTCTTTTTATTTTCATCCTTCTTTAAGGGCACCTAGCTACTTTCATGCTTTTCCACTCAGAATAAGCACCTTAGATTAGTCCCCATGGAGTTAGCATAAAGGGTGGGCTTTTGGGTATCAGACGTTATTGTTATCTTCTTTTTTTTTTTAAGAAAAGAGCCTGATTTGACCTTCATTCTCACAAACATCATAATCAGAATATCAATCAAAAGATTCATTAAAATATTTTCCTAGCTTTGGTCCCAAAAATTGGATCAGTGAGGACACACTGGACCCCATCGTTTCTCACATGCGTTATCCACTAGCCGTTGTGCTGGCCAGTTTGAGCTTTGTGTGATTTTATATCTTTGCAAGCCATTTGAGTAACGAGCTCACCAAGGGAAACATTTTTTTATGCTTCATGCTTACTATGAGCTGAGCTAAAAGAATGCTCGAGAGGCGTTGATTTTAAAGATCTACGGTGCACACAATAACACTACTGTGTGCGCCGTTGAACAATAACGTTACTGTGTGCGCCATCGATCTTTAAAATTAACACATCCTGAGCGTTCTTTAAGCTCGGTTTATATTGAGCGTAGAACATAAAAAACACTTCCCTCAGTAGCAAGCTTGAATAAATCTCTTTAGTATGGCTTAGCTCACTTTAATTCAACTATAATTGTTACCATTATTATACGCAACTTGAGTGGAGGCATAAAGTCATCGAATAGGGTTTGGACTAGAGTCATCTTGGAGTACTCATGTGCCACATTCTTGCGGAGAAGTTGAGTTGATAAGATCTTGTAACCTTAGTGACAAAGTACATATACGGCAATAATATAGTTCGGTGAGGAGTATAAAAAAATGGTAAAAAATAAAATATAAGAGAAAAAATGGTATAAAATAAAAATAACAAAAAAATAAAATTAAAAACTTAATTTTGTTATTAGTTCCCATTTGAGCCGTGGATAAGGTGGACTTAATTACTTCCAACTTTTTTATGGCAGTTATGCCAAATCTCAATTACCACTAACTAGCTCTTTGAGTAGATATGTGCACAAGCAAGCCTTAATTAGCAAATCCGAGCAAGCCTTAATTAGAAAACCCAAACCAAAACCTAAAGTTAATTTTGCCCACCTTTTAACTACTTTGTCCAAATCTCCAAAAACAAGGTCAATAACTAGCGTCTAATAGATATTGACAATTTTTTTTATTTCTAACTTTCTTTTTCTAATGCCCTGTTTGGGAGGCAACGTGAGGTGGGGAAATTGTTTTTCCCACCAACTCTCTTCCTCAGGAGAGTTGGAGGGAAAATTGTTTTTCCCCTTATAATGTGACATATTGCACTCAAGTGGGGAAAACGCTTTTCCCTCTTAAATACTTTCTAAATGGGGCTTAATAATGTGAAAGCTCAAAACCCAATGAGAACTCTGATTTCTTCACTATACAAGATCCAGAAATCTAAAAAAGTATAGGTTGTCACAGAGGCACTTGGAAAGCACCATTTGTGTAGCATTCACAAGGCCAAATAGTCAAACGAGTAAGTCTTCTTTGTCAAGGTGATTGTCTTGTGCCATTCGACTGAGTATCTAGACCACAAAGCCAAGCAACGACCATTTCCAAAGCGGATGTGCGAACGTGCCAGGATATTTCCGAAGTGAGCTAGTCATAGGGGGATGCAGCTTTGAGATGCACATATCCAACTTAGGAAGCTTGGACATTGGAACATTCTATCTCAGCCATGTGTATACAAAAATTATTCTTTTTGTAAAGACTCTCATTTTTTAACCGGTTTATTTTAATGTTATTTATCGGTTAATGTGTGGTTTACACATTTTCTAATTTAAAATTTGTGATTTCTAAAATAAATGGGATTTCTAAAAGTTTTAAGCAAAATTAACTATACATTTATGGGTCTTAAGTAGTTTTTAGTCAATTCAGAATTTTTAGGATTTTTTTAATTTTTTACTAATTTTTTAAAAATTAGGGTTTGACAGGACCCCCATGTGGTCCCTACCAATGAAATTAGGATTTTTGGACTAAAATGCCCCAAACATCAACATAAGCTCATATAAAAAATTTTAAAATTTTCTCAAATTTAATTAGTGCTCAAATCTTTAAAATACCTATTTTTAGCCCAAAATTCTATTTACACCCCATTAGTTCATTAAGTGTACCCCAAGCCTTACTATAAATGGAAAAGGGCTGAGCCATTTTCATTTTGGGAATAGGCTGGGAGGAGGTGATTAAGGCCTAGTTCCTCAATTAGGCTCGAATTAGAAGAGATTAAGGTATGTTCTTCCTTAATTAAGCTTAAACCCTAACTCTTCTCATAATCTATTCTTAATCCATCATTTCCCCTTTGATTTGATTCGATTTTGAGCATCGAAGTCACTGATTTACTCCTTTACCTCAAACACTACTTATCAAAATTTATTTATTTTGCTTAACAAACCCTAGATCTAAGATTTCTTCAAGGTTTTTAATGTTAAATCGATTTTTAATGGAGTTTAACTTAGACACTATATTTTTGGAAGGTTTCTAAGAAGGGTGAAGGTCAAATTCGAATCTAAACAAGTGACAAGGTAATGGGTCTTCAAAATCTCAATTTTCTTATGGTAAAATCTCGATTTTTATGGTTTATTTGGAATAGATTTGTTTGATTTAGTGCTTTAATGGTGGGATTAGTAAATGTTAATTTTTTGTTCCGATTTCTTAGGGTTTTTCCTTTAGATGGTGTAGATTAACATTCTGAAAAGTTTGATGAAGTACTTTTAATGGTGTTTGGGTATATAGATGAAGGTTTTAAGTTGCTTTAATGGAGTTTCGGTTTTGAAATTCGAAATGAAGAAGGTCAAAACTGCTGTGTTGGCGATCAAACGACCAACCAGGGCGATCGATCGGCAACACTACATTTTTGCTAGATTTTCGGTATAACCGATCGAACGGCCTTGTAAGGCGTTCAAACGGCTACACTACAGTTTTGCTATTTTCAAAATTATGCTCATTTCAATATTTTTACTCCATTTAACGTTTCTAATGGTTATGAAAAATGTATTATGTTGAATTGGGCTACTGGAGGTATGAAATTGATGATGAAAGTGTATGAATTATGTTTAGGTGTTGTCTTGTGGTATCATATTATGTTGATAATAATACATATTGATATTGAAGTATGTTGGAACCTGGAATGTTGGAATTCTTGTGTTTAGAATGTGTTTCTAGTAGGGATGTTGTATAGCAAATGGTGAGATGTGTTCTCTTATAATATGGATGGTTTATGGGAAATTGATGAGATCATGTTGTGGCTTGTGTGGAAAATAATGCTTGTGGGAATGAGTGTTCAATTCTACATCGATGGATTTAAGTTTAATGGTAGATTTTGTTGTGATTTTAGTTAAAATTCATTATTTCAAATGTGTTAAACATGCATAGGTTGCCTTTTGAGTTTATATCAAACATGGATTGTATGCTTAGGATATGCATGAACACACACGTATGGGGAATCTACTATGACATTGTAGTTAATTATGAGGTGATTATAATGCATGAGGGGACTGATTAGGAGCATGTTTCATGTGTTGGAATCCACGTAGGTCTTGCTCACGGATGTATCATGTTAGCATGCATCATGGATTAGTATTCATGGACAAGATTTACCGATGTTTAACCGAAATTAATCGATTGTATGCAATGCTTGAGATTGCTTGCCGGATTAATCGCTCCGTAAATTAATCGAAACTTAGTTAGTTCGAAAGGACATGTTTTCAATTTAAGTTCCTACGTGGAATGTGTATACTCCCCGGGTTGAGCCCAGTGAAATGGAATTATGTGGGGACGAGTTGTGTATTTGTCTTGCGGATTTGAGATTATTATTATGAGTGTCATCTGGACCCTGAGAATCCATAGTGGTATGCTGTGTGCACCCGCTACCATGTGTTCTAGGGTTCTCTATATGGGAATTCGAGCTTTCCCCTCCGCAGGAGATGTCCCTGGGCGAACACCTCTGCTCTAGATTCTCTGTGTGATAATGAGACATCCTTGGCCAAGATCGTCCAGGGCGAGCAGCTTTAGGGATTGACAACCCCGACTTTTCTTTCATTTCCTGTGTGAAAATTTGACTGTGTCTCACCTTCGTGGCCTTGACCGTGTCATGCCTGTGTGGCAATATTTGTGTTTACTCCTTGATGGAGGTATTCACCATTTGTATTGATGCATGTTGATGATGAATGTTATGCATGATTGTGTATCATGTGTTTGACACGTTTGTCATGTAGGGTGAATGAATTTGATGAGATATGAATGCATGATCAGAAATGGTGTGATTGAGACACTATTATGTAGATTTATGTGATATGAATGCATAATTAGAAATGGTGTGATTGAAACACTATTATGCAGGTTTATGTGATATGAATGCATGATCAGAAATGATGTGATTGAGACATTATTATGCAGGTTTATGTAATATGAATGCATGATAAGGAATGGTGTGATTAGGACACTATTATGCAGGTTTATGTGATATTAATGTAAAATCAAAAAGTGGTATAACATGTTAATCTTAGATCTGATTTGCTTCTTTGCCATGCTATCGTGTTTTCTAATTTTTATAGTTTAATTCAAAACCATTATTGAGTTTTATACTCACCCCACTTTCTTATTTTGTTTTGGGGCCGTGTGGGGTGACACGCAGATGGACAAAATCCTTTATATGAAGAAAGGTCAGAGAGAACTTGGGAGTAGTTGTAGAGGCTCCTAGTTTTGCATGTCTCTTCGTTTATCTTGTTTTGATGTTAGGACCTTGTGGATGATCTTTGTCTTAGATTTGTGATATATTATGTCTTTAGTTTTCATTTGAGACCTTGTTTTGGAGCCAAGTGTATGACTATGAATTATTAGTATGTGGGTTTGAGATTATAGTTTAATTTAGAGTTTAACTCTTTTGGTTCTACCTATTTACTCTTACTCAAAGTAGTGCGTAAACTCCGTTGTCATTAAATTGCTTGTAGTTGGGGCACAAGTCTTCCGCTATTTTTCCTCAATTGTTTTCAATCTGTTACCCCTGTGCGTTGGTCCGACCCTTAGACTGGGTTCAGCTCGGGTCAAGCAGTGCCAAGGCGTGACACTTTCCAACAAGGCTATAAGGCCGAACGGCCGACCCGTAGGTCAGAGAGCCCCATTCCCCAACAGATGTGGCTTCTGGTATGATGGCTAGCAACCAAATAAGCCTTTTATGTCATCCCGGATAGCCGATTACAAGGCTAGCCATCATACTAACAACTCATATATTTCAGCTCACCAAATTCTCTCCTATATAACATAACAGATTTCTTTCATTCTGCTGGAGTGGCAGCCAAAGTGGCTATATGAGCATGGTCCCTTCAAAGTTTACAAAACGACTCTAAAAAATTCCACAAGACTTCCAACACTATTTAGGAGGAAGGAGACATCTTAAGAATCCAAATATGTGCTAGTCGACGAAGTGTCCCAATATAGCCAACTATAGGTGCATGCATTCTTTGCCAATGTTGTGCACACATGTTGCAGGGGCTAAATACAAATCTAAAGAATTTGTCGATTATTGCAAAAATAAAAGGTTTGCACACTACTTCACTAATCCTTGAACCTCACAATAAAATAGAGTAGCATAAAAGATGAATAAAATACTCTTGGAATGGGTAAGGAGCATGAGGTTGAATGTAAATCTTTTTAAAGAGTTTTGGGCTGAATCAGTTAATATTACATGTTACTTCATAAATAGGTCACCTTCTATAACTATTGACTTAAAGATGCTTGAGGAGGTATGGTCTGGAAATCCTATAGATTACTCAACTCTTAAGATTTGTGGGTGTCTTACATATGTCCATATTTAAAACATGCAAAGGAGTAAGCCTGATTCTAAGTCTAAAAAATGTATTTTTCTTAGCTATGAAAAATGAGTGAAGAGATATAAACTTTGGGATTAACTGATAAAAAAATAGTCTTAAGCATAGATGTGATATTCAATGAGGCCTACTTGTTAAGCAAACATGATGGTGACAATGTGTAACATAAAAGTCAACAATAAATGGAAGTTCATATTGAAATAGATGATTGAGATGATTAAAGGGATGATAGAGACAAACAACAACGTTCTCATATGGGTGATGATTAATTAGCATCATTGGCCTTATAGCATTGCAAAAGGAAGAGCAGAGCAAAACATTAAAGCAATGGCTAGGTATGGCTTTGAGGAGATGATTTTTTTTGCTTTATTCATTGGTAGTTGAAACCCATCTTATTTGAGGATGTCATAAAATTTAAAAACAATGACAAATGGATGACGACTATGATGAGGGAGATGAAATTTCTACACCAAAAGAAAACATAGGAGTTGGTTGAACTATTTAAAGGGGAAAATGTTATTGGATGCAAATAGGTACTTAGAAAAAAAAAAGGCTTTATCATATAAAGAACTTGAACAATTTAAGGCTACCTTAGTGGTAAGGGATTTGTACAAGAGGAAGGTATGAATTTTAATAATAAAAAAAAATCGATAGTAAAACACACTTTTATTCTGATTTTGTTGGCTATGGTTGCTTACTATGACTTAAAACTTGAATAACTTGATGTGAAGGCAACATTTCTTTATAGGGAAATAGAAGAGCAAATTTACATACAACAACCTGAGGGATTTGAAAGACTAGGAAAGGAAGACTTGATATGCGTGTTAAAAAAGTCTCTATATAACTTAAAGCAATTACCAAGGTAATGGAACAAGAGTTTTGACACTCGTAGTGAGAATGATCATTATGTTTATTCTCATATTCTTTTTGATGGTTATTGTATTTATTTACTTATATGTTGACAATATGCTCATTGCTGTTAATAATATGTAGACATTGACTTGTTAAAATCTAAGTTAGGAAATAAGTTTGATATAAAGGAACTTAAAGCTACAAAAAGGACCCTTAGTATGGAGATCCAAAAAGACTGGACACTTAGGAAACTATGTCTCATGGGTTCCTTATCTTGGTTTTTTCTTTAGTTTTGTTCTTTTCTTTTTTGTGTGAGAGAGAGGTGACAAAGTAAGAAAGGGAGAAGAGGGCTCTACAAAGGAATTCTTTCATATATTTTGAGAGGCTTATAACTTAATTATTTTACAAGTACAATAGATTTTTCATATATTTTGAAAGGCTTATAACTCAATTGTTTTACTAGTACAATGGAAGGTTTCTCTGTGGCCGTGGATATAGACACTTGCCAAACCACATAAATTATTGTGTTTCTTATTCTATTTATTTTTCCTATATTTTTACTTTAAATTTTACTTTTCCTAAGTTGTGGCATTGTCAAAAATCTACACATATGATCCATAATCCATTTTTATTATACATTTTACTTTTTAATATGCTTTAAGTTTAGTAATAACTTGCAGTTTTTTATATTTCTCAAAAAGATATAGTTTTTTTTAAAAAAAATTATTCCTTCTGTCCTATATTAAGAGCTCTATTTAGAAAAATGATAATTTCTGTTGAAATCCATTACTAAGAGAAAGAAACATATTTTCTATGATGCTTTTTTTAGTACTCAAACTATTTAAGTTGAGCTAAATGAAACTATTATTATAAGACAATCATTTTTAAAAATAAAAGTACTAATATAAAACTGAAAGTACTAAAAACCAATCTAAGCTCTACTTGACTAGATGTTGAGATTGAGGCGATAATTCCGGGCTCAAAATTTGGTCAGGCTGGAGGAACTGACCAGTGAACACAGCTGCATTGATCATCACTCCAAGTCATTGACCAGTGAACACCCACCAAGTTTTGGAACAAGTAATTGTCTGGAAGTGGAGCTACAGTTCAAGCCAAGTGGGGTAAGGTTCGGGTTATTGGTTAATGTAGGAGCTGATAATGGTGTAAATTCAATCGTAAGTGTGTCATAAACGAAACTTCTACCTCAGACAAGGAAGACATATGAATAATGATATCTTTTTTGCATGGAAATGCTGAGCAAGTTCCTCTCTTTGAACGAATGCAACTTTTTCAAATGATAAAAAATGAAACAATCAGTTAACTAATAAAAAATATATACTATGTTTTACATGGCAAGGATGAAGGAATTCAAGTGGTCAAAAGTTAGCAGCTTCTTTTTATCTATAGTGGCTGGGGATATCACTCCAGTCGAGTCTATAAAAAAATCTAACCTGACTTGTCATTAATTGGGTTTGAGTTCCTAATTTTAACTTTAATAACTATTTGTCATATTCAAGTTTTAGGTGACCCAACATGACCCTATCGACTAAGGCCATAAATATTAATTTTGATATCTATTTTTATATTAACTCTTAAAAAAAATTCAATGAGTAATTAAGAGATAAGTCTAAATAAAGATTTAATTTATTAATTATAAAATAAATTTTAAATTAAAAAGAAATTATATTCTAAACAGATCAGGTCTGGTCAGGTTGTGTTCAGATTTAACAATTTCGGATCAGGTCCTATTTGGGTTACCACTATTTAAAAAATCATCAGCAGAAGCACGCTTGGTGGATGTACAGTACAACAAATGCACAGTAGAACATAAAAACAGTGTTTAGGTGTAGATTCAAAACGTAAAATACTCCTACGCCCAAATATAAATGTGGGGTGTAGATACACACACCAAGTTTTTGGAACAATTTTATCATCATGCAAATGGAGTTACCCTAAGAATCATCCAAACAGGCGAACATATGTACAGTAGAACAAAAGACATGATCATCAAAGGAAAACGTAAATTACTCCTCCAAGCTATTTCCAGTGTGTTTTGCACTGGCATCAAATCTTGAGCAAGTAAACTACGAATCAGATGGACTCTCCACATGCTTACATAGCAATTCGTCACGGTTGGTAGTCATAGCCTTGAGCACATGAGTTCCTTCTGTCCGGCTACGATTGGTATTCCTGGTTTCAATGTCATCGAGCTCCAAAGGGTAATTATCCTCCTGAATAGGCTCCATTCTATGGTTGTATAGAATTCTGGACGAGTAACCGTGGTTATTATGAACGCAGTGGTATGACAGGGGATCATAGGTATCTAGATGACCGTTAGGAGTTCTGATCATAGAGCTGAACATGGGAGGCAGCGTTCGCTTTCTATCATGCCAATCTCTCAAGGAGATCCTACAAACTGGACATGTTGAATGATGCTGCAGCCATCTATCTATGCAGTTTACATGGAAGGTGTGCTGGCAATAGGGTAGAATACGTAAGCCGTCCTTCTCTTGGTAATCAGCAAGGCAGATAATGCAGCTGTAAAAGGTCACCGATGTTTTGTAACTTAAAGTCACTTTCAATTTATATAGCTAGTGCATATTGCAAGTATCTTCCTTTTCACTACCAGTTTTTACCGAACAAAGCTATAGATAAGTTAATAAGGTAACATGCAATAAACTCAACCCAACGAAATTTATTATAGAGCTTCAAACTTGTGGAATCTTTTAGCAAGGGAAAGAATACTTTTGAGATCAGAGAATAGAACTGTCTCCGCTAAAGAACAGGTGGAGTTCCATCTCAATATCTAATAACCGGTTCGTCTACTAGGTCATGTTCTTGCACTTCATGATCATCTATTTCCATCTACAAATTGCATGAACGCAAACAAATCTCTATGCCACATTAAGCCAGATCCTGGTGAGATGTATGTTTAACTACAAAGTATGTCCAAGTCTCCTAACTCGTGTAAAATGCAATTCCTTTTTGTTTATGTTGAGTAACAACCGCTTTTCTGGCTGGCATAGGAATATCTTTAGGTTCAAAATTTTGAGTTCCAGCTCTCTCACCATTTCATCCAGATGGAGTATGAAGTGGACCTTGGTGAGCAATGAGCATTGACAGCAAATGATGATTGACTGGTTTTCTAAATTGATTGTCAAAGCTTTTTTTTTTTTTGTTAGGTAAGACTAACAAACATTCCCACACTTTACGCCAATGGGATTCATACTAACCATAACCAAGAAAGATCCAACCAGCCCGACTAAGGCTGGATTGACTTTTAACCTAAAAATAAATTCAATCAATAAAGTAAAGCCAGTGATGTTGGACACCAATTCCAATTGGGCCAAATGTGCTGGGGCAGAATTTGTGCCTTTGAATCAGTACAAATGAGATAAAATATTGTTGTTGATGATATTGATGATAAATTTCATATATGAAGACTGATACAGACATGTCAGTTGGTTATTATAAAAGCATGAACAGTTAATCATTTCATTCTGCAATTCTCAATGAACACAGCCAAATGTGAGTTATCTGGACACAGCAGAAATCACCACTTGATTTCACAGTTACCATCATGTTTCAGATTAATTAGTCATATTGCATTTTTAAGAAAATGAGAGAATGTTATGCACACATCAAGCCGTGTAAGCGTGGGGCCCTCGGAAATGCAACATGCCCATGTGTGGGCCCCACGCCACCAGCGAGCTGGCTATAAAGAAATCACATAGCATTTCTCAGGAAATAAATAGGTATGCAGAGCACAGGACAAAAGCAGAAAAATAACATAAGAGGCAAATAGGGTCAGACAGAAGTGAACATACTGGGTGTCTTGCTCAGACGAAAACTCATCACCAAACTTCTTTGTAGGAAAGGATGCCACCACAACAGGTTCCAGGCCATGGAAACCTCGTTCTAGCTATTCCAAGAGAAAAGCAGAGGTGAATGTTGGTTCAATAGCAGGTCAATTATAACAAATGAACAAAAATGAACCTAATATTATATGTACAACTATACACGTGAAACTTCAGATTTCTTCAAGAGTACAATGAAGTCTTGCATGCGCTGAAATGGTCACAAACATAACTATAGTGAAAATATCAATCATAATTTTATGCAACTTCATGAATCATTGACGTCTATGCAAGACTCAGTATACCACTATTTCTCCCTCCACAACATTTCCTCCCCCCACCCCCCCACACACAATCACACAGAGTCGGAGAGAGAGAGAGAAAGAGTGAATCCTGAGTAATAAGTGTTTTTGTTTTCATGTTAAAATTTTAAACTGAATTATCAGTAAAAAATTAGTAGTTAAGAAGAGAATGTCATTAGAACCACCACGGTATGAAAACTAATCGGTTTGATGAACAACAAACTCCTTGTCCGCTGCCTATGATCCCTTAAACATGCATCTCAATGTACATAACAGGGGATGAAAAATTAGAAGACTTTTCTTCTTTTTTTTATAGGAAAAAAAAAAACAGAACACTTAGATTTAGGCAAAACAGATAAACGAAGTGATTACCAACACATTGAGAGTTCTCAATCCGCTCTCTTATGCAGTCATACACATCAAATGATGCAAAAAGAGCGTATACTAGTACACTTCAACGACAGAGAACATACAGACGACATGATTCAGCGTGGCAAACCAAAAACAGTGAAATTGAAATCGAATAAAGAAATCGAATACTGTAACAGGGCTGGTTTTTTTTTGGTTAAGCAGAACAAAACAGACAAACTTACAAGACTGAGATCAGATGTGGCAGAAGCAGCAGCCTGTAACGACCGCCTGTATGCGCTTAACTGAATCCTGGCACAGATAAGCCTTGTGCACACGAAGACTATAAACGTCGTACTGACTGTAAATCCTATAACTGTCATTACCAAGTTGGTGCCCGACGAAATCATGGCTGCTGAATTCTTCAAAACCTATTCCAAACTTCTAATTCACTCTTAAAACTCACTGAAAGGCTTGATCTTTTCAGAACGAGCGGCTTTGTCATCGTCCACCCCATTCCAAGCATGCCAGTATCAATCTCCTTCAACCAGAATGAAAAATCCCACTTCACTCACGAAAACTCAGAATCTCAGACTTCGCAATAGTGAATCAATCATGGTGTTTAGACCCATGACTATAAAACCCAGGTACCAGTACTAGTGCATCACCTCAAACGCTAGCTGTCTCGTCTAACATGCGTGGAGAAATAAGGCCTCAAAATCTGAAACATGGGCAACGGGGCTGAAATTCAGAGAAGGGTCCAAGGATCGAGTTGGGAGTGGACTTCTCTTTTTTAGCTTTGAGCTGGTGGGAGTGCGAAGAAGATTCCACATAAAGCAAGCGTCATTAATGGCCCGGAGTGTGTATATTTTATAAAACCGTTTGTTTACTTCCTTCCTAAAGTGATTGGAAGAATCCAAAGGGAAAGGGGTGAGATGAGAAGGGAGGAGGTTAAGAAGAAACAAAAGCAGAGATTTGAGCCGGGCCCCCTTTCTTCCTCAAACACACCCAAAAACGCCAGTGGTTGAGAGAATGTAGATGATGGACCACCATATGCATCAGTCCGTCATATCTAGCTTTGAGCTGGTACAGCTAGGTGGCCTTGGAGTTATCCTGTGAATGACATCATTGCGATTGATATTCAATTCCTTCTTTGAGCTCTTTCTTGTCGGATCGAATCTCATCAGTACAACCGCAGTCGTTGGATGTTCTGGAATTTTTAGCCCCGCACTTGCAGAACCCTGATTATATGATTAGAACCTGGCACCAACCGAAGAATTTTTTGTTCTCCGGATTTATCCTCCACATATCCTCCATTTCAAATAAGCTGTCGATCACCAGATCGACGGTGCTTCAATGGCTCTTGCAAATACCTAAGTGCGGAATAAAAAATCTTAGTCCCTCTGTCTTAAATTAATATGATTTGATATTGGGCCAAACGTTTGGACGAAATGACATATTTCATACTGCTTTGTGAAATTAATGTCAATTAAGGGTGTAAATGGACGGATGCGGACGCGAATAAGACATGTCCACAGCTGTCCATTTTTACATAGATCAAGTGTTTGTCCCTCCATATTTATCCATGACAAATATGGATAGAAACGGACGGATACAGACGAAATAAAGGTGAAAGTTTAATATATACTATCTTGTTCTTAAATTAAGGGTAATTAGTAAAAAATTAATTAAAAAATAAGTTATAATAATAGTAAGATAGTCTAATCTAAAAAATAAATAAATAATCATGTTATAAAAGACATGTGAGTGTATAATATATATTTTTTACAATCTTGTTGTGAAGATTGACTATGTGATATAGGTTAATAATTTAGTATAAAGTAAAAATAATAATAACAAAATATATAGTTGGCGGATATGGACGGCTACGGACACAGCTAACCCTTGTTCATATTTGAGACAGACAAAAATCAATGTTGTCCATTTTAGTACGAACGAACGCGGACGCAGACAGACACTGACAAACGGACGCCGTTTACACCCCTAATGCCAATGATTTAGTGATAAGCTTTCAGTGCGCTTATTATTTGATAATGAAATATGTATTCAGGGAAGAGGTCCCAAATTTAGGTTCGGGCCTTAGTTTATGTTGGGGAGGGTGGTTGAGATCGAGGGGGTGAGGATATTCCCTGAGAAAATAATATTCTCTCTATCTTACATTAATGGAATTATTTGGCAAAAAAATTATATTATATTAATAATTTTATTTTGCTCAATTTAAGTAATTATGTTTTAAAAAAGAGTTTTTTAAGCTTATTTTCCCTACTTCTTGGATTCACCATTCAATAAAGAACAATATTTTTACAAATGTAACTATTAATACTAACAAGAATGTGCATGCATAATAAATAAAAATTAGATAAAATAAAATAAATTATAAATAAAATATGTATTGAACAAATATGTCTCTTGCATACTATAGTTACAATACATTGTTTTGAGAATCACAATAATCATGAGATACACATAAGCTCTATATATATTAATCATATGTAATTATGATTGACAACTCTAAATCAGCTAAATATTATATCATATGTTAACAAAGACAATGGTGCCCCAGGATTTTATGTTATAGAGTATGTTATTTATATTTATGACCAGTTTGGCATTGAGTCTCATTTAATAGAAGCTTTTTAGGTTTTTTCAATGACAATAGAATACATAAATTCAAATATATTTAATATATATAAAATATAAAAAAATTATTATTAAGAAGTATGTTACATATATAAGGTTTACAAAAAAATTTAAGAAAATATAGTCATGTGAGATCTCATTTGATAGAGCTCACTAAGAGCTTTCTATTGGTACAAAAAAATATATAAATCTGAATTTAAGAGTACAAAATATAATAAAATTAAATTAAAACTAACATAACCTAAAGATTACGATTCTAATATTTTTAGCTTTTTGAGAATTAAGATAAGTCAAATAATGGTAAAATAAATATTAATTATATAAAACAAGGGTTAAATAGTCAAAATTTTAAAGAACAATAATTTACTTTGTATTATAGTATAAAGTATGATATGATTGGACAAAGAGAATAATTATTTAATAAATTTGCTTAACAAAATTCTTGAACTGAGTCTTGATTGGACGAACCTGTCTGTCCAACAATGCGAACCGCATAGATGAACGATTTTAAACAAATCCTTGGGTTCATCATGTGGGTGCTTTGACATAAGGGGAGTAGTATTACTCCTTGACAATTTTTTCTAACCATAACCCTACTTTAGCCTTTGATAAGAATTGGAGAAGTGAATTTCTCTATTATAAGGTGAGACTTATTTTTCTCTACCCAATCAAATGTTGGAGTAAGATTTTTTTTTTAAAAAAAAGAGTAAAAATGCCAACTTCTATTTTATCCAGCTGGCAACCCCACTGAAAAAGATTGCCCTTGAAATGTAGGTTCAAGGTCCAATGTTGTGTATACCAAAAGAAATAGGTCCAATGTCGTGGAGGTCTTGTTATGTGTTCCAAAAAATGCTAAGGCTGCTTGCATCACTGCGACGCTTGGAGAACACACACATTGATGCTATGGCTTGTGACTTTAGTGGTCTATTTTAAATCTCCGTTCTCCCCATATTAAGCTCAGTTTGAAAAAATTCATTCTATATTAATCGTTTCATTTAGCTCAAATTAATTATAAGTCCTACCATATAATAAAAATTACTATTTTTTAAATAGAGGTTTTAATATGAGAAGGAGAGAGTGTTATACTACTATGAGGAAGGGCCTTCTCTAGTGTATCCTTTCTGTGTTATAAATAAAATTATTTTAACACTAGGCATGTTCATTCTGATCCTGTCAGCAGCAAGCACAACTCAGCTGAGCTGAACTCAGCGCGCTCAAATTTATCTAGTTCGTTTTCATTGGAGTAAAGTTTAGCTAAACATCAAATAACTGGAACTCACAACGACCTAATTTTGGAAGGTTAAAGAATTGTTCAAGAGACAGCGAGAGAGAGGTACAAAATAGAAGTGCTGCTCGAAGACCGCAAAACATAAACTGCAGTCCAACTTGGCGTGAGTCCATACAAATACACTTCAAAATTCCAATTATTTTCGCCCACATATTGAGGAGCAGAGTAAGTTGCATCACATAAATAATAAATTAGCTTTCTACAACAAACCACCAAGCTCCGACATGCTTTTCCTATCTAGTGTCTCCATCTCATAATGTGTCTTATTTAATTTTTTAAAATAAATTAAATAAATCTATTTTAAATAAATAAATAAAACATACTCCATATTTCTATTAGTTTATTTTAAAAGAACTAAATAAAACTATTAATTTAGGACAGTACTTATTATGAGACGAGGCGAACTTGTGCTGAACCTCATTATAGAAAAGCCCTTGCACAATATCCAAACTTTGTAGGCAACTCCCAGCCCCCTCTTCTGGCGAATCATCGTGCTAGATGCCTCTTCCTTATCTAAAACTACTTTATTTCGGAGGTCGAGATGTTTCATCACTTTGAGCTGATAAGTTGGCCGCAAGTTGGTGAACTACGTAACTATGCATCCACGTTATGTTTGATAAGTCACAAGTGTAAATGAACTCATTACGGCTTTCTGCTTTCTCAAAACAGTATATGGAGACTGAAAGCATAGAGCAGTAAGCACGGGGATCCATGAGGAGATGATTATGAATAAATTACGAAGCAAAAGGAATGGAATAATAATTGTGCTATTATGCCGATTCCCCGAATGTGTGTATGCGGTACTCTTGTACTTTCTTCTATGCATTGGTCATTGACGCCGTTAGCTTCCAAGCGACTTCTCAATGGAGGAACCTCCCCTTCTTCTTTTATTTTTTTCTCAATCCCGCCGTATCTCCTCTTATCCCTTAATCCATTCTATATATACATCTTTTATTACTTTTAGATTGAGTGAACAATGAAATGTACACCTACGTAATCATTTGTTAAGTCCACGAGTGGATTTATATATATTTACTGAAAAGTAAGGAAGCACTTGGAGTTAGATATGTATTGTTGACTTTCGGCTAGTTATTTACGACTTTCTACTCTAGACTACTGATAGTGATGGATCAATCCTTCTCTCTGACTCTCTCTATGTATTTATATCTGGAGACCTATTTGTATAAGCTTGTAAGCTTCGGTTTACATATGTATGAATGAACGCGAGCTTTGTGGGTAGTCAGATTTTGATTATACAGTGCACTAAACGGAGGCATTATACATGTTTGAATCACCGCCCACACTTTTACATCACCGGATCAAGATAGGGCAACTCGAGATACTCGAGTTTACAAGGATCTAGTAGCTCAAAGTTAAGACTGCAAGTATTTAGTGATGGCCCATTGGCCTGACCCTATTCGGCCCAATAAATATAAGAAAGGCTTTAAAATTTTTAGCCTGGTTAAGGGCAGGGCCAAAAAATATTAGGCCTGAGCCATGTAAGGCCGGGTTAGGGCCATGGGCAAAAAAACCCGAAAACCTTACCTGCAAACTGTTCCACTAAATCAATATTTTTGACCAATATATAAATGTATTTATTTTTTATAAATATAATATGGGTAAGATTTTGTGGATGTTATTTGACCCGTACATATCTTTAGCTAATCTATGCAGATATATTCTTTGGACAAATATATTCTTTCTAATATTTTATTTTGATATACTTTTTAATAAATATTATTTTTATTATTATTATGTCAACAAACATATAGGCCAGCAGATATATCTTGTTCTAGAAAATTATACATAAGATATCTTTTGTGCACTAAAGAGATACCTATTGGCAACGAGAGCACATTATTTTTATACACTAGAGAGAGATAAATGGGGTAGTTCTTTTTGTCTTAGGAGGCTACATTTTTTATTTAATTATTGTGGTTGGCTCTTTATGAATATGTATTGGAGCTCCTTGAAGTATATAGTGTCGAGGCTATTTAAGTTCATTGAATCTTATATTATATTTTTTGATGCAAGATGTGGACTAGAAAAGAAGAGAAACTTCTGTCAAGGCCCTTTAAACTCATTTAATCCTATATTATATTGTATTGATTTTTTATCTTTGTTTCATCAATATTTTTCCAACAAGATGAATTTTTTGTACTTTAAAACATAATTATAAGTTCTTTGTAAAAATAATCTAACACAAGAAAATTTTATTTATTAATAAAAGCTTATTTTAAATGTTGCCTTTATATTTTTACTCATAAAAAAATTTTAAAATAAAAAAGATTAAAGCTTGAGCCAGCTTAGAGCTAGGTTAAAGCCATTATTTTTAATGCTAAGGACTAGGACTAAGGCCTCGAGTTAGGCCCTACTTGACCCGTTTATAGCCCTAGTCAAAATGATTAAGTTTACACGGTTCTATATATCTTTCTTATTTGACAACATAGGCAGTGAGCCATATCCCCTAAGTGGGTACAAAATATTAATGAGAACCTTAAATACCACTGACGTAAAATTTTAACGCCGAATATAGCTTTAAACATTGCCAATTTGCCATTGCATTTGGTGTGTAAGAAAGCATGCCTAATACCCTTCTGGGGTACGACTTTACAAGCATCACGGTAGTTGTGCCGAGTGATACTCTATCTTTATTGGTTGCAGGTGCAAATCGAGTAGGTTGAACAATAGGCATTGACCTGAATCAGCACGCAATCCTACTTCTCATTAATTAGGATCATTAACATAATTAAACTATAATATAAATTTGCGCATGGTATATGTGAAAGTCTTTATACTCCCTGGTCCCAATTTTATATAAAAGTCCATATGGAAAATCTAAAATGGACGAAAATTTTATTTGGGTTTTTTAATGTAAAAATATTGAAGTAGGAGGGAGGCAGGATATTAAACATTTAGTTTTCCATCCATGTTCGGTATTTGAGCCACTTTTAGCTTAGCTTTTACCTGGGGAAGAGTTTTTCATACTATTTGACTGACTTGAAAACTGTTTATTTTTAAAATCAATGGTATATATACTAATGTATATTAGTAACAATATCATTGATGCTAACGTGCACTAGTTCATATGCTGTTAATCTCATCGATGAACAACTCTCAAATTCCATATACTAGGCTCATGGTAACCAGGAGCATTAAAAAGTCATTTCATTACTTGGAGGCTGGAGCTTAAGTTAGCCGACCTACCTAATAAATCTACCTATCTAGGTTGACTAAAGGGTTGTCATATATTTTTCTGAGGATCTTTTTTTCACTTTATAAATATTATATTCGTCCCATATTAATAGCTCCATTTGAAGAAGAAAATGTCTTATATTAATATTTAATAGCTTTATAAATAGATGGATACTTACATATCTCAAATACTTATATTTTATTTTTTAAAATAAAGCTATTAATATAGTACGAAGAGAATTCACACATTAGAACCTACTATGCCTAAGCACCTTGCTTTGACATGGTGGGCCCCACTAATCAATGGTGATACATACATTTTCTAATTTTTTTTATTTTTTTGAAAGAAAAAATGGTATTAATTTTTTCCTTGAAAGTGTAGATATGCCACAATTTCTTAAAAAATCAAAAAATAATATCAAATAAATGTAAGATTGCACAAAAAAAATGTCTGCCCACTTTGGTGATAAAGTTCTGGTTATTGAAGATTGCTATAATTATTTGTTCAGTGCACCCCATGTGATTTTGTTTTGAAGGGCACCTTTCATTGAATGAAGATTCACAACTCTTCTTCTTCCCTTCTTATTTTTCCCTGGTGCTCCAATAATAAGGCAGTGGGTACTTATATCCTGCCCCACCCCAATACGTTTAGAAGGTGAAGAAATTAATGGTGTTCTCCAAGGTCGGCTCAATACCTTTGACAGTTTATGTAATTATCTAAGGCCTCACACACGCATATATACACATACATATGCATATGGACACTAATACACACAAAAGCCTATCATTAAATAAATATGTAAAAGCATTATCAAAGTGTGAGGCCTTCTATTTTATCCTAGTATATAATTTTTGTTATTAAAGACCCCACCTTGATATTCTTCATTCAATACATGTTTCGTCTCATTCCATTATAATGTATTTTCATTGGCAATGGTCAAGGGTGGCGTCCTTTGTCCTTTGTTTTTTGTCAGTTCAAAGGTGACCTCTTTTTTCTTTAGCAATTCAAGAGTGGCCTTCTTGAAGGTAAACATCTACACGTGTAAAGGGTACTTATGTAATTATAGTGAAGGAAAAGTAATATTCTTAAAATCTTTTCACCTTCCACGTTTTTAGTTCATTACGCTTAATTTTACTTGTTTCCACCAAAATTATGTAATGTACAAATTTAAATGTATCAACTATTCTGCTAAATCGGCCTATTCTATTGAATGTTGTCTTGAGGAGATTTGGCCCATTATGTTGACATTGAAATAATGACATATCCTCGGCTCTTAGTATTATCCTTCACTAATTGGAACAAAAAAAAAACTTGGTGCTCCTTCCTCCCATAACCCAATTGCTGGCCAAACAAAAAACCAAGGCACTATTCTATTCTCCGCCAAACTAGGCGTGTGCATGACAAGTTGAGATCCAGCAAGTTGAGGTTGTCTATATGGGTTGTGTAAGGACTCTCATTTTGAACCAGTTTATTTTGATGTTATTTATCGGTTATCATGTAGTTTAAGCGTTTTTTTGCTTTAAATTATGTAATTTTTAAAAATAAATGGGATTTCTAAAGGTTTTAAGCGAAACCAACTCTACATTTATAAGTTTCAAGTAGTTTTTGGTTAATTCTAAATTTTTAAGATTTTTTTAATTTTTTACTAATTTTTTTAAAAATGGGGGTTTGGCGGGACCCCCCTATAGGCCCCACCGACAAAATTGAGGTTTTTAGACCAAAATAACCCAGACATCAACACAAGCTTATATAAAAGTTTTCAGAATTTTTTCAGATTTAATTAGTGCTTAAATCTTCAAAATATTCATTTTTAACTAGAATTTTTATTTATACCCCACTAGTTCATTAAGTATACCCCAAATCCTACTATAAATAGAAAATGGCTGAGCTATTTCCCATTTAGAAATAGGCTGGGAGAGGGTGATTAAGACCTAATTTCCCAATTAGGCCTAAATTAGAAAGAGATTAAGGTATGTTCTCCTTTAATAAAGCCTAAACCCTAAATTTTCTCTTAATCTATTCTTAATCTTGACTTCAATCATGGTTTTAATATATTTCAAAAGCATAAAACTACTAATTTACCTCTCTTCTCCGAGCCTTAATTTTCAAAATCTCATTTTTAAGTTTCTAAAACCCTAGATTTAATATTTACTTTTAGTTTTTCAAAACTAAATTGAGATTAGTTGTATGATAACTTAAAATCGTGTTTTTGGAAGGTGTTGGAGAAATTCAAGGTTCATTTCAACCCAAATCAACAAGGAAAGGTAATGGGTTCTTCAATCTCAACTTTGGCTAGCAAAAAATCTCGATTTTTATGATGTTATTTGAAGTGGCTTTTACTTGATTTAGGCTCTAATGGTGGGTTTAATAAATGATGATCTTTCACTTCAATTTATTAAGGTCTTATCTTAGAATGGTTTAGATTATTGTTCTAGAAGGTTTGATGAGTTTTTAATAATGTTTGGTACCATGGATGAAGATTTGAAGGTATTTTTATAGTGTTTCGGTTTTTATTTTCGAAATGAAGAAGAAGGTCAAAACTGTTTTGTTGGCAAACAAACGGCTTAACAAGGCGATCGATCGGCAATACTATATTTTTGGTAAATTTTCAGTTTAGCCGATCGAATGGCCTTGCAGGGCGATCGAATGGCTATATAGCAGTTTTTGTTATTTTTGAAACTTATTTTTATTTCAATGTTTTACTCCATTTGATGATTGTAATAGTTATGGGAAGTGTATTATGATAAAAGTAGGCTGCTGGAGGTGTAGAATTGATGATGAAAGTTTGTGGATTTTGTTTAGGTGTTGTCTTGTGGCATCATATTATGTTGATAATTATGCATGTTGATATTGAAGTACCTTGAACTTTTGAATGCTGGAATTCTTATGATTAGAATATGTTTCCAACAAGGACATTATGTGAAAAATGGTGAGATGTGTTCTCTTATAATGAGGATGATTTATAGGTAATGGATGTGATCATATTGTGGCTTAATATGTAAAAAAATCATGTTTGTGGGAGTGAATGTTTGATTTCACATGGATAGATTTAAGTTTTATGGTAGTTTTTGTTTTGATTTCAGTTGGGAATCATTGTTTTGAATGTGTTCAAGCATATGTAAATTGTCTTATGAATTTATGTCAAACATTGGTTATGTGCTTAGATATGTATGAATACATACATATATGGGGAATCCACTATAAAATTGTAGTTAATTATGCCTTAATTATGATCCATGAGGGGACTGATTGGGAGCATGTTCTATGTGTTGGAACTTACATAGGTCTTGCTAACGGATGTATTATGTTATCATGCATTATGAATCGGTATTCATGGATGAAATTTTACCAATGTTTAATCGAAATTAATCGATTGTATGAAACGGTTGGGATTGCGTGCTAGATTAATTGCTCGGTGAATTAATCGAAACTTGGTTGGTCCGAAAGGACACGTTTTCAATTTAAGTTCTTGTATGGAACACGTATACTCCCCGGGTTGAGTCTAGTGAAATGGAATTATGTGGGGACAAGTTGTATAGTTGTTTTGCGGATTTGAGATTATTATGAGTGTCATTTAGACCCTGAGAATCTAGAGTGGTATGCCGTATATACCCACTACCACATATTCTAGGGTTCCCTGTGTGGGAATTCAGGCTCTCCCCACCGCAGGAGATGTCCCTGGGCGAACACCCCTACTCTAAATTCTCTGTGTGAGAATAAGACATCCTTGGTCAGGATCATCCAGGGCGAGCAGCTTTAGGGGTTGACAACCCCGACCTTTTTCATTTCCTATGTGGAAAATTTAACCGTGTCTCGCCTTCGTGGCCTTGATTGTGTCCTGCCTGTGTGGTAATACTTGTGTTTACTCCTTGATGGAGGTATTCACCATTTGCATTGATGCATGTTTATTATGAATGTTATGCATAATTGTATATCTTGTATTTGACACATTTGTCATGTAGGGTGAATGAGGTTTATGCGATATGAATGCATGATCAGAAATAGTGTGATTGAAGCACTATTATACAAATTTATGTGATATGAATGAATGATCAGAAATGATGTGATTAATACACTATTATGCAGGTTTATGATATATGAATGCATGATCAGAAAGTGTGTGATTGAGACACTATTATGTAAATTATGTGATATGAATGCATGATCAGTAAGTGGTATAACATATTAATTTTAGATCTAAATTGCTACATTGTCATGTTGTCTTGTTTTCTGATTATTATAGTTATATTTAAAACCATTATTGAGTTTTTATACTCACCCCACTTTCTTGTTTTGTTTTGGGGCTGCATGGCGTGACATGCAGTTGGACAGGATCCTCTTTATGAGGAGAGGTCGGGGAGAGCTTGAGAGTAAGAGTAGAGGCCCTTAGACTTTGCATATTTTTCTGATTATTTTGTTTTGATGTTAGAAACCTTGGAGTAGTTCTTGTTTTTCAGACTTGTGATACATTATATTTTTAGTGTTATTTAAGACCTTATTTTGAGCCAAGTGTGTTGGCTATAAATTATTAGTATGTGGATTTAAAATTTGTAGTTTAAATTAGAATTTAAGTAACTCTTTTAGTTCTACCTATTTACTTTTATTCAAAGTAGTGTGTAACTTCATTAATTTAGACTGCCCGTAGTTATGACATAAGTTTTCCACTATTTCTTTAACTGTTTTTAAACCGTCGCCTCCGTACACTGGACCGGCCCATAGACTGGGTTCAACCTAGGTCGGACAGTGCCAGGGCGTGACAGGTTGGTAGTGGCTAATACTTGCTTAACTTGTGTATGGGAAATCACTAATCTTGTCAGCCTAGAAATTTACTATCTAAACAATATTCATTTAATTAGAATTTGAAATCATAAAATCCATTACCAAACATGATTCCAATTTTAATTCATTCTTCCTAAATTTATTGAGCCAAATCAATACTCCAATTTTTCATTGATTCTTTATCCCAAAGCCCCTAAATCTCTTTCTTAAGAGACAATGCTTTCACTTTTTTCTTCATTTATCTTATTAGTAAAATTTAAATGTAAAAATTTAATAAGTGATTTTGTAACTCAAAATCAGTCAAATTCATTTAAATTAATTTGTTAACTAGACAGTAACAGTTAGTTAATTATAGTAATATTATTTGTATAAAATATAAAATATGCATCATCTGAACATCTCGCCTTACCTACTAGGCGTCTACTTGTGTTCAAGCCGGCCTTGGCCCTTGGGTAGTCGCCATCATCATCATTTATCAGCCGATCAAAGGATGGTCGACCCGCAGGCCCAAGTGGACTTGTTGAAGCTTGTCCTGGAAGAGAGCCCACAAACCCTTGGACTGACATGAATCTCGGGACTTTCTCCTCTAAGTTCAGGCCTTCAACGACTAAGGTCTGGGATGTAAAATGTACAATTTGATCACGAGTGGGAAATGTATTCCCCATTGATCAAAGTATTTCTTTGGGTTTTAAGTGAGAATTAATTCATTGGTTTAGTGAGTTAATCAAGAAAAAAAGGATTGGGACGGAGTTTAGGTGATAAAGAGTGAATTGGCCCTTCGCTTTAATTTCATGGGAGTGTGAATCGAATACACCACTTCCTTCTTGAATTGACTTTGTAGTGGGAATCGTAGTGTAAAAGTTATTTTGAGTGAAAACATGCCTCATTAACCGGTGAACACAGGAGATTTACACCATATATGAATCGGATTAACCATCTCACCTAGAAGCCTTAGGTTGGCGGCCGGCCCCCAAAACTCCGGATTGGACAAAGTCATCACTGATCGTATTGAGTTCATTTTTGCTAAAGAAAAAACTGATGATACTGAGTTCCTAGTCGGCTCGTTGAGTTATAACCCACCAACTCCTTCAAAACTCGGAGGAAGCCATAGTTAATTTGTAGGACTCTGTCTGGGTGACCATGCCAGGAGGATGATCTGGTGGAGTCAACTAGGCTCAGTTGCTTGTCGACCAATCTGAGTGGGACAACTACGTACGTGCGGGTAGAGCAAGATGTTGCAATTCTGATACACAGGGTGTTCGTCCTTATTTGCTTAGCTGCTTTCCGTTTGAAAATGTTAGATAATGAAGCATCCTTCTTGGATGCTTATACTCCTATCCAGCATAAAAAATAATTCGATCGCTGTGGTCAGTGGAGTAAAAAGGGGTACGACTTTAGCGATAAAATAATTGGAGCATGCACAGACTGAAGAGGTATGAGCTGTGAGCATGACTGCATGGGCTGGACTTGAAATTTGGCCCATAAGTTATCAATCATTCTTAGGCGATCCAAATTCTTGCGCAGAGGCAACAGCGTAAAAGTTGTCAAGTTCCTGATCGGCTCAAGCGAGGCGGTGTCTGGCACCTGAACCCCAGACCCATGATGTCTACACAGCTAGCGTCACTGGCTGATAACTAGTCTAAATTTCAACTAAATGGAGCTGCAACAATATTGGCATGCATGCAACTGTGCAGGAGTTTACTGACTCAACGAAGGAGCTGCTTCAGACATAATTATGTAACATAGAAAAAGAAGTTCTATGCAAGTAGTAGAGTATATATACATGATAACATTAATATGCATGGCCTCGTCCAGCCAAAGCAATTAACAAGCCCAACGCCAGTGGAGAACACATACATATAAGTACAGATAGAGGGAGTAAAAGCACACGTACAGTAGCTTTCATAGTATTCTTGATCGGGAAAAGCAGCGGCTTTAGCGTCCCTTTCGTTCCAACAGAAAAGGACGAGTCCACCAACCAAACTACCCAACTCGATCGTTTCATTACGTACCTTTTAATTATCTCTATTCATTCATTATTATATAGTATATTAATTTATATTATTATGCATGTCTTATTTTATTTATTATCTTATTAAAAGGTCGAGGTCCCAGTTCGATCTTTTCAGTCATTCTTCCACAGAGAGAAGTCCACGTTGGAATCCACGTCACCGGAATCGTAACCCTTTTGCATATCTGGAGGCGGCAGGAGCATCCCCTGGGCCATGTCAGACAGCACGGCTGGCATGTTCAACATCTCCTCTTCGTCCACCCAGGAAGACGCGGAGCCCGCTGCCACTCCGGTGGAACCACTAGCAGCGGCGGAGTGGGCTGGACGAAACATCTCGGCCGCCGCCAAAGCAGCATCCTGAATGTGAGCAGAGGACGAGGACCTGGCGCGGGGCAAGACCCACGCCGAGTCAGCAAAATTGAGCTGCGCGGAGTCCCCCCGGAGGGCCAGCGCGGCGACGTCATGGGCCCTGGCCGCCATCTCCGGGGTGGGGAAGGTGCCGAGCCATATCCGGGACTGGTTCTGCGGCTCCCGCACCTCGCAGACCCACTTGCCGCTGTTGCGCTCGCGGACGCCGCGGTAGACTGGGTGGCGGGTCTCCCGGAACTTCTTGCGGCCGGCATTGCGCTTGGAGGAGGTGGGGGAGGAGAGGTCGTTGTAGGAGCAGCCATCGTCGTTGTCCATGGCGAGGGAGATCGAGTGAATAGCTAGGTAGCTCGTGGGAGTCGAGACTGTGTGCGGGGTTGGACGAGTTTGACTTGGTTTTTGAACTTGACGGTGGACAGATGGAGGAGGGGGGCGGGAGTATTTAAATGCGATAGCCCCAAGGAGGAGAAAACGCGACGTGAACTCGGACCCTCATTCGTTGTTGACACGTGCGATACTAGGTCCCGAGTGGATTCCCATCGGGGCCCCACATTCAGGTCGGCTACGACGATTCTGACCGGACTCTGTTAGAATTACAAGAACACCCTCTGAGAAGTCCTCTATCCACTGGGAAGGCGCAAGCCGAGGGGACATATTGCTGGACGAGTACGATGCTCCTGTTGCCTGCCTGCTGGTGGAAGATACCATCCCATGTCTTGTCCAAGTTACTCCTAGAAGATTCGATTTTTGTTATGGGGGCGCGATACCGACGTCGAGGAGGAGCTAAATATCAAGTGGCCCGGGAGTGGTTAGTGGCTGTCATTAGCTGGATTAGAGATTGGCCTACGAACTGATGAGCAACGAATCCGGCGGGGGGATGACTCCAGTCTAGGCTTCCGACTAGAAATCGGACTGCTGATGATGTGCTTTTTACCATTTGTGACGTTTGACTGGAATTGCACTATCCACAAACTTTTTGAGGTCGACCAAACATCCATTAGCCGATTTTTTTTAATAGGCACATGTGATTATTTATCGGTTTATTCTTCGCTACTATTTTTTTTTTCTCATATTAATAACTCAATTTAAGAAAAATAATTATTTTATATTAATAATTTTATTTTATTAAATTTAAGTGATTATGTACTTAAAAAATAGTATCTTTAGCTTAATTATTTTCTCTTCTCTTAGATATAAGTTTTACCCTTCAATAAAAAATATTTTTCCAAATATAATTAGTAATATTTAGACAAAAAGAGTATATTTTCACTAATTCATATTTAAAACCTGACTTGAGCCTGAGCAACACTCATTTATCATGATCGAATGTCTCATGTTGTATTAAGAATAACGAGTAACTTTGTTGCCTTGAATTATAACAATAACCATTATGACCTAACTTTTCTCTCTGGATTTTTAAAATACATTATTACTAAAGGTCATGTGATAATTCATAATAAAAAATAAATAAATTAAATCAAATCAATCAACTAAATATCTAGGTTATGATTATTATAGTTCATAAATATGGATAATAAGTTATATCATAACATAAGAGTATCCAAAAATTCATGAATAAGTAAAATATCTATTAAGTGTAACTCTTACATTTATATGGAAATAAACAACTAATTAAAGTTAGCTCTTGCACCATTATTATAATTATGTAAAATATACTAAAATAATAAAACTAAATCCTCATAGAGCTAAGTAGTCCTTAATTTGAAAGCCAGGTCTCAATCCCGCTAGTCCTCACCTGATGAACTTGCAAAACCAGGTCGCTGAGTATACAAATACCTAGTAGGATAGCATAATAACAATATGAGAAATATCATTACATATTATGCAAGTCCACATAAGGTTTCACTCGTGTCAATTATCACAAACAATATTATTAAAAATACCCATCAATTTCCCTTTTAGGAAAATTAAGAACCTATCTAATCTCATAGACAGACAGACACATCAAATATCAACCTAAGTGATAAATGATACAACTCACCATAGACCATCGATAAAGCAAACATCCATGATGAAGCTTTAAAATCCACCAGGATGTGTCATCTCCTAACCTAGCCTCTAAGGACCTAACCGAAGTGGAAGGGCATATAGCCTATAACTGCACTTGAACATAAGTAGGGAGAGACGCCAACCAAGCAAGATGTCGATGACTCTAACTGTGTGTACACTAAATAATTCTCAATAGATCAATAGTGAGCCCAACTCATGCAGGGCTCCCTTCAACGAAGAGGTGCCAAAGGGGATGCACAACTACACAGTCAAATTAACAACTCACCAGTAGAGCTAGGACTCATAGATCAGCCTCTATTAGTCTTATCAAACTAAGTTAAGGGCTTAAAACTACCATTGGTTCATCAACCAAATCAGTTATTAGGTAAAGACCCTTATTGTCACAACCCGGCGATACCCGACCCAAGCCGAACCCGGTCCAGGGGCCGGCCAAGCGCGCAGGGGCAACGAAGGGAAATTGAGAAACGAATTAGCAGAAGACAGCCTTAACACGGGCGACTTAACAGAATTACGGAGTATGCACATTCTACTTTGAGCAAGAGTAAATAAGAAGAACTGAAAGAGAGTTGCTTATCATAAAGTAAACAACTAATCTCAAACCCGCATGCTTAGTTAACTATAGCCCAACTGGCTCAAAATAAGTCTTAAGCAAACACAACTGTATAAAGTAGCATAATCCAACAAAGAATCCCTACACAAAGGTTCTAAACAAAAAGCATAAAATTAAAAGAAAATAAGTCACACAACGATCTCCACGATCACATCCAAGTCATCTCTAACCTTTCCTCAAAGAGGAGATCCTGTCCGTCTGTGTGTCGCACCACGCAACCCCAAATCAAAAACACAAAAAAGAGGAGTGAGTTTAACAAACTCAGCAATGGTTTTTAATATCACTATCAACATCGAAAATACGATAGCATAACAATATAATCATTCAGATCAAAAGATTGGCAAGATGCATCATTTTCTGATCACACATACACATCACCTAAAATTGCATCATAGTGCATAATCCACATAATGTCATTCTCATTATAACACCCTGCATGAAATGTATCTCTAACATACATATTCCATCATGCATCATGTCATAATCAACTTGCATGAATGTATCTCTAACATACATATTCTATCATGCATCATATCAAAATCAACCTGCATGAATGTATCTCTAACATACATATTCCATCATGCATCACATCATAACAACCTGCATGAATGTATATCTAACATACATATTCCATCATGCATCACATCATAACAACCTGCATGAATGTATCTCTAACATACATATTTCATCATGCATCACATCATAACAACCTGCATGAATGTATCTCTAACATACATATTCCATCATGCATCATATCATAACAACCTCCATCAAGGAGTAATCACAATTTAGTGTCACATAGACGGGAACACAAATAAGGCCACGAAGGCATGTCATGTCCAAAATTCTACACAAGAATTCAAGAAAGTTTGGGGTTGTCAATCCCTAAAAACTGCTCGCCCTGGACGATCCTAGCCGAGGATGTCTCATTCTCACACAGAGAATCTAGAGCAGGGGTGTTTACACAGGGACATCTCCTGCGGATGAAAGAGCCCAAGTTTCTACACAGGAAACCCTAGAACACGTGGTAGCGGGTACACACGGCATACCACACTGGATTCTTAGGGTCCAGATGACACTTATAATAACAATCTCACAATCCACAAGACAAGTACACAACTCGTCCCCACATACTACCATTTCTCTAGACTCAACCCGGGGAGTGCACTCGTTCCACACAAGAACTCAAATTAAAGCATGTCCTTTCGAACCAATCAACTTTCGATTAATCCACGACCGATCAATCCGGCACACAATTTCACCACATTGCATCCAATCGGTCAAATTCGATGAAGCCTCAATTGGAAATCCATTTTCATGATGCATGCAGCATGGTACATACGTGGGCAAGGCATATATGAATCTAAATCCATGATAAGTGCTCTCATCAGCCCCTAATGCATCATTCATAATTATAATGTCAAGCTTCAACATCATTATTAAACCCCACATATGTGTGTACCTAGTAGAAGCACTCCACACAATGCATGTTAACATGCTTGAAAATTAAACTCACTACCACACTACACATGTGAATTACCATCTAAACATGAATTCCAGCGGAAATCATAGGAGAAGAATCATTGAAATCATAACTCAAATCAAAACTCAACCACAAAGGCTAAACACATATAAGATCATTTATTTCATCCTTGAGCCATGACATTCACCACATTCACACATCAACTAACCATATTTTATCATGACAAATCAGTCCATTAATAGGTTGTAGTCCTACTGAAAATATGCTTAACCATAGGGAATCAACCATTCACAATTTTAAGATGACAATTCCAACATCATGCCACAAACCATAAGTTATTCCACAAATCTGTAATCATATATCCCAACTTCATAACCTCAATAGCATGCCTTTCTAGTAGCATAATATAGCTCAAAACACTCCACATTCATATAAAATTGGCAAGTTAAAGTATAATCATTGAAATAAATATCATGCAAATAGAACACAAGATTGTTGTGTAGCCGTTTGAACGCCCAGAAGGCCGTTCGATTGGCTAAACGGTAAAATTTTAAATTCACAATTTGGCCGTTTGAACGCCCGATAGGCCATTCAATCGGCTAAACTGGAAATTTGTCGATCCGATAGTGTTGCCATTCGAACACCAAGAAGGGCTGTTCGAACGCCAACAAGGCAGAACTTACCATCTTCTTCCTTTGATAATTTCAAACCAAAACTCCATTGATAACACTTCAAATCATCATCTAACAACCTAAATACCATAAAAAGTCCACCATGACTTCCAGAATGCTAAACCACATCATAACAAGATAAAACCCTATGAAATCAAGATTAAAGATTACCATTTTCTAATCATGCCATTAGCACACTAAAATAAGTAATTCCATTTAAAATAAACCACAAAATCAAGAGTTTTACCATAAACAAACTGAAATTTTGAAAGTCCATTACCTTATCCTTTGATTAGACTTGGATTTGATGGTCACCATTCTTGAAAACCTTACAAAGACATAGAGTTTGAATTAAACTCCATTAAAACCAATTTAACAAAGAAAACCCTAATTAAAAACTTAGATTTAGAGCTTGTTGAACATATAAATCAGATTTTGAGAGCTAGGGTTTGTAGTAAAAATGCAAATGAGTAGTTTTGGTGTTTAAAAATGAATTGAAACAAAGAGAAAATGGTAGATTTAGAAGGGATTAAGAAGAAAGCTAGGATTTAGTGCTTAATTAGAATGAGCTTACCTTAAACACCTTCTAATCCAGGCCTAATTGGGGATTAGGTTTGACCTCTCCTCCTCAACCTATTCCCAAAATGGGAATGACTCAGGTTTGGCCTTTTATAGTAGGTCTTGGGGTGTGTATGGGTAAGTTGTGAGGTGTAAATAGAAAAAGTAGGCTAAAAATTGGTATTTTACAAATTTGAGCACTAATTAAGTGTAAGAAAATTCTAAAATTTTTTTATGACCTTATGTAGATATCTGGGTTTATTTGACAAAAAAACCAAAATTTCGACGGTGGGGCTCATAGGGGTCCCGCCAAAACCCTAATTTTTGGAAAAATAGTAAGAATTCAGAAAATTTCCAAAATTTGATATTTAATTCAAAATCACTTAAAACCACTAATCTTAAAGTTGATTTTGATTTAAACTATCGTAAATACTATTTATTTACGAAACCACCGAATAAATCAGAAAATACGTTAACCTCACGATAATCAATAATTAAAGAAAACCAAAAACCAGTTTAGAGATGAGGATCCTTACACTTATTCACTTCATGAACTGGTTCTCAACCGCCACTGAGGTATTTTAGTTTTTATCTGAATTAGGTGTCAAACCCCCCAAATCTAAAACCCTCTACCCTTATAAATTAATCTTCATTAATTTTAATGTATTAATTCACAAGGTGCAATTATGCACATACAACGAATCAATAAATCTCAAACAACTCAATAATAACACAACAAACATCATTATTAGGGTTTAGACCGAAAAAGGTAATTAAAGAGCCCAATATACACTTTGGGTAGGGCTCAAGCCAAAAGAATGGTGAAATTTAAGTTTAATTATGTATCTACTACACAAGATTGATTGTATACCTTATTACAATTGCATGTATTATACTGGCTGATCTTGTTTTTGAAAATAGAAACAATTTGTTTCTTTTTTTCTGGGTCTTGGTCCCTAAGCCCCGACCCAGTGGGCCTAGCCCAACAGCCCCGTTTCAGATTGCCCAAGGTGACCTGAATGCGGGCCAAATGGAGTTGGGTCGGGTAGACCAAGCCACAGCCCAACCCGCGTTGGGTTGCCCTCTTCTTGGTGATGGGTCAAGTTTTGGAGAAAAAAGGGAAATAGCAGCTGTGGGTAGAGGATCCACGCAGAGGCCAAAAACAAGCTGGCGGAGTCGTGGAGACGTGCTTGGCAGCTGTCAGATGGCCTTCAAGGCAAATTCATGAAAACCACAAAGGCTCAACATGGCAAAACCAAAATAGAACTCCCCCCCCCCCCTTTGGTGGCAAATCCACTGTTAACTAGTGTTTTAAGAACCGGCCCAGACATAGACCCGGATTGGTGTCCGAGCCGGTTCAATTGGGGTCAACCTAGGTTGACCCGGTCAACATATATTATCCCCTTCGCTGCAACCCTAATTCCCCTTTCCTTCCCAATTTCCCATGCTGCCTCCTCCTGGTTTTTCCCCTTTCCTTCCAAGTTTCCCACCGCCTCCTCCTCCTAGTCTTCTCCGGCAATAGCTACCATCCATCGACAAGTCTCCACGGCTCCACCCCAGCACCCCAACTGGCAGCCACCCCTCCGAATCTCTGACTGGCCAGCCCCAACCAGTAGCCATGACTCCTGAGTCACTGACTGGCCAATGATGATCCCCTTCCCCTCCCTCTCCACTACGGCGGCCGAGCTCAACCCCAACTTCCTCCTTCATCGGTTCATCCCCCCTCTTCTCCCTTCCTCTCCCTCTCCTCCCAGTGGCCTAACCACAAACCACACAACATCCCCCCGGTCCTGACTTCTCCTCCCTGGCAGCCCGGCCCTAACCCTTCCCTCCCCTTTTCTCCCTTCCTCCGTTCTCAATCACCCACCCCCAAATCGCCGTTTTGCTCTGCCCTCGAATTGCCGCTCCATTTTTTTTTAGAACCCAGACTAGATTGGAACACCAGGTAACCAGTTTAACCGGTCGGGTTACGTGACCTGGCCGGATTAAATCGACCTAAAAATTAGACTAAACCAGCCCATTTTTATAACGGGTTCGGTTGAACCTATTGAACCAGTTGGTCCAGTCTAGTTTTTAAAACACTGCCACTAATAGGGCCAAAGCTAAATGAAAATAAGGAAAACCTATGGCAGAGAGCTCCCCGATAATCGTTTGGTGGCATCAGCTCCTGATCATACTTGCCCCCCACCGATTCCACCCAAGCACAAAGGGTATAAAATAAATAAAGGCTCGGTGGCACTAAGGCCCACCAGAGACTGTTTCCCGACGCCAACTAGGAAAAAGGGAGGGAGGAGGGCTGCAACTCGACGAGTTCCCCCTCCGGTGCCTATTCGGTTGGCATTCCCCCTCCTACGAGATTCGAATTGCTTCTCTCTGTCTAGCGGTGAACATAATGCGCAATGGCTGAAGATCTCTAGTAGCCATGGCTGCTGGACCTTGCCAGGCACGGGGAAGAGAGGACATAAGGCTGAGGACCGGCAGCTCGTTGGTCGGCCATCCAGCGGCTACCACCTACACTCACATCTCCTCCTTTTGTAATTTAAAAAATTAACAACAATGATTTCACAATCACTGTTCAATAAAATTATGTTGACATTTGTTAATCTACAATGACATCTCATTATTTTGACTCAAGGACTAAGCCGGTGTTCTTACCTTAATTGTCAATTTGTCATCTATCCACCATTGTCGGAGCATTGCCGATGACTACCTTCTTCCTCTCAACATCTTCTAGATTTTTTCAAAGCACAATTAAGGTTAAAATTAGGTCAAACACTTTTATATATAAGGGGAAAATTATGGCTTAATTAGATAAGGATGAAAATAGGTAGGAGAATGACTCCTAGGTGACATAAACTCCTGAAAATTGAGGGGTTCAACATCGACCTAATTGGCCCTGCAGTCGGCCCATTAAATCCTTCTACACTACCCAAAACTACCATGTATACCCCAATTTGAAAAATATCCCCCAAAAATCCAAAAAATAAAAAATCAGGAAAATTCCTGAAATTTCATGGATATTACACTTTCTCTTTAATATTCTCTATGTCCCACATTAATAGCTTTATTTGTTGCTGTATAATACTCTTTCTATCCCAAAGTAAGTATCCTATTTAGTTTTTCAAAATAAACTAAAACCAAATGGAGCTATTAAAGTGGGATATAGAGAATATATACACACACACACGTATGCTTATCAAACAAAAAAAATTCATAATCTAAGTTTCTAAGGTAATTGATGGTGTTGTAAAGTTTTAAACTTTCTAAGATAATTTTTACCCACATATGATAATACTCCCTCTTTCATAAATTAATAACTCTATTTGGGAAAAATATTATTCTACATTAAAATTCTATTTTATTAAATTTAAGTAGTTAAGTACTTAAAAAATAGTATCATAAGTTTATTTTATATTTTCTTAGATATAGGTTTCACTATTAAATAAAAATTACTATACTTCCAAATATAGGTTTTTATATAGAATGGAGGGAGTATTTTTTTTATTGTACTACAACTTCTTTGGTATGTTGGCTACAAAAATATATATACCAGGAATTGAATGATATGCAACCCAAAAAGAAACAAAGAAAATTATCCCCAAATGAAGCTAACGGTTTGCGTGTCGTTTTTCCTCCCATTTCTCCCATTCAAGGGCATTTTTTGTTTAGGTTAACTATCTCCTTACCCCAAAAGCAATGCGTCTTGACCATCGAAACTAAGATGCATACGTGCTGATTGAGAGGAAGTAACGAGGGTGGGAAAGGCGTCCTGATGAAGGTGATGGCTTCAAGTGGGATCCCCGCTCGTAATGATCAAGCCCTCCTATGTGGCCACTTTGGCCGTAAAAAAAAAAGAGGCACAGATGAGGCTTCCAAGAGCAAAGTTGAGTTAGATCATAGATGCATATCTAACCCAAGAAAACAGAATAAAATTACAGTGAACTAGTCAAGAACTTTCGGATGAGACAAATGAGGAAATCCGAAAGTAGGCCACACTGAGGACGAGGCCAAAACAAGAATGTGCTACTTTGAGACTCCCAAACTGGGTAGAAAGGTTGCCACATTCAGTTTTATGGAGAGGAGACGGGGCTGATTCTGATGGGCAGAAGGAAACAGTTTTGATGCTGGGATAGGCATGAAAGGGGTCAAGGGCTACGTCCCCATTCAGCTCTCACCAGTAGAACTCTATCAATTGGAATGTAGGTGGTGTGGGCCAGACGCATCCACCGACATAAACGACTAAATTATTAATGTTAGGCACAGTTTGGGAGACGCCGTTGTTTGTAAAAAGTGTTTTCCCAACCAGCTCTCCGGAAGGACAGTAGTTTTTCTCCCTTATGTGGTGTACTCGTTTTACTTTAATGAAGGGGGTAGTCTATCTCCCCCTTAATACCTCCCAAACCGTGATTTATTATGAAGGAAAAGTAAAAAAAGATAAAGGGCATTTAGTAAAGCTTTTTATGGGAAAAATATTAAGTATGGATAAGGATAAGGTATCAACGTAACATGTCTATCACCAATAAAAAAAGACTTATTTATATTTTTTTCGGTTAATTTTTTAAAAATAACCGATTTAATATAAAATATAATAAAATAATAAGCATGTCATACTCTATCAGTACTTAATGTTTTCCCTGTATTATGACCCCAAATTAACAGCCTATACATATAAATATAAGTGCCGTGAAATTTATAAAAAATCACATTTACACCATACAAATTTTGTGCGTTTCTATGTGCATTATCAAACTGCAACCACCAATAGGGCAATGGCCAGTAAAAATTTAATGGCTAATCGCTGATGAAGCACTTTAGTAGTGAATTTGAATTCGTTGGAGTTAAGGTAGAGTTTGAAATAATACGAGTGACTTGAGGACTAAGAAAAAGGGTATTACAAGAATTCGAAAAGGGATGTTAATGGCGTTGATTCTTATCATGAGGGCGTGGGGGTTATGTAAGATTTTCATGGTACACAATGGGCGACATTTTCACTATAATCCATAGGGGTTAAAGTATAAAGACATATTAACATGAGCTTAGGATCATGTGCATTAGCATGAGCCCATGCATTATAAGCCATCAAATTTTGATATAACAATATTGTACATTATGTAAAGGACAAGTAGGGTTAAATAACCCGCCTTCCCCTCTATTAATGCATGATGTCAAATTGATGTTTGGGCTCACACACATCAATATGAGTCCGGTCTCATATTAATTTTTTTATAATTATAAATTACCCATAAATATTTATTATATACACAAATTTAGATGAGAGACTATTTGTATGTGGGGGAGAAAAATATGACTTAGGGATACCAAATTTTGGCCGAAGCATTCACTTTATGTAACTACGTCAAGGACAACATAAAAGAGAGCTAACTTGCTATGGTAATAATAATGAGGTAATTATGTAAATAATAATATATGAGGGTGCTTGTTGACAATTGACAACAAAGTATAGAAGCTAATTAATGGTCTTGGAGTGGGTTGAAGCCTATCACACCGCGCATATGTTTGCACTTTGTGTGGCATTAGCAATATTTGGGCGTTACTTACCAAAAAAACACTCCGAAATGGACGGTCTGGATTTGAGCCAAGCTGTTTTTTTTGTTTGGCCAAGTGCCAGGTTTAGTTGGTTGGAATCAATATCAAACCGAGTTGAAATCATATTGAGCGAGCTCATTTGAGCTTTTTATTTTTATATTTATTTAATAGAAAAAGTTTATATAAGCCTGAGCTCATATATGCATATGTGAGCCTGGGCTTTATGGGCCGTTGGATTTACATCTGGTGGCCCATAATAATTATAGGTATTTAAACCCATGAGTATTATGGGCTGCCGGATATAAATCCGATAGCCATAGAGCTTGGCCTTATATAGGAGTATATGAGCCCAGGCTTATGTAAACGAGACTTTATTTAAATTGGTCCTTAATATAAAGAGTATACTTTACAACACAAAGTTTATCAACACTATTGTTACTTAAGAAGACATATTTGCCTACTATTAGTGCATTTGGGTCAATACAGAATTTGTGTGTATAGTTTATAGTCATTGTGATCCTAAAAAGCATGTATTGCAACTATAGTTTGTGTAACACTCGTAAATTCTAAAGAAAACTCTTGAACTTTTTAATTATAAAATTATAGAACATGTAAGATTTTATTTCCGTTTTATTGTGTGGATTTGTTTGTTTGCCAATTTGATTTGATTTTAGGGTTATGAGTTAGTTTAATTATGGATTTATTATGGTCTAATTTTATTTTAAGTGCATTTGTATCAAGCTTGATTTGCCTAGATTTTTGCAAATTTATAGGCATTTTCTTTTAATTTTTTTGGTTAAGGGGAGTGGACCCCACCGTAGGCCCCACGTCAGTTTGGGAGGGTGTGCAACCTATTTTAACCTTCAACCTTCTAGTACTTTGTTTAAGTGGGTTTTGGTGTGATTGAATTCATTTTTAAGTTAAAAATACTTTTAATTAGTCATTTAGGGCATTTTCCTATATTTTCTAGCCCAACAATTCATATTTTCAGCTTAAACCCTTACTATATAAGAGAAAACCTAGCTATTTGTCAAATGGGGAAAGTTGTGTAAGAAGGGAGGAATTACTCTACCCCTATTTTCCAAAGGAGAAACCTTAATTAAGGTGAGTTTTCTTCATTTAATCACCTCTAATTTTTTAATTTTTGGTCATAATCTGTCACGCCCCGGCACTACCCGACCCGAACCGAACCCAGTCTAAGGGCCGGACCGCACGAGGGTGACATATTGAAACGATTGAGGAAAAATAGCGGAAGACTTGTGCCTAAACTACGGGCAATCTAATTTACGGAATTTACGCACAACTTTGAGCAAGAGTAAATAGGTAGAACCAAAAGCGTTAAACTCTAAAGTAAACCATAATCTCAAACCCACATACTAATAATTCATAACCACACACTTGTCTCCAAAACAAGTCTCAAAGAAACTAAAGACATAATATATCACAAATCTAAGACAAGGATCATCCACAAGGTCCTAACATCAAAACAAGATAAACGAAGAGATGTGCAAAACTAAGAGCCTCCACGACTACTCCCAAGCTCTCTTTGACCTTTCCTCATATAGAGGATCCTACCCATCTGCGTGTCATGCCATGCAGCCCCAAAACAAAATAAGAAAGTGGGGTGAGTATAAAAACTCAATAATAGTTTGCATATAACTATAATCACCAGAAAACACAACGACATGACAATGAAGCAAATCAGATCTGAGATTAATATGTTGTACTACTTTCTGATCTTACATTCATATCACATAAACCTGCATAATAATGTCTCAATTACACACTTTTTGATCATGCATTCATTTCACATAAACTTGCATAACAGTGTATCAATTACACGATTTCTGATCATGCATTCATATTACATAAATTTGCATAATAGTATCTCAATTACACCATTTCTAATCATGCATTCATATCACATAAACTTGCATAATAGTGTCTCAATCACACCATTTTTGATCATGCATGCAGATCATATAAATCTGCATAATAGTGTCTCAATCACACCATTTCTGATTATGCATTCATATCACATAAATATGCATGAGATGTATCTCTAGCATACATTTTCGATCATGCATTAACATTATATAAACCTGCATGAGATGTATCTCTAACATACATTTCAAATTACGCATCAACATCATATAAACCTGCATGCATTATCATTCTTATTCATTATCATTTTAGATCATGCATTATCATTCTTATTCATCATGCATATATAAGTGTCTCATATACACTGGTCTAACATGCAAGTCCACACACGGAGAGAATAAAGCTGCTCTTTAAGGCCAAAGCCTTCAAGCAACTCCTGCTCCTCAAGGCCGAAGCCCTCAAGCAACTCCTGCTCCTCAAGGCCGAAGCCCTCAAGCAACTCCTACCCATCAAGCCTAAACACCCAGGCAACCCTGCTTGTCAAGACCGAAGTCCCAAGCAACAATACCTGGTAAGCCGGTGCACTCAAACAAACCAGCTGGATTCTCAGGGTCCAGATAATCATAATAATCTCAATCCGCAAGACAAGTACACGACTCATCCCTACATAACTCCATTTAACTAGACTCAACCCGGCTCAGAGTGTGCACATAAAAATACCTCTATGTCAACTATATTCCTCATGTCCCATACCATGAGTATTCGTGACGCTGTAGAAGCAAATTTAACTAAGCACTAGTGCAACGAACCTTAGAGCTATCCATCGACATAATGTGTCTCATACCGCAAGTGTCTAATGGTTTCTCTTCGGTTGTTCCTGTAACGACCCGACCCGAGCCGGGCCCACAAAATCACTAATAGGAAATATTTCTCTTTCCTTGAGCCAGGAATCATCGTTTGAGTGCGAGAGGTACAACGTTCGTCTACGCACTACGGAGCTTTAAGGCTTCCTCGTACGTAGACTTAGGTTGTACACACGACGAAGCTTCAAAGTTCGTCGTGTGTAAAATAGAATAAAACATATTATAATGATTTGGATCGGGCAAATGTTGCCTTGTCGTTGGTTGCCTACGTACGTATTGGATATTATCCCAATACGATTGAATCCGAACGTAGTTCTGCCTAATGGCTACTACATACTACAAACATCACAAAACCATACGTATAAAATACATATCTCCGAATATTTAATCGGAGTATACAAACACTCATCATATATCGGAGTCAAGCGGAAGTTAATAAATTAACAGAATCGTACATCTCGCTCTACCACAGAGCGGGATCAAAATCTCATACACGTATCTCGCTCTATCACTGAGCCGAGACCGAGAACACAAATTACACATCTCGCTCTACCCTAGAGCGAGACCACACACGTCATATAAGTATACATCATGGCATCTAGGTATATAGCATGACATATAGGTACATAGTATGACATATAGGTACATAGCATGACATATAGGCACTTAACATGGCATATAGGCACTTAACATGACATATAGGTACATAGCATAGTATATAGGCACATAGCATGACATATAGGTACATAGCATAATATATAGGCACATAGCATGGCATATAGGTACATAGCATAGTATATCGGTACATAGCATGACATATAGGCACATAGCATAGTATATAGGCACATAGCATGTCATACAGGCACATAGCATAATATATAGGTACATAGCATAATATATAGACACATAGCATGACATATAGGTACATAGCATAGTATATCGGTACATAGCATGACATATAGGCACATAGCATAGTATATAGGCACATAGCATGACATATATAAATCATAGCATAACACACATCATAACTTAGCACATGCTGTACAGAAGATCAGAAATGCTTACTTCCATCATAACCCATACAATATTGGTATCTACGGATAGAACCCCATCTTACTTCGAGTGTCTTTTTCTTGTTTCGGTGTTCGGGCAGAGCCTTGCTTAATCTCGGGGCATTTCCTCCTTATAAGATTGTCAGCTCAGAAAATGGAACCCACCATCGCGTAGAACACCTTCGATTTAGTCAAGAACGGCTCTTGAATCGACTAAATCGAAGTTGGGATGACCAGAAACAGAGAAAACAAAGTTGGTCGGTACATGAAGATAACGGGCAGGACCTCCTCTTGTCTTGGGACGTTTCCTCATCATACGGTCTCCAACTTAAAGAACGGACAGCTCCATTACGTAGAACACACTCGATTTAGTAGGAAACGAGTCTTGAACGGCCTTAATCGGCCTCAGAACGGTTAGAAACGGGGGTAGAGAAGTTTTGCCTAAAAATTAGAATAGAATGGGGTATATATAGCCCCCGAGCTGCGCCGAAACCGCGGCTGCGCCGCTGGTTTCAGGCGCACACGGTTTCGCGGCCGCGTGCCGGCTCGCGCCAAAAATGCGCCGCAGCGCGCGCCATTTCTCTTTTTTTTTTTAATCCAAAACTTCAAATGCGCGTATCTTCCTACCCCGGAATCGGATTCGTGCGTTCTAGGTACCGTTGGACTTGTATCGTCGAGCCCTTCGATACAAACCCACTTAAAGTAGCAAAACACACTATTTCCAAGTGGGTCCCACCTATATTGCACGTTTCTCAAATATCTTAATTTTTGGTCCCGACCTCTGTTTCGCGCGTTCTTCAAATCGTTACGCTCGTTATGCCAAACTCTACCTGGCTACGAGTATTTCATCTAATAAAAACCCTTAATATTAATCTCAAATTACTGAATTACCCTTAACCCTCTCGGGTTAAGCGTAACCGAAAAATGGGTCGTTACAATTCCACACATGACTTAAATCGAAAACAGTCTTTTCGGACTAACCAAGTTCCGATTAATTCAACGAGCGATTAATCCGGCACACAATCTCAACCATTACATACAATCGATTAACTCCGATTAAACATCGATAAAACCTCATTCATGAAGTCCAATACATGATGTATGATATCATGATACATTCGTGAGCAAAAGTCTATGTGGCTTCCAACACATGGAACATCCTCCCAATCAGTCCCCTCATGCATCATAGTCAAAACATAATTAACTACAATTTCATAGTAGATTTCCCATATGCGTGTGTATTCATGCATATTCTAAGTACATGGCCAATGTTTGACTTAAACTCATAAGACAATATATACATGCTTGAACACATTTAAAACAATAATTCTTAACTGAAATCAAAACAAAGTCCACCATAAAGCTTAAATCCATCCGTGTGAAATCTAACATTCACTCCCACAACATGATTCTTTCATTCATTAAGCCACAACATGATCACATCCATTACCCATAAACCATCCTCATTATAAGAGAACAAATCTCACCATTTTCTTCATCATATACTTACTGGAAACATATTCCAATCATAAGAATTTTAACATTCAAAAGTTCAAGGTACTTAAATATTAACATGTATAATTATCAACATAATATAATGCCAACACATTCCATAAATTTTCTATCATCAATTCTACACCTCTAGTAGCCTAATATCATCATATAATACTTCTCATAACCATTAGAATCATCAAATGATGTAAAACATTGAAATGTACATAAGTTTCAAAAATAGCAAAAACTGTCGTGTAGCCGTTCGAACGCCCTACAGGGCCGTTCGATCGGCTATACTGCAAATCAATCAAAAATGTAGTGTTGTCGTTCTAACACCCTGGTAAGCCATTCTAACATCAATACAGCAGTTTTGACCTTCTTCTTTATTTTCGAAAATCAAACCGAAACACCATGAAAATACCTTCAAATCTTCATCCATGGTACCAAACATTAACAAAGACTCACAAAACCTTTTAGAACACTAATCTATATCATTCTAAGACAAAACCCTAAGAAATCGAGATGAAAGATTAGTATTTACTAAACCCACCATTAGAGCACTAAATCAAGCAAACCCATTCCAAATAAACCATGAAAAATCGAGATTTTACCATAAAAAAACTGAGATTTTGAAGACCCATTACCTTGTCACTTGTTTAGATTCAGATTTGACCTTCACCCTTCTTGGAAACCTTCCAAAAATATAGTGTCTAAGTTAAACCCCATTAAAAATCGGTTTAACATTGAAAACCTTGAAGAAATCTTAGATCTAGGGTTTATTAAGCATAAAAAACAAATTTTGATAAGTAGGGTTTGAAGTAAGGGAGTAAATCAGTGACTTTGATGCTTGAAATCGAATCAAATCAAATCAAAGGAAAAATGTTGGATTAAGAATGAATTAGGAGAAGATCTAGGGTTTAAGCTTAATTAAGAAAAAACATACCTTAATCCCTTCTAATTCACGCCTAATTGGGGAACTAGGCCTTAATCACCTCCTCCTAGCCTATTCCCAAAATGGAAATAGCTCAGCCCTTTTTCTTTTATAGTAGGGCTTGAGGCGTACTTAATGAACTAACGAGGTGTAAATAAAATGTTGGGCTAAAAATAAGCATTTTGAAGATTTGTGCACTAATTAAATCCGATAAAATTATGAAAATTTTTGTATGAGCTTAAGTTGATGTCTGGGGTATTTTGGTCTAAAAATCTTAATTTTGTTGGTGGGGCCCACGGGGGGGGGGTCCCGCCAAACCCTAATTTTTGGAAAATTAGTAAAAATTCAGAAAAATCTCAAAAATTCAGAATTGACTAAAAACTACTTAAAACTCATAAATGTGGATTTGGTTTTGATTAAAACCTTTAAAAAATACCCAAATTTATAAAATTGTCCCGAACTAATCAGAATTAATATTAAACTACATAAAAGCATTTCAACAAAATAAATTCAAACCGGTTTACGATAAGGGATCTTACATAATTGCCTATATCTTCATTTCTCGTATCTTGATTCTTAATTTTCTTTCATCAAAATCATATTTTTTAATTTTTATTTCGAACATTAATTAAGTTATTTTTGTTTTTAACCTAAAGAAGTCTTAGATCTATCCTTTTCCATGTTGTTTTGAGTCGATTTTCTAGTTTCAATTAGGTTTACTAAAAATCCTAACTTTTGGGTGGGATTTCTTGAGGTTGAAAATCGTTCAAAGAATTTAAATGCTTGTTAGAGGTATGCGGTTTTTACCTTGACTACTTTTTTTTCATTGGAATATATGATTATAGGTTTATTTAAGTTATTATTACATTTTGATTTATAATGGTGATTTGTTAAAAGCATGTGATTTATGGTAATTTTAGTACAATTAAACATAAGAATGATTAGATCCATCATATTCCAAGCTTAGATTTTGATTATATAATATTGTATAATAATTTTTGAATTTAAATAAAATTTTAGAATATTTTTTATTTAATTTTTGAGAGGTTGAAGATGAATTAGAAAGTGAATTGTTCTAACCATTCAAACGAGTTAAGAGGTCGTTCGAATGACCAATTTGACCACTTAAACTCCCAAGTTGTTAACAAATGTCCAACAAAAAGTCAACAACCACAATGAGTGACACACACCAAGCTATTAGTTTTAAAACATGTTGAGATTAATCAAACAAAACTACTCACAGGAATATGATGTAACACCTCACTTTTCTAATTACATTTAGCCATGGGGGTTAGAGGTAATTAGTATATTTTTTGATAAATTATAGAGGGTTTCAAAGGTTAAAACCTTTATTTATGAGTAGAGCTCGAAGAAATGAGCGTAACAAATCAAAGAACGAGCGAAATAGAGGTCGAGACTGGAATTTATGACCTCAAGAAGCGTAAAAAATAGACAAGACCCACTTGGAAGGAGCTTGATGTATTACTTTAAGTAGGTTAATATCGAAGAGCTTGTCGATACCAGTCCAACGGTACGAAAAATGTGCGAATCCAAATCCAGGGTAGGAATGTGTGCGTGTTTGAAGATTTGGATAAATAAAAAAAAGAAAATAAAATAATGTGGCGCTCATAACGTGAAGTTGCCACACGCGTTATGCACAGGTGACACACCGTGTGCATGCGGCGCATGAATTGGTAGGCACCACTGTTTATGGTGGTGATGCAATTAGGCGTGGCACCGCGGTTTCGCGGCACCGTGGTTTTAAATTGGTGGCTCGGGGGCCTATAAATTCCCCATTTCGATCATTGTTCAGTGAAAACTTCATTTCCCCCGTTTCTGAATGTTCTGAGTCCAATTAAGTCCGTTCAAGAGGCTTTCTTAAGTAAATCAAGCGTACTCTACGTAATGGAGTGATCCATTTTTTGAGTTGGAGACCGTATAAGAAGAAAACGCCCCAAGAGAAGGAGAGGTCCTGTTTGTTGTCCTTGACCACCGCCAAACTTCTTTTTCTTGGTTCTAAGCATCTTAGCTTCGATTTAGTCTATTCAAGAGCCGTTCTTGACTAAATCGAGCATGCTCTATGCAATGGAGGGGTCATTTTTTAAGTTAAACACTATATGAGGAGAAAACACCCCAATATAAGGAGAGGCCCTACCCGTCATCCTGGAGCATCGAAGAAAGAAAAATGGGTCACGAATAAGATGAGGTTTTATCCGCATTTTCTGGGTCACAACGAGAGGATAAATCCAGAGTCAGGGACTCCTTGTCCTCCACCACTCAGTAAGAGAGGCATCCCCGAGCTAAAGGGAGACTCCGCCCATAGTTCACAAGCACGAAAGGAGAAAGATATCTAAAAAAAGAGGATGTCCTATCCATCAGCTCCAAGTACGGGAAGTAAGGAATGTCCCCAAGTTAAGGGATGTTACGTCTACCTACTTCGAAGGAGATTCTGCCCGCCATATCTGTATAAAAAAGGAGGATGCTCTGAAGAAACGAATAGCTCTAAACGTTGTTGCTTCCAATGTCTTCTATAGGTAAGTATAAATGATTTTTTGTATGAGAATATGTTTACATCCTAAGTAGTTAACTTAGGATGTTAAATTATTTATACGCTTATATATCTTAATTAGTGATAATAATGTACTAATTAGGATGTATGAATTGTGAGGATTTAATATGTTCTAATTTGAATTACTTTGTTATTCATTATTTGATATGATCTAAAGTGCCATGTCATGCTTTGATCTTTTGTGTTCTAATCTGCTATGTTTTGATGTGACTTGTTATATTCCGTATCGCTTTAGGGTAGAGCGAGACGTATGGTGTGTGCTATTCAGTCTCAGTTTAGTGATAGAGTGAGACATGTGAGTGTGTTTGATCTCACTTTGTGGTAGAGTGAGATGTGCGATTTTGTTGATTTATTAACTTCCGCTTGACTCCAATAGATTATAAATTTTTATGTGATTTTGTTTGAATATTTGTATATATGTATTTTAACATATATAATTTTGTGCTGCTTGATGCATATAATAGCTGTTAGGCAGAACTACGTTTAATTCCGATCGTATTGGAATAATATCCAGTATGTACATAGGCAACAAACGACAAAGCAATGTTAGCCCGATCTAAATTAATTATAATTATAAATTTTATTTTGATTTACACACAACGACTTATGAAGTTTTGTTATGTATAAATAATTGTTTATAACCTAAGATTATGTACGAGGAAGCTTTGAAGCTCTATAGTGCATAGATGAACATTGTACCTCTCATACACAAATGCTGATTCTTGACTTAAAGAAAAAAAAAATTAAAATTTTTTTGGACCTTGGCTCTGGTTGGGGCATTACATATGAAGCCCTGAAAACAGAAAAAGAAACTACTCACGAGAATTCAGAGTCCTAAAAATGGAAAAGAAAGAAGAAGGGGAATGGAATAGGGCCCATCATTGCCATTGGCAATGGCTGAGTACGAGCCATTTTTTATTGTAAAATATTACCGGGGCCAGAAAGGGTAAGCACGAATCATTTTTAAAATTCTATGGGGAATAAGAAAAATGGGGGCTTTAAAATTGGTGAAATCTTATTCAATAATACTCTCATAAGTTTGTGGAAGAAAAATGGTGGTGCCGTGGGTATGGTTAGTGTCCATTATAAAATATAAAGGGCACATATATATTCGCATAAACTTTACAAATAGTATGTTTTTGTGTGAAGTCCGTGTGCCAATACGCGGTATCAATTTCTCATGATGAAGAGTCGGCAAAACTTCACCAACAGAGTGAAGCTTCGCGAGCTGATCAGGACTCACATTGGATTGGCCTATAGGTCAGCGCATCCAGTAGTTTTATTTTATTTTATTTTAAGATTTAAGAACAAGGAAGGCATTCACAATAACTCTTCTTTATTGAGTTTAAGTGTTTGGGCTTTGAAAATGTTGCATTGATCAAAATAGTGTTCATCAATATTTGGAACGGATTAGAGGGGGATTATATCCAAATGCTTGTGGACAAATGATTAAAACATGTTCATCAGGGGCGGAGCCACGCTAAGTCATCTTCACATAATTCACATCTACGAACAAGTTTCACATTATGTACACAAAGAACATCCTAAAAAGTTAATTATTAACAAATTTTCCATTAGTGAACAAACATCATCCGTGTATAATCCAAAACAGCTAATGAAGCAGGATTATTTATTAAATTAAATGCTCATTTTGACTTTCCCCGATCCCATATCCATTGGTCAGTCGGACACGGTCAACGAACAAAATATTTCTGGCCTTGTTAAATTCGGACTCGGAAGCCGCAAAGTAGTCCGACGTCTGTCCGACCGAGTTCTACCTCTGCAGTGCCAGTGTGGCCTTTTGGTAACTTGCGAATTGGCGATATTCACTTCGCTATTTGGGCAGGCCGGGAGGGGCGTCGGTCACCCGCGACGGTGTGGCTCCTCTGTTGGGTGAAGCGGGGCGACTGACTGGCTGACTTTTTCCCCCGAGCAATGGACCCCGACGACGACGAGCTCGTTGTTATTGAACTCAGAGGCCCTTCTTCTACTGAAGAGGATGCTCCCCGTTCTTTCAACGCGATCTCGATTTCGTGTACTGAGGCCAGCAGCTGGGATTTCTCCCGCATTCTCAGCTTCAGTATCGTGAAAATCCGAGCCCATCGGAACAGGTGATCTCCGTCCATGTCCGCAATCCAAATTGGTCGGAAGTACTGGCGAACTAACATGTTTTTCTATATACTCGTTATACAGGCTGGTCGAGCAGTCGTCTTACTTCCGCGGGCTGCTGGGTGGATGTTTTAGGCAATAACTATTTGCTTTCTCCCAGCTTATTAAAATCGTCTCCTAACCGCTTCTTTCTGATCATTTTTAATTTTTTATGTGCAGTGAATCAAAACAGAACATGATTTCAGTAGAGTGGCACCGGGAAGCAGCTCTTGCCATTCTTCAATTTATCTGTGGCTCCCCCATAGTTATCACAGCCGCTAATTTCCTTTCTATTCTGGAGGTGGGTACCGTAGTTTTCCTCAACCTGGTTCACCTCACAGCCGTTGCATTTGTTTGCTTTTGATGTGTGATCAAGTTTTATCAATTATTGGTTGGTGTTCTTAGCATCACGTACATAGAATATTTCAGGGTAGCCTGTTCTTTGGGGTGGATGCACTTTTGGTGCTTTGTGAAACTTGGCTGGGCGGGGCTACCTGTGAAAAGGGTCTCTCCTCCTCCCAGATTCCTTTGGATAATTTAATTCATATATGGAGTTTTGGCTTTGAACGTGGTGAGTAATTCATTATACTTCCTCCTTTTTCTTCTTGTTATATGTGTTTCGCATGGTCAAAATGCAATATGCTTAGTCGTCCTCTCAGGAATGATCTCGACTTTGGCTTCAATGACGGTAATTCCATGTTTGCAGCACTCACGTCTATGATGGAACAATGCGAGAGCTATCTTGCACGGAATTTTGTAGGCACCACCTTTCTGACAAGCCCCTTTCTCAAATATAAAAAAGGAAACTTCCTGATTGTTACAATTCTTTCTTGTAGATGTGGGCCTTGAGTGACTGCTCTTTTGCCATGGTTCCCTACAATTTCTTGCGCTCGTGCTTAGAGCACCCACATCTTACTGTGAACAGGTTAATTTATTTACTTGAGATTTTTTTTATTGGTACAACTCATGCACTCTGCCACACACGCACACTAGATGCCACAGGCCAGGGATCCCGACAGGGAAAGTCGAACAATACACCATTTGCTAGATTGGCTATTTATTTGAGAATTTGCTCTGTCAATGGTGTTCCATATAAATATTTTTTTAATTTCATAGTGAGAAGCATCTCTGTGAAGCTCTTCTAGTTTGGCTGGCACACAATAGTTGTTCCCCAGAATGCGACTTAAGGAACTTCAAGGATGACTATATTCACATTCTTGGAAAGGTATGTCAAAAGAAAAGAAAGTAGGGCTTGTTTGGATGCCACTTTCCTACATGGGAAAGTGGCTTTTAATCATATTAAATGGGCTTTCTACTTATAATGGGTTTGGATGATCCATTTGAACCGGAAATGGCCTTTTAACATGAAATGCCATTTATTGTCAATTTTCCTTGAATTGACTCAAGATGTCATTTCTCATGGAACCCCCCTGTGGAGGAGGGTTCTCTGAGACTGGACCTTTTGATTTCAGTGGTATGAAAAGGCACGTCCGTCCTCATCTCTCAATTATTAACTACCACATAGTTTTTTTTTGTCATTTTACACAAAAGTAAAAGTCATCTTAAAAACACATTTTCTTTCAAAAATCATCACAAAAACAAACACAAACAAAACCCCATTTTGATTTTCTTTGAAGAAAGAAAAATGATTGAAAGAGGCTTTTATTTCTCCACCAAAGATGCATCCAAGCAGCCCCTAATTCTCTTCAGATATGCAGCCTATAATTGCTAAATCTTAGCGAAATTATCCCATTTAAATAGTATGCTTCTGAACACAACGTGCTTTGCTAGTTGTCATGGGATTTTTGAGTGTTGCTTCCGCTAATTTTTTATAACCTGCCTTTTCCAACTCTGAAGTCTTCCGTGTGTTGATTAGATTTATTAATGTGTTGCGAATAGTTTTTTTATTACCATGTATAAGAATTTAATTGAGTTAGCTTAGCATGTGCCTGGGAGACCCAACTCTCCAAATATGTCAGACTGATTGAGTTAAAAATGATAGTATGTAACACACGCCAAAAAGGTCCTATTATAGAGTAATAGCTCTCCTCCAATTAGATTATATTGATATGTCATTTATACAGTTATTATGTACATGGTTTAAAACTGGTACTTTAGAAACGAGATTGATATGTCTTTAAGTTTTGAAGGATTTTGTTTTCACACTCTAGATTAGATTGAGATTAATATGACAAGGATAACTCCATCAAACTCAGTTGGGTGCCCTTATCTCTTTTCCACCGTCATAGAGAGAGATGGGGGCATAGGAGGTTGCTCTGGAGTATTAGAGACTGACTACCAACACAACTTGCCATCAAGTGAAGAGTTTAGTTGATCCACTTGCGGCAATTTTGATGATTTTCTGCTATTCATTACTTCTCTCCCCTCGCTGCCCCCTTTTTATGTTGTCAATTTTAATATTAATAATACATGTGTATGATTATGCCTTGATTACTTCTTTTTCAACAGGTTCAGGTAGGGCTTTTACCTGTATGCTTTGCTGCAGGTATGCCTTTACCGCCTATTTCCTTAAGACAAAACTAGCTGAGTGGTGGTTAGCAAAGTTCTGCTTGGTCTCAATTAATTGCATGTTTGCAGGGAAGAGACGAAATTCTTACTTTTCTAAGATCGCAGACAAAGCCATTCAGAATATTTCTGCTCTAATAAAGGAATCTGACGAGTGTGTAGATCACAAATTAGAAGAGAATGGATTTGATGAGATTAGAATTCGGTTAACCAAATTTTCTCAGGTATCAGTTCTTTCCTTAACAGCTGTTGGCTGTGCAGTTCTCTGTTTCATACTTCTTTTATCTCTTGGGAGAATGCTTTTAACACTGTATTATACTATTACTTGCTTCATATAGAGAGTAGACCTATCAGGATGTCCTCAGATATCAACAGCTATTTTGTTGCTATCCATTATTCCTACTTCATCTAGCAACGACATTTCCATCAGAAAGGCAATGAAGCAGACCTTGATTGACCAGAAAGTTCTTAGTGGCGCTCAATTCACAATCCCACGTGAGTCTTTATCTATTGTGTCATTTGAAGCTGTACGCGAGGTTGATATCTCCAACTGCCCCAGGTTACAACTTGAAGTCACCATCCACTGCTTCGAAGTTGCATTTCCATCACTAAGAGTACTAAAAGCTTCTCACTGCTTACAATTCAAGATGACAACTTTGTATCACTTGGTTCAGAAGTGCCCCTTAATGGACGAAGTTGACTTATCTGTTGATATTAGTCCTGTGATTCCGTCACATGTGTCGGTACTATCTGCTGATGTAGGGAGGAATACAGGCCTCCTGTCAGTCAAGCTTCTAGAAAAGAGTGACCTAGTGTCAAATATGTCAAAGTTGACTCTGGAAGGGAGGACAGATATTGATGGTACAACCATTTTTGCTTCTCTTGGAAATTGGGTCAATCTTTTTTTCTTTTTTGGATTTTTCCTCGTTCCTTGTTCTCAAGTGTTTTTGTTTTTTCCCTTTCATTTTAGATTCTGATCTGCTATGCATTTCGGCACTTTCTGGTTCTCTATCTTATTTGAACCTTGAAGGATGCACCTCAATAACTGATGTGGGCATATCTGAATTCATAAGCAAGTGTGCAAATTTATGCACTCTACTTGTCTCTGACACTGCTTTTGGCAGAAGTTCAGTTCTAGCTCTTTGTGCTGATTTTGCATTTGCCAATGTCTCTGTGGGGCTGCAGCATGAGCGGAAGTTATCACTAACACTTGCATATAAACTAAATCAACTGCACATAGGCGGATGCACAAGTTAGTTTGTGTCTTACCTTCCATTTGGATTCAACTTAGTTTGTGTCATGTTCCCTTATTATTACTTTTTGCAGGTATCAACCAAACTTATCTGGCACAACTTTTAAGCCATTCAATCTCATTGAAGAGTCTTAATTTGAGAGAAACACTAATTGTTGATGAAACTCTGTACAGTTTCATGGGCACTTTCTTGGAGAATCTTGATGTTTCTAATACCAAGGTATGGCTATAGATATTTTGTCTCTTTTCTTTCTTTCTTTTTTAATAAAAAGTGAAAAGAAAATCGTCTACATCTCTTGTTGAAAGCCTTTGTCCTTATTGGTGTTGGTTTGGTCAATATTTATTTTGGGGTCCGTACTCAACAGCTTAAATGTTTAGAGTAGACATGGTTTTCTGACATTATACCCCTGTGTTTATGCTTGATTGTGCATTTGTGTTTGCTCTTCCATACAAGCATTTGTAGAATGTTAGTCGCAGGGAAGTTTTGGTTTGGTTTATACTTTAAGGTCCTATCCATTTTATGAATTTTGGTTTTTGACAAAGCGCAATTGATTTGTTTCAGTATTATAATTTTTCCTGAAAGAATTTTTCTTTTCCTTGTTTCATGCAGACCCACTGTTACACAACAAACCATTACCAAAATTTTTAACCTGCCTCTGTGGGTCTTTTTCTTGCTTGTCATATGCAGCAGAAAATCATAGTGATTCTGGTTATAATTATTCATGCCCTGAATTTAGTCAGTCTTGCGATCATATAAATACTACAACTTTTAATATGTGGTTTCCATTTGAGAATGACAACAGAAGGTTAAGTGATTTGGAGTGTTAAAGTACAATGATTGTCTGTTGGCAATGCTCTCATACTGTCTGAAGTAGGTGAATGACTAACATCCCACCCCATACAAATAGGATAAGGTGGTGTTGTTGGATGATGATGATAATGGATAATCAGGGAATGCTAAAATATTTTCTTCATACTTTCAGGTATCTAAAAATGGTTTACTGTATATTATGGGAAGAAATCCTTGGTTGAAAGTTCTAAAAACAAGGGATTGTAGGAAGTTACACTACTTTTCTGGAGACATATTGTCCAGTGCACTGCCACACTGCAGTAGTAGGTCCACTTTGGAAGAACTATATCAGGAATTAGGCCATGCATGTACCTTGGAAAGCCTTGATTGTGGTTGGGGTTTTTCGTCTTATTCACTGGAAACTCTAAGATCTGCAAATAGGAGATTGCGATCAATATCATTAGGTCTTGGGGCTACATTGGGTGAGCATGCACTCATCATACTACCGGAGCTTTGTCCTTTGCTGGAGATTGTCATTCTTAAATTTCAGGTACCGTAAGAAAATTGCATAAGTTATATATCTTTATGGCTTCCAGAAACAGTGTAGTTCACCTTGCAGGTTATCTCCAGTGATGCTGTGAGGAAACTCGTTGAGTCCTTGAGGCATTTGCAAACGCTTGTGCTGTGTTGCTGTCTTGGTGATGTGTCTTCAGTTAGCTTTCAGATAAGCATGCCAAAGTTAAAGACACTGAGGCTAGAAAGGGTGGCTGCATGGATGACGAATGACGATCTTGTTGTTCTGAGTCAAAATTGTCTTAATTTGCTTGAGCTTTCTTTGTCTGGATGCCCACTTCTTGATTCAGGTTTAATAACATTCACTATCATTAGTAGTAAAAATATGGACCTTAATCTTTAGCGTAGATATTGATTAATAAAAGTATAGGGTTTCCATTTCTAGTTAACCTACTATATTGAGCATTCACGTGGCATTACATCTATGAGAGAAATCTTGCAAAATTTGAAGACTTGTTCACATGCTCATGGTAACCTTTTTTCCATATTGTCTTCATTAGTATCTATTACAAAAATATGTATCACCTGTTTGTTGTTTTCTCTGTGTAGATTCTCAAGAAATCATCTCATCGGGATGGCCAGGCTTGACACTTATCCATCTGGAGGTCTGATAGTCTCTGTCTTTCATTCTGACAGGTAGAGAGGGAGGGGAAATTTCAATAGGCATTGTGCAGGAAGGCTTGACCTCCTTCACTTTCTCAAAATATTTCTCAATGACTTAGAAACACGAAAGTAATGAGTAAAAAATTGGCAGTCATTGCTTGTCATTCAAAGGGCCTTGGGGTACATAACTGATCAAAACCTTTATGATATTACTAGCTCCCTAGTGCTGATATCCAGTTGTTGTCTTGTATCAAGCAGATGGGCTATTACATGTGTCAGATTTAGGGGATGTGTTTTTGCCTTTCAATGATTAGCAGATGCTCCTAGATGCATATCTTTATTACTTGGTTATTAACAAACGTCTGATAGTTTCACATATGATATAGCAAACATTATATTACCTTTTGACTAGGTCTTGATTTTATGTTCAGTTACATCATTAGCACTTTTTTCATATACCTATTTGAGAATGTCACAACTAAGGGATCCTTAGTAGTTAAATGTCTCAGGTTCTGTGCGATGCATATGTCAATATTTGCTCACACTGATTGTGTTTTATATCCAGGTTAAACTATATTGTGAGCCAGTCCATTTATGTACCTGTGTGATCCTTGGGTCTACTTAAAGTTTCTAGAAACATGATATGATCCAATCATCCCTTAATTGTGAAATATGTACTCAGCCAGACATTCTTTGTCCTAATGGTTTATTGAGAGGCTGAAGATGCGTCATTTTTTTTAATAAACCTGTTCTTTTTGCTCATCTTTGTCAGGATTGTGGCAGAGTAACATGCCATGGAGTTTCTTCTCTCTTAGAATGCAGAGCAGTTGAAGATCTCCTGCTGCGACATAATGTGAGATGCATTCGTCTTATCCACATTCATCTCAGTAGCATATTTTGATTGGACAGCTTAGTTCAGAATGGTTATGTTTAAGACATGTCCAGTGTCTTAACTTTTATGGCTATCGATGAGAGCATGGAATGATGAAGAATTTTGTGATAGGTAGGATCTATGGGGAAAATTGATGATGTCTAAGAATACCACATTTTATTTGGTGCCTACTTTTTGGAGCACCTCAGTCACACTGAACAGGAGAATGGACAGATAATAATAATGCTAGGTTTTCTTTTACTTGTTAGAATGTTGGACAATCTAGGGCCACAAATATTTAAAAGAATGTGTGTGAGTGGCCAGCTTAGGACTGGAAAACTAGACTTCATGTCATTTGGTTGTATTTCCATCTAAGAAAATGAGCAAGAGAATGGAGGAGATGCATCCGGAATCACATAACAAACAGGTTTATGCAAAGATATAGATCAGCATTCAGCATGGAGTGATAAAACACCCGAACAGTGAAATAAAAAGATTCAAGTAGTGAAATACTCTTCTCCAAATACTAAAAGTGTAGAATATGAGGATTAACATCACTGAAAATACATTCCTGTATTGGAATGTATACTTGATATAGAAGAAATTTTCCACAAGGTGCATAGCTGCTGTCAATAGAGTAGTAAAAATTGATAGTTTGGCCTAATTAATATCAATTAGTCTCGAGTTATATGCATATAAACTTGAATGCCTTCATTATCTCAAAATCTTGCTTTGGATGCTCCCTTTCTTACCTTTAAAAATCAGGGTCAAGGGATTCCGCGGAAGTTCATTGTTGAAGCTGCATCAAAGGTACAATTGCCCCGTCCAGCTTCTAATGCTGGCATCTGTAACTTGTAAATTTTGATTTGTGATTGAACTTTGTGACATCTGCGTACATGTTGTGCAGATGCAAATGCTTCGAAAATTGTCAGTCGATCTGTGTGACGCAATTGAAGGTGGATTTGATAGTCCTGGTGTAAGTATTCCATCTTCTTCCCACCTTTTTCCCGAAATTGAAAGCTAAACTAGAGTAATCTGCTGCTGCTTCCAGTTTTCCTATCGAAAGTTTACACATTATTGTCCAAAAGTCAACACATTTGGGTACTTATACCTCAGCTTTCCTTTCAAGTGGCCACATTGGTTAATTGACACGTGTGGCTCCACATGTATGAGGGTGTCCAGTTTCTTCGCTTTGTTTCCTGATGTGCATTAACTTTTGTGGAATTGATGTATAAGACTTTGATTTAAGCTGTTTTTAGGGACATGATTATTTAGGTAAGGTAAAATAAAGGCTGAACAGTTGGCTTCTCTATGCTGAGATGACTTTCTGGCTATTAAAGTTCTTCTATTTCTTTTGTCTTTTTTCTACTTGTAAACTTCTAAAAATATAAAGTATAAAATAATCAAACAACTAAAGAAACTGGTCGTTCTTCTCATTTTCATACAAGCCCTCATGGATTCATGCTTATTCTTACTTACTACTTATATTCGAATAAGCTCGGGAGATCTAAGGTTGAAGATGCTAGTTGCAAATGAGAATAAATGCCTTCGTTATATTCTTCCCTGACATTATGGAATTCTTTGACATGCCATGGTGGGTTACATATTGTAGAGGCATGAATCTCATGACATGAACTGATAATAAGCTCTTTTCTGCGTGAAGATTGAGTTTTTTCACTTTCAGCAAGTACTTTCCTCTTCGTTACGAGTACTCTTTATTTCTATCCCTGCATTCCATGCTCTCTCTCCTTTTCTCTATCTCTTGCTCTGTCTCTCGCACACAATACACAGAACACAGCTTACTAATGTAAGGATTAATATTCAGTTTGCAGACAGGTTCTTCCTGAGCAATGTAAAGATAGCTTGCTGCAGGTCTCCTAGATGTGCATTTGAGTATGGAGTTTCGGAGGCTTGCCGGAAACCGGTTCATAAAGAAACTATCGTCTTGGAGTGGAATAGCAAAGAATTGAGGACTACAATCGTGAAGGAAAGAGTCTAGCTTCAAGTACCGTATATATGTTGGGATTCCTGGCTTCCTGAAATCTACATGTTGAGGAACCTGACCTAGTGGCCTCTTGGTTTTTTTGCCAGGTTAAAGCTGAGGAGGACACGAGGACTTATCCTCTGGTCCCGCCTTTGCTTGCCATTAAAAAAGCACTACTCATGACAGAAAATGCTGGTCATGCATGATTGACCGACCATATATCCTTATATTTTTTGATGTACAAGCAAGGTTACATATTTATTTTCATCATAACCTCAGAAAGCTGGTCGTTTTGTTGAGAATTAGAGAGCCAGTCACTTTAAAATTAGTTGAATTTATGCTATCATTTCTTACTTATCAAGAGATAAAACCTTATATCGTAATCCCTAAAGAGATGAATGATATAACTGAAGATGTTTCAGAGATCTCGAAAGATAATGATCATAGAAAAGTTTTCTTCTGCTTTGTAGAGCTGTATATTGCTTTGTAGAGGTGCCTTGTGTACATCAAGTGAACACGTTTTAACTTAAGAAGAGAGGGAATTCAACCACCAGAGCAAAGCTCAACTGGAAGATTTCCTGAAAGGGTGGAATCAACCACCTGAATAGAGCTCAATAATACATACGTTCGGAAGACTAGCTGAAAATAGTTTCCAATTTTAGATCTAAATGGGGATCTTCTAGGCCTATGGACCTATCCCAACTGGCCAGTGTTTCATTGTAGAAAAAAAAAAAAAACTTCTGCACTTAAAGGTTACAATGTGACACTAGCTATCATGTGAAAGGGAAACCCTCAGCGTTCATAAGCGTCCAAGTTTCTCGCGAAGTAGTATTGAAGCCAATATGGCTTGATATTCCGTCAGCAAATTGGAGCTGGGCCAATTTGCTTTGTAATAAATTACGGACATGGATCGCGGCTGTAAATGCAGAGAACAATAAATAGAGGCCGATTTTATGCTTCATACGAGTGGAACCGTTGCATAAGCCACATGGTACATAGGTTTATTTATTATTTAACACATTCAACAATTTAAACTTTTATAAATATAAATATAAATAATTTCAAGGATTGAGTTTAATTTATATATTAAATAATAAATAAATAGACTTATACACAGCGACGTGGTAAAACCGGTCCACCGATGAACCTTAAAGAGGTAGACCATCAAAGATAATTTGAATAGACCCTTGGAGCATTACAATTAGCATTTTCATTACTTTGTGCAATTAGCGGAGATGATCACGCGAACGAACCCAATACAATAAAAACTTAAATAAGGCAAAAATTAACTTGCTTCTCACCAAACTCTTCCACGGTATCTGGAAGAACGAGGCCCGCATGATTCCCGCAGCTGCTTGCCAGCCAAAGTAAAACATCGAATCGGGTCGGGTCTCCAAGTCGAAACCAACCCACAGTCCTCGTCTTTTTCTACCAATTTTGCAGTTGGGAAGTCGTTTTCGCGGGGCCCCGGTCAAAGAGGTCAAATCCTAGCCTGTCGCCTCATTTTCCCGCTAGCTTTTCCCGCCTCCGACGTGGCATGGCAAAGCACGCCAAACCCCTACCAATCTCGGCCACCCACCTTGTCCTCGGGTGCTATAACAAAAAGCATAGGACACGCGCCACCCGTGCGGACCCCCGCGGGAAAGTTGGGTCCGGCCTGGATCCGCTAACCGGGTTCCCGGCGAAATCTCAGATCTTGGGGGCATTTTAGTCCACGCATTTTCAACCACGGCCACATTCTTCCGGAAATGTGGGCCCCGGCAGACAAAAGCGATTCTCCCGGCTTAAAAAAAATCCCCCCATCTCCTTGCCTGTCAGTTTGTTTTTAATCCTAACCGTCCATTTTTCCATCCAACGGTCTCTGAAAGTCGGCGCTTCGTCCCCTCTTCCATACCGCTTCCGTTAAAACCCTAGTTCGGCCTCGTACTAGCCAGCCGCCGCTAGTTCTCGCCCTCTCGTCACCCACTGCTACCCGAAATACGTGAACGCCATTACTGCTGAACAGACTGAACAGAGTTAACCGAGATTACGGACGAAGGATGAAATCTTTAATGTTTTCGTTGTAAAGTTTCGATCTTTTGTTTTCTATTTTTCCTCCGCCATGAGAGGATAGACGAGGAGCTACCTCTGGTCGTCTTCAAATGGCGTTGTTGTCGCTGTTGCCCTTATCGTTCGCGGTCGAAGGCACTTTCCGCGTTTCTTTTGCTTGATCGAGCTGTTGCGTCCCCGCCAGGGGCTTTGAATTCCGGGTTTTTAGGCAATTTTTGGGGGGAAGGATTCCTACGGTGGCTTATCATTTCTTGGATTGGATGAGTTTGGGAGCTTATCGTTGACGAGCCTGATCTCTCCGGAGACGGAGACGTCGAAGGTTATTAGGGGATTTGGACGTTAAAACTCGAAAATTGCGGCCTCCGGCGTCAGACTACTCCCGATCGGCGACCTGCCATCACAGATGCCATCGGTAGGGACCCGGCGATCCACGCGCGTCTTTGTGCCCAAGTCCGTGAAGTCCTCGCCGGATGCCGACGCGGCGAGAGTCCTGCGCTCCGGCAAGCGCCTCACCTCAGACGCTGCCAAGACGCCGCCCACGACGCGTGTGGACGATAGTGAGTGGCTGAGACTGTTCGGAAGCCCCGCCGGTTTGAAAGTGGTTGATTTTCCGCGGGTGAAGAAAGGCAGCGGACTGACCAAGCCGACTGAGGTGGAGCGTGATCCGGTGGGTTCCGACCGCTCCGAGGATGTGGGTGAGCAAGGAGCCAGGGGCGACGTACTACCCGTGCCACCTTCAGCCAATATTCGCCCGGATAAGATGTTCGGAATAGTGTACAGTCGAAAGAGGAGGATTAAGGATCCAAAGTACGGAATTCAATTTGGGCGGAAAAGACAAAAGAGAAAGAAGGTTTTTCCACAATTAAATAAAGATCACGGAATATTGGAGAGTTGTTCGTGTAATTACTTTTTTTCTCCAGGAGCTTCGGTATCAGTGTTTGTGGAGTTGTCTTACAGTAGTCTTTCTCGGTTCTCAAGCTTCATAATTTCAGTCTTGAGATGGATGAGAATGTCGAGATTTAGACCGTCAGAGTTCACTGCTTTCCTGCTTTCGGAGCCACTATCCCGAGCTTTCTCTCAAAATGGCATCCATTTCGTTGTGGATTCTCCTTCGCCAAATGTAAGTTTGGTTCTTCTATTTACAATAAAATTCTCTTCTGTTCTTTTCTTTTGCTTAATGTTAGTGATACAGTGAGTTATGGTGGTTCGATTTTGATAATTTTGTTTCGGGGATTCAGCATCTCTTTTGCAGACATTCTAGAGGAGAAGCTGGAATATGCACTGTATTTGGCGCATCCCGGTTCATGCCTTTGATTTCCTTCACTTTTTCCGCGCTTCCTTGGTATTTTACGAGGTTGCATTTGGATATACTGCTTCGTTCCTTTTGTGTTTCGTGTGCTTTTGTTAATTACCTGATGGGCATATCACAAAGTATTCGTGAAAATGTGATTATGTATGACAAAAAGTGGGACATGTCTGTGGAGTTGGATACTCACAGAAGCAAAGGCTCAGTGTCTGGAAGACCATCTATGAAGGGGACTCTGGTGGATGTCACTGCTGAAGCAACAACTACAATCCCAGGGAGAGAAGAGCGGCTGCAACATAGTGCCAGATCTCGGAGACATAAGAAAAGGAGGAGCTCTGTTAGATTCGTTGATACTCAAAAGCATCAAGTTGCCAGCCATCAAAATGGTACAATGGGTTTGGAACTTGAAAATTTGGCAAATCTTCCATCAGTGGCGAATGTTTTAGCGATGCCAACTCATACCAGTCCGAGAGGGGCTTTCAATTCTTTTGGCAGGATTCATGATTGTGCTGTACTATCGTCTCCAAGGACTAATCTTCCGCAGAGGAAGTCTTTGAGATACAATTCTGCAGAGAAGATCAAGGAATTGAAGTCGTTTTTGGGAGGCCTGAAGCAAAACTTGGATTCTGTACGCTGCAATGCAAACATTTTGGTTATCGAGTCTGATAGGTGTTGGAGAGAAGAGGGTGCCGTGGTTATGCTGGAGAAATCAGGGTCCAAGGAATGGTGTCTTGCTGTCAAAATGCATGGATTGACAAGATTCCTTTATAAGGCACAGGATGTGAGACCTGGTACCTCGAGTACATCCAATCGTTTTACACATGCCATAATATGGACTGGTGACAATGGTTGGAGATTGGAGTTTTGTAAGAGAGAAGACTGGGTTTTCTTCAGGGAGCTTTGTAGAGAATGCTATGAGAGGAATTCCAAGGTTGCCCCTGTTAGGATGATACCAGTACCAGTTGTACGAGAGATTATTGGTTATGAGGATGATGATTACGAACCTTTTGTCCGACCTGATGTGTACATATCAGTAGTGAATGACGAAGTTCAGAGAGCTTTAATGAGTGAAAATGGATTATATGATATGGATTCTGGCGACGAGAAGTTCCTTGAACAATTGAATTCAACTTCTGATGCAAGAGAGAGTGAGTGTCTTACGAACATTTTAAAAGATAACTTCGAGAGGATAATTTACTTGTTTGAAAGAGCAGCTTATAGTCAACCAGATGATGTATCTGATGAGAATAAAGCGATCAGTCTTTGTGTCAATCTGGGGAGACCAGAAATGGTATCAGCCATCTACAGATACTGGCAGAAAAAAAGAAAGCAGAAAAAATCTCTTGTTCGAATTTTTCAGGTGGAAAAAATATTTTCTCTATTATATCTTGTATTATATTTTATCTTATTAAATTATTGCTACGGGCCATGTAGCATAATTATGCTGAATATATTTCCAATTCATGGCTTTTAATTTTGGTTCTCTATTTTTGGGCATTAATAAACATGGACAAAAATGTTCTGTAACTTTTTTGTGGTTATTTTTATCTGTTATTGTCTATTCTTATACCAACGTTATGAAAGTTGTCATTTTTAAACCTAGAACGTTATGGTTTGCAAACTCTAGCAAAACTGGGTTCAACTTGTAATGGAAGGGAAGTTTTTAACGGAGGTTGTGTTGTTCCTCTGTCTATAAGTATTTTGGTAAATTCATTGATGTTGAGATTTAGATATTATTAGCTGCTGAGATATTGTTGACTTGTAAAAGAGATATTTCTTATAATGTGGAACAATGGGAGATTTCAAAGAAGATTTATGCCTTTATAGAAAAACCTTGTTGCCAATATGCATAGTAACAAATTTTGTGAAAATTTTGCAAATTTTCGTTTTCTTTAATTTCTGCAAAATGGGCGTGCGCTTATTTATTTATTTTTTGTCCATTTTGCTAAATTTTTGTAATTTTGCAAAATTTATGTTTTAGGCAGGTAATATTTGGATTTTTTACGTTATAGGTAGGTCAAATTTTGGTTTTTTATGGTTTAGGCAAGATAATTTTAGATGTTTTTACAGTTTGGGCAAGTCACTTGTATTTCTCCTTCTCTTTCCTCCACTTCTTACACTTAAACTTTCCTGAAAGTGAAACAAACCGAACCCGAAATGATCCCTCACGGGAGTGAACCGAAATGCCGACTTTGTTAGTTTGCCAATATGATGCATATGCTGTCTTTGTCCTGAATTATTGCCACTGTTTTTTTTTCACCTTATAGAGGTATTGTCTTTGATATGATCAAGTATCTTGCATGCATGTTTGTTTATGGGTCCGGACCAAAAATATTTATCTTATATGGTGGCTTATTTAATAAAAACATTTACAGGCCCCTCCACCTAGAAGAGCTCAATTTGAACATAAGCCTATCCTTCGAAAGAGGAGGTCCTTTAAGCGACAGGCTAGCCAAGTAGGAAGGAGGAAGCCAGAAACTTCATTGCAAGGTTTGTCTGCTTATTATGCTTTTTTGTTTTGTTGCCAGAAACCCGCCATGTTCAACTGTACGGGGCTCCTGCGCCAGTCTTTTTCTGTAACCTGGACATTTAATGGACGAACTTGGTATTAATAATGCCTGTTTCCTTTTTTTATTTAACTGCTTTTTCCAAAGTTTTCCATTTGGTAAGAAACCCCTTAATACTTAAGTGGAGAAGCTGCTTTGGATTTGTGTTTGAAAAGCCAAATTGTTATTGGCTAGTCTTCAGAAGCTGTGATTAAAAGCTGCTACTTACACTCTTAGACAACAATATCTATTTTTGATAGTCGTCTGGCGACATGTAATATTCATGAAATTTTCTGCTTTCTAGTTCTTCCTCCAAGGGTTCCATACATCTTAGATAAGTGGAAGCAAAATGTCATATGTATTTTTTTTATTTGTCACTTTATATTTATAGTCTCACTCAATTTCAGAGTCTTCCCAATCATCATAGTCTACCTAAACATTGAGAAAATCATATGAACCCTTTATAATTGCCGAATTGCCACACCCTAGATTACTCAATTGGTAGTTGTATGTAATTATCTAAGCACTTACCAGGTTCTGCATTAGCAATTCTTATAAAAGTGTTGAAAGGAAACCTTTGCGGTTAAGATGACATGTGGCATGTACAATTTGAAGTATGGATCATAAGTTCTTTGTTAAAAGATTGTACATTTGTGATGGAATGTTAACTGCATAAATAGATAGCTCCAAGCAATTCAATTTTTTAATAAACATATATCACCTAAATCCAAATACCTTTTATCTTGATCATTTTAAGTAGGCATTTCCTAGCCTGGCATTTCGTTGCAGCTGAAAACTTTTATTGCTTTTAATTGCGATGATTCTGAGTACCTTTTGTTTACTGCATGTATGCAGCCGGTGCTAAGGAGGAATTCTTGCGAAGAGTTCAAGAGGCTCAACAAGCTGCAAGGAGGGCCGTTGAATCTGCTGTTCTGAAGCGCACGAGAGCCCAGATGCTGGCTCAGAACGCTGATTTACTGGTCCACAAATCCCTAATGGCACTTGAGATTGCAGAAGCGGCCCGTGTAGCAGAATCCCATGATGGCAGTATTGCCTCAATATATGATTTTTTCTCGTGATTCATGATGTTCATATTCTCAAACCAGGAATCTCCTGGCGGAGCTTTTTTAGGACACCCATAACGAAATGATGCGTAGACTGGCGGGATTGCGCAGGAGTTTTTTGAAGTGTACGGAAAAAATGATTTTATGATTTTTGTACAAATGATCATCTGTAGATAAATTTGTATTATTACCACACCCGTTATTTGTAGAACAGAAAAAACCGGCATTGGAAATTGATACGACAGCCAAATAGAAAAGTTCCACAAGCTTAATATTGTGTTTTGGGGGTTCATAAGATTTCGTGTGATGTTCCAGTTCATGAGAAATGACTCGCAAAAGCGTGATGCGTCAGGGACTTTTAATTTTTTATCTCGTTGAAAGAGTTGGCTGTGCATGCCACTGGGGTTGTGGTGATGTTGCGCGGATTTTGAACCTGCTCGGAGTCCGGTTATAGAGAACTTGGGAGGCCCTTGTCCAGCAGCATTACTCACGATAGGTGGTGGTGTGATAGTGACGTGGGCAAAACTTGTCATGAAATGTGATATTCTGCTATTTTAGTTCTGTTTTACTTCCCGGTTCAAAAGCTACCGGCAAGGAGGGTCGTATCGCGGGGTTTAACTTGTCAACATAGGGCCACAATCCCATGTGAATATGTGATACATATATATATATATATATATATATATATATATATATATATATATATATATATATATATATATATATATATATATATATATATATATATATATATATATATATATATATATATATATATATAACAAATTATACTGTAGAACTTTTAAAATTAAATAATTTGACCTATATTTTATACTATTAATCCTTATTTTATTTTTACCTCTATTCTGCTTATTTTAATCCCCTAAAAGTTAAAGATATTAAAATTATAATTCTTATTTTTTAGGTTAATTTAATTTTATAATATTATATCTTTCATTCTTAAATCCGAATTTTTGCGTTTTTGTTATCGTTAGAAAGCTCTCAATAAACTCTATAAAACGAGATTTTACATTATATTTTCACTTTTTTTTTGCAAGCCCCATATTTATAACACACATGTGCGTGTGTGCAAACATACACATAAATATATAGGGATTTGGATTTACAATTATTTACTACGAGAATATATGAGTTAATATAGAACTTGTGTGTATAATTAATGATTATTTGAATCCTCAAAACAATGTATTATAACTATAACATGTAAAAAAATATATTTGTCTAATATATAATTTATTTTTAATTTATTTTATTTAATCTATACTTACATGTATAATACGTGGACATTTTTGCTAGTATACATAAATTTTTTTCTTCAACTACAAGCTCGAGTTGAGCTTCCAAGCTTGTTTTAATACCCCTACCTATATGATTTATTTTTGTAGAATTTTGATAATAACACAATCCAAATAAAAAGTAAAATAATAATAAAAAGTAAATAAAACAAGACGCAAAATTTACGTGGTTCGATAAGATGCCTATATCTACATCGGAGAGAGCCTTTTTACTATCACTTAAGAAATATCCAAATGAATTACAAGCCTTGAGAGAACCCCTTTGAACACCATATTTCTCACCCCTCTCACCAAAAAGAAAGCCAGGAAGAGCATTTTCTCTCTACCCAACGAAAAGAGAAAGAGAAGAAACTCCCAGAATAAATTTCAGCCAGTGTGCAACCAATGGAAATGATGAGGGGATAAACTTTATTAATGGTTTGCCCTTATCCTTACTTTCGTAAAGTCCAGGATAGAAAAATCAAAACAGTCTTGCTAATATGTGTTACTCAAGTCACGTTAACAATCTCCACCTTGATTTGAGCTTGCCAAGTCACCTAGGAGAATCATCCATACCTGCCTATGTCCCTACGTCCTCTACCTTGAACGCAGCTCCTTCCACACCCCAACTAGGTGCAATGTGATCCTCAACATCTTTTAAGATTAAGCAAGCTTAAGCAATGCTTGAACTTTTATGTGGTCACCGGTTTCGTTAATATTTCTACAGTATTATCTTTCGTGTCCACCTTTTAAAGATTAATCTCCTCATTTGACACATATTCTCTTATCTTATAGTATTTTATTACAATGTGCTTTGTCTTGATATTATAAACTTAATTTTTTACTAAATGTATATCACTTTGACTATCACAAAGTACTATGATATTCTCTTGCTTTATTCCAAGTTCATTGACTAAGCCCTTCAACCATATAGCCTTTTTAACTACTTCTACAACGATCCTGTATTTAGCCTGTTGTTGATAAAACAATCACTGCCTGCAGAATAGACCTCCAATTAACTACACCACTTGCAAAAGTGAACACATACCCTGTGATAGACTTATGCTTATCTAGATCACCTTCAAAGTTTGCATCCACAAATCCAGCTATTGTGACGATGTTCCATCATTCTCAAATAAAATGCCAATACTCTTTGTCCCATTCAGATATCTCAGAATCCATTTTACAACATCCCAATGCTTCATCCCTAGATTAGTCATGTACTTGCCAACAACACTTATTACTTAGGCAATATTTAGCCTAATGCACACCATAACATACATTAGACAACCAATTACACTCGCATAAGGTACCAGTTTCATACATAAAATATCATCATCTGTAGTAGAACATAACTCTCCACTCAACTTAAAATGTGTAGCAAGATGTGTACTAATTAATTTGACATTATTTATGTTAAACTTGTCCAACACCTTCTCAATATACTTTCCCTAAAAGAGTCATAGCTTCCCAAGTTTCTTGTCTTTTTGAATCTCCATACCAAAGATTCTTTTTGTAGTTCCAAAATCCTTCATATCAAACTCATTTCCCAACTTAGATTTTAACAAGTTAATATCCAACATATTCTTAGCAGCAATCAACATGTTATCGACATACAAGAGCAAATAGATATAAGAACCATCCAGAAGAACATGAAAATAAACACAACGATCATACTCACAACAATTGTATCAGCTATTCAACATAAAAGAGTTAAACCTTTTATTCCATTGTCTTAGTGATTACTTCTAGCCATGTAGAGACTTTTTTAACATGCATATCAAGTCCTCCTATCCTAATTCCTCAAATCCTTTTGGTTGCTGCATATAAATTTGTTCTTCTAATTCCCCATGAAGAAACATTGTCTTTACATCAAATTGTTCAAGTTCTAGATTATGAATAAGCAACCATAACAAGCAAAAACCAAATAAAAGTATGTTTTACTACAGGAGAGAAAATGTCATTAAAATTCACACATTCCTCTTGTGCATATCCTTTGGCCACTAACCTAGCCTTAAACTGTTCAGGTTTCTTATCTGATGAAGCCTCATTTTTTTTGAAACACTCATTTGCATCTAATAGCCTTTTTCTTTTTAGGTAGTTCAACTAACTCCCAAGTTTTGTTTCTGTGTAGAGATTTCGTCTCCTCCATCATGGTCGTCATCTACTTGTCATTGTCTTTAGATTTTATAGCATCCTGAAAACAAGATTGATCTCCACTACGAGTAAATAAAGCAAAAGAAATTATATCCTTAAAGTCATACCTGACTGTTGCTTAAGTATTTATCTTTGCTCTTCCTTTAACAATGCTGTAAGGCTCCTCATGCTGATCATCACTCATATGAGGACATTGTTCCTTCTCTATATTATCCCCTTAGGCATCTCCATTATCTATTTTCACCTAAACTTTCATTTGTTACTAATTTTTCAGTTGCACTGTCACCATCCTGTTTGCATAACATTTGAGCCTTATCAAATACTACATCATTGCTTCTTGATCCCAAAGTTTATATCCCTTTACTTTTTTCTCATACCTAAGACAAATGTAATTTTTAGACTTAGAATCAAGCTTACTCCTTTACATGCTCTAAATATGGACATATGTTGGGCACCCAAAAATTCTAAAAATATAGTATTCTATATAATTTCTGATCCATACCTCCTTAGGCACCTTCAAGTCAATAGTTGTAGATAATGACATATTTATGATATGATATACCATATTAACTGCTTCAACCCAAAACTCCTTAAATAGATTTGCATTCAGCCTCATGCTCCTTGCTTTTTTCAAGAGTGTCATGTTCATCATTTCTGCTACTTCTTTTCGTTGTAAAGTTCCAGGATTAGTGAAGTGGCATGCAATCCCTTCATTCTTGAGTAATCAACAAATTCTTTTGATTTATATTCAACCCCATTGTCTAACCTAAGACATTTCAATTATTTTCTTATCTGTTTTTTTAACATGGGCATTCCACTACTTGGACTTCATGAACACCTCTAATTTCTGTTTCGTAAAATATACCCACACATTCCTTTAGTAGTCATTAATAAAAGTCACAAAGTATTTAGTCTTACCTTTTAATTGCGTTGAAACTAGCCCCCAAATATCTTTGTGGACATACTCCAACACATCCTTACTTATATGTTTTCCTATGTAGAATTTCACCATACATTGTATTTCATACAAATAATATTTACATAACCTAATTTGCAACTTTTGACACATTTTAACAATTTTCTTTTATGAAATTCTTACATACACGTTTCTCATATGCCCCAACCTCATATGGCACAAGTATGTGCCATCACCACTGCCTTCAATAGGATAATCACAACAACTTTACTTACAACTATACTCCCTATTAATTTGTATAGGTTTCTAACCTTTTAACCATTCATGTCACGACCCGGAATTTTAAAAGCATTTTTATATAGTATGAATGGTAAGTAGTGAATTTTTTTCTTTCTTAAATACAAAACAAACCATTCAATTAAATAGTCAGGCCATGATAACTGGGGTTCACAAATACGAATATTAAATCATATGATATTATTATATGTCAAAAAATTCATAAAAAATAGCTCATCCATCTAAGTACAAGTCCATCACCCGTTTAAAAATAAATAACAAGTTAACTCTCACGCTAAAGGTACACTTACTTACCGGGATTGCAGAAATGTAGAAACCTCTTGTGCTCGCTTGCCTTGGTCTCACTTGTCGTCACTTAGAGAATCTACAACTAAGCAAACCAAATAAAAGCCACAACAACAATGACACCTCCCCGCCTTTGAGAAGATCTTCCAAATGACAAAAGATTTAAATAATATTTTTTTGATCAGGCCAACATCACCTGATGTTAGTTGCCTACGTACTTATCAAAAAACATCTCCAATGTTTCTAACAAGATCGGATCCAAACGTAGTTCTGCCTAGAAACTACTCTATGCTACGAAGTATAACATCATACATACAATGCTTAGATATTTTTAACCTACATTTTAGTAAGTCCTTTAACTATTCCACTTTTCTAATTAACAAGCAATATCAAATAATGTTATTAATTATCTCACATCCCTTGTTCGATAATTAACACTACCAATTCTATAACTCAGAGATGACTCGCCCCTCGAGAAATCCCCAAACAAAGTACTCCAACCTTAGAGTAGACTTCTTAACAGCACCTTGACCCAAATCCCCAGGGCTCTTAATAGCCTACCACGAATATAGAGAAGAGGATCCCAACTGTGCTCATAGACACAGATTGACGAGAAGCACAAGCCTTCTATTATGCTCATATAACTCCACTTTTCGTACATACTAAGTTGTCCTAAGAAGACATGTGGGAGACCCACGGTAAAGACCCTTTAGTCAATACCCAAACAGTCATAGTGATAAAGAAACATATCGCAATCTCCATCATCCCAACTCTGAGAGAAAATGTTTTATAAGACATTACTAATGTATCCATAGAAGCCTTAGGTATTTATGACAATTGACTCCCCCAAACATTTGAACTTATACTAAATTATTTCTATCTATTTAAGTATTCGCTCAACCATTTAGGTCCTCTTCACCTAGTAAATCGGCCCAATAAATAGCCCATCTACTAAGCTATTACTCAAAAAACATCCCAAAATCACCCTCGGTTTATTAACCAAGGTCAAATTCTATGTCAAGGCCCCGTTCACTCCATGAACTGGTCCCAACCCTAAAAAGGGTATTTTAGTCATTATCTTAATTAGGTATTCTCCCCACAAACTAATAACCAATATCTCTTAATTATTCTTTATTAACGTTACATTACTAATGTAATTAACACATTAATAACAAAAGCATGCAGTAGATTAAGCAATATAATTAACATACAAACATACAAGTGCATAAATAATAACGAATGCCCATTGCACTCATTTGCAGGGCTAGGGCTCAGAGCATTTAAGCCCGAGAGTGTAGATAACTTCTAACGTATTACACGAGTTATGTATTTAATACTATAGTCGATAGTGGTACTTGCTTACAGACACGTGTAATACGCTGCCTTAAACCTTAAGAATTAGGGTTCTTCCATTTATTTCCCATGACAATATGACCTTACAAGGTCTTTGTGTTACTCACTGTTCACACTCATTCCTTTTAAAGCCATTTAACGTCATTTTAGAGCACCCTAACGCTCAGTTGCTAAGTTATCCGTTTCAGCATAAATAAAACATATTGCCCCCTAAGGGCATTATGATAATTTTACAACTTGGGGGTATGCTACCTTCCCTTAGTTCATTTAGTCAACTCACTACTCTTTTATTTATTTTAAGTCATAATCCTCTCAGGAGGTTCCACTCTCAAGTTGACTTGCACTTTCATTTACACGAATGTGGGCGGGTTCACTTAAAGGGGTATTTGTGTTATTTGGTTTAGAGCCTTAATGACATCCAATTAGTCCAAAATTTAACTCAAAGGTACTACTAGACTTCATGGACTTTGTGTAATTTTTCTATCATGTGACGGGGTTGTGAACCCCTTCAACCGACCCAGGTTTATTTAACAGTTTACGATTAAACCTAAAGGCAAAAAGGTTAATTACCCATTCACTATGATTTTCCTCACCAAACGGTTTGTCCTATAATTAGGTTACTCATTAAAATCTCACTGAGAATTTTCCCAATTTAAAGATCAACTCATAGGCCCCTAAACCGGATCTCCGAAGTTGGGTAAATGGTTTTCACACAATGATTTAACTATTAAGGGTAAAAAGGTCACTTTAGAGGCTCTGGAATTTTCCCAGGCCTAAAACTTAGTCAAAATACTCCCAAACTTCTTAGGGTCTTTGAGTATTTTTCTAAAATATTTTGACATTTTACCCCCCTAAACCAGACCCAATTCAGACCCTCTTTCTTTGTTTTTTTTAAACCGACCTGGGCTAGGTCGGTTTGGGTCGATGACATGCAACGCAAGTCGTCTTCCCCGCGTCCGGCCAGAGGCACATTCGCCTTTGGCGGCACTGTCATTAGCTACCACGGCCAGGCGGCGGGCTGGGGTCCACCGGATCGCCGCCAGGTGACCGGCCAGGGCCAAAGTCACCCCTTTTTTCTTTATTTTTTTATTTTTATTGCACGCAGCAGAAGAAGCCTGGGCCAGTGCGGCCAAGGCTAGTGCACCCTGGGACGTTGTGGCCAAGGGTAGCATGGCCATGGGCGGCGCGGCCAAGGGCGGTGCGGCTGCTGCTTTCTTTTTATTTTAACCACCGGCGGCCTGCGCAGCGGCAGGCGAATCTGCTGGAGCCAGGGCCGCCACGGTCGAAGCTAGGGCCGTCACGGCCAGAGCCAAGGCCGCCGCGCATGTCACGCCCCGGCACCGCCCGACCAGAGCCGAACCCGGTCCAGGGGCTGGTCAAGCGCACGGGGGCAACAAGGGAAATCCAAATCGGTTTAGCGGAAAACTTATTCCCTAACCACGGGCGATATAACATAATTACGGAGTATGCACTCCACTTTGAGGAAGAGTAAATAAGTAGAAAAGAAATAGAGTTACTTTAACTTAAAATAAACATAAATCTCAAACCCACATGTTTAGTCAACCTTAGCCCACTATAGGCTCCAACATAAGTCTTAAACATCACAAATGTATATCATAACATAAATCAAATAAGAACTATACACAAAGGTTCTAAACATAAAAGTCTAAACAAGGAAACAAAATACACAAGGTGTCTCCATGATCACTCCCAAGTCGTCTCCAACCTTTCCTCAAAGAGGAGATCCTGTCTGTCTACTTGTCACGTTATGTAGCCACAAAGCAAAACACAATAAAGAGGGGTGAATTTAAATAAACTTAGCAATGTTAATCCCTAAAGGCTGCTCGCCCTATACGATCATGACCAAGGATGTCACATTCTCACGAATAGAACCTAAAGTAGGGGTGTTCATTCTAAGACATCTCCTACGATGGGAAGAGCCCGAGTTTTCACACAGGAAACCCTAGAATACATTGTAGCCGGTGCACAGAGCATACCATACTGGATTCTCAGGGTGCAGAAAACAATAATAATCTTAAATTGCAAGACAAGTACACAACTCGTCCCCACATAATTTTCATTTAACTAAACTCAACCCGGGGAGTGCACATGTTCTACGAAGGAACTCAAATCAAAACGTGTCCTTTCAGACCAATCAAGTTTCGATTAAGTCACGACCGATCAATCCGGCACGTAATTTTACCACGTTGCATCTAATCAATCAAACTCGATTAATCTCGATAAAGCATCAATTAAAATTCATTTTTATGATACATACAACATGGTACATAAGTGGGCAAGGCATATATGAATCCTAATTCATGTTAAGTGCTCTCATCAGCCCTTCATTCATCATTCATAATCATAATATTAATGCTTATCATCATCATTTAATCCCACATATGTGTGTGTATATAGTAGAAGCATATCTCTCAATGCATACCAACATGTTTGTAATTCACTAACCATCACCCTACATATGTGAATTAACATCTAATCATGACTTCCAGCAGAAATCATAGATAAAGAATCATTAAAATCATAACTCAAATCAAAACTTAACCACAAGCTAAACACATATAAGGTCATTCACTTCATCTTTGAGCCATAACATTCACTAACATTCACACAATCAATTAACCACATCTTAACATAAGATATCAGCCTATTAGCATGTTGTAGCTCAATTGAAAATATACCTAATTATAGAGAATCAACCATTCATAACTCCAAGATGGTAATTCCAACATCATATAACCAATCTCAAGCCATTCTACATAACACTAATATATACCACAATTTCATAGTCTCAATGGTATGCCCTTCCAGTAGCATACTACAGCTCAAAACACTTTAAATACACATGAAAATGATATATCAAAGTAGAATTACCGAAATATACATCATGCAAATTATACAAAATCTGCTGTGTAGTCATTCAAACGCCCAATAGGGCCATTCGATCAGCTAAATGGTAAAACTGTCGAACTGATAGTGTTGCCGTTCGAACGCCCAGTCAAGCCGTTCGATCGGCTAAGAGGGAAATCGGTCGAACTTACAGTATTGCCATTCGAACGCCCAGGAGGGCCGTTCGAACGCAAACAAGGCAAATCAACCTTCTTCTCTAATTAAAATCTTCAAACCGAAACTCCATTTATAAAACTTAAAATCATCATTTAACAACCTAAATGCCAATAAAATCTCAATATAACTTCCAGAAAGCTAATCTACATCATAACAAGATAAAACCCTATGAAATCGGGATTGAAGATTATCATTTACTAATCATGTCATTAAAGCACCAAATAAAGTAAAACCACTCAAAATAAACCATGAAATCAAGAGCTTTACCAAAGAAAAATTGAAATTTTAAAAGTCCATTACCTTATCCCTTGATTAAGGTTGGATTTGATGGTCACCCTTCTTGAAAATCTTGCAAATACATATAGTTTAAATTAAACTCCATTAAAACTGACTTAACATAGAAAACCCTAATGAAAAACTTAGATCTAGGGCTTGTTGAACATAAAAATTTGATTTTTAAATCTAGGGTTTAAAGTATATATATGCAAATAAGTAGTTTTGATGTTTAAAAACGAATCAAAACTAAGGGAAAATGATAGATCTAGAAGGGATTAAGAGAAAACTTAGAACTTAGGGCTTAATTAGAAGGGACTTACCTTAAACACTTTCTAATCCGGGCCTAATTGGGGAATTAGGCCTAACCTCCCATTCCCAGCCTATTCCCAAAATGAAAATGGTTCAGGTCATCCTATTTATTGTAGGGTTTGGGGTGTGTATGAGTAAGTAGTGGGGTATAAATAGAATATTAGGCTAAAAATGGGTAATTTAGTTATTTGAGCACTAATTAAATCTGAAAAAAAGTATGAAAATTTTTGTAGAGGCTTGTGTTGATGTCTGGGTTAATTTTGTCCAAAAACCTAAATTTCGACAGTGGGGCCCACAGGGGGTCCCGCCAAACCCTAATTTTTGGAAAATTAGTAAAAATTTAGATTTGACTCAAAATTACTTAAAATCAATAATTGTAAAGTTGGTTTTGATTAAAACAAAGAGAAACACCATTTATTTATGAAACCACCGAATTAATAAGAAAACGAGTTAACAATGCAATAACCGACTATTAAAAAGAAACGAAAACCGGTTTAGAAATGAGAGTCCTTATAGCGCGGCTCTAGTCCGACCACTGTTTCGGTGACCAGAAATTGAAGCATTGTTCACGTAATTACGTGAACAATATTTGCAAAAATATTTGCTGAACAGAAATTACTATAGTTTTTAATACGAATTAATTAACAAAATTCATAATAATCACAACATGAAATCCTACCCCCGTGGCCGAGTTGACATTGATCCACCGCCATTGGAGCCTTGCCGGAGTTTCGCCGAAAAATTCTCTCATCTCCTTCACGGTCCACCCCCCTCCCCCAAAAAGCCCTAATTAATTCTTTTTATAGGCATGAGATTAGGGCGATGAGAAATTGGGCCACAAAAACACAATTTCGGAACAGTAAATAATTAGGCCTACAAAATAATTTAAATGGCTCAGTTGCACGTTTAAATCGGGTAAACGTGCCATATACGATATGTTCAACTTTGAACAGTCGTATTTCTCTCATCCGGACTTCGATTCTCGCGTTCTTGGTGGCATTTCAAAGCACTTTCCGTCTATTTTCCATATATATAGGATTCAGACAATACTTCTAACTGATGGTCAAGTTATTCCCATGAGAAGATCAAGGGGTCATACACCCTAATTTCCCCGTGTACGACTTCAGGAATTTAGAAAATTCTCGGACGTTACAATTCATCACCACCATCGTCCCTTTTGTAACTTTCAACACTCCACATGTTGCATTAAACTTTCAACCAACTGCATCTAATGCTCCCAAAGAAATCAAATGCCTTTTCAAATCAGGAACAAGTCTAACATTAGTAAGTGTTCGAACTATGTCATCAATCATCTTAATTTTCATAGTTCCTACTCCAATCGTCTTATAGGTAGCATTATTCCTCATTAAGACAAATCCACCATTAAATGACTCATAAGTGTTAAAGCTAATAATGACTAGAACACATGTGTCATTAACAATTCAAATCTAAAATCCATGAATCATTAAAATAATTCATACATGAAGAGACAGATAACACATTAGCCACAAAATCATCGGGTCGATCCTCCACCAAGCTAGCTTGAGGAGAATAAGCCACATTTTCCTTCTTCTTCTCTTAATTCTCTTTGCGTTTTTATAATCTTTTTCATGTGCCCTGCCTTCTTTCAATAATAGCATTCAATCTTTTTCTTTCCCTTTGACTTGGAGCAATACTTACTTCAATTAAACTCATTGTTCCTAAATCTCCCTCTTCCCCGATTATTTCCTTGAGCCACAAGACCTTCAACTTGCAAATCTTCAAGATTAGGCCTCTTCCTCATCTCATTTGATATGAGAGTAGCCATAACATCTTCCAACTCTATCTTCTCTTTCCTATACTATAATGTTGTTACCATATGTTCATATGAAGGTGGAAGAGATGTCAGAAGTTGTAGTGCATTGTCCTCATCTTTAACCTTAACATCAATACTAAGCAATTGAGAGGTTAATTTGTTGAATGTGTTGAAGTGTTCCAACAAATTTGCCCCTTCTGTCATCCTAAAAGCATACAATTGTTGCTTGAGGAATAACTTGTTTGTAAGAGATTTTGTCATATACAAACTCTTCAATTTTGTCTAAAGTTCCGGAGCTTACTCCCCATAAAAAACATTGTATAACACCTCATCAGCAAGACAAAGACAAATAGTGCTTACCGGCTTCATCTCCAAGTCCTCCCAGTCATCTTCACTCATGCTTTTTGGTTTTTTCGATATTCCATACAATGCTTTTAATAAGCCTATTGTATTAATAGATCCTTAACCCTTCTCTGCCACAAGCTGAAATTATTTTTTCCATCAAAATTTTTAACTTTAAATTTGTTAAACCTCTTTGATGCCATCATGAAAAAAAATTGTTTTAAACCAAAGCTCCAATACCACTTTGTAAAATTTCGACAATGACACAATCCAAATATAAAGCAAAATAATAATAAAAAGTAAATAAAGCAAGACACGAAATTTACGTGGTTCAGAAAGATGCCTATGTCTACAACTGGAGAGAGCATTTTCACTATCACTTAAGAAATATCTAGATAAATTATAAACCTCTCAAACAGCCCCTTGAGAGAACCCCTTTGTATATCCTATTTCTCACCCCTCTCACAAAAAAGAAATCGAGGAAGAGTGTTTTCTCTCTGCCCAACAAAAAGAGAAAGAGAAGAAACTCCTGGAATAAATTTCAACGAGTGTGCAACCAATGGAAATAATGAGGGGATAAACTTTCATAACGGTTTGCCATTATCATTACTTCCGTAAAGTCCAGGAGAGAAAGATCAAAAGAGTCCTGCTGATCCGTGATACTCAAGTCACGTTAACAATTTCAATGTGGAATTTGGGTAAGCTTCCATTGATTCTACCCCAATTTTGGCCGGAATTACCAAAATCCTGGTTGGGTGTAGACGGTGGGCAAAATTTTTAATTTTGCACAAAAGTTGATTCCATGTCATTTCTGGCTGGAATTGCCTTGCGAGTTGATTCTGTCAATTCTGGCTCCTAGCCCCCATTTTGAAAGTAGAAATTATGTTATTTTTTAATTGCTACCTCTCATATGGATTGAGTTTTGAGAACCATGCCATATAGGTAGGGTCCACTTTAAAAGTTCGAAATTACCTACCCATGTGGAATTTTGTTTGATAGAGCTTATTAATACAAGCACAACAGTAACAAGAATGTTCATATTTGAGTTTGGGAGATAGAGTTATATTAATTTAAAGTTTTAGAAATAAGTTTCATGCAATATCCAAATTTATTGTAAATATTTTTATTACCAACTTTAATTCTCATTCAACGGTGAATTAATAGAATTAATTCCGAAAAATTCAACTTCCATTTTTTTTAAAATTTCACCCGTAAATAAATTCTTAGTTTCATAAAATTTTATTACCACACAAGCCCCAACAAGGTGTGTTTAGTGGCTAATTCTAAGAAGCTTTTGGTTGCTAAAAGGTTTTATCCTCGTACCACCACCTTTTTGGATATGCACTTAGATCTCACTATGTCTATCTAGCTAAATTTAGCAAGTTTCTCCTATATGTAAGTTCATTAATGAGTCAAGTTACATTGAGTTTTTAACTATTTCAGTTTGAGCTAAAAAATTTTATTTTGAGTTCGAGTTGAAACTAATTTTCTATACTTGGTGGCCAATATGCATTTTAAAAAAATCACTAAGTATGAACATGGTAAAAAGTCGTCCAATATATTAGGATTAGAAAACAAAATGAACTAGTTTTAGTTGATTTTGTTTTCTCAATCTAGATTATCAATATAGGATGGAAGAAGTAAAGTTCTATAAAAAATAGTTCTAATTCTCACAAGACATATTACCTATTTCCTTTAACAAAAATCCTTAGGCAGTTATACCTAGAAAAAGTGAACATGATATATTTGATGAAAGAAGTTAAAACTTGGCAAACATGATATAACTATATAACTATATATATATATATATATATAACCATAGAACTTTTAAATTTGGACGATTTGATCCATGTTTAATACTATTATTCCCTATTTTACCTCTATTCGACCTATTCTAATCCCCCCAAAAGTCAAAGACTCCCAAACTTGAATTTTCTCGTTTTTGGTATCGTTAGAAAGCTCTCAACGAGCTCTATAAATTGAGATCTTACATGACTATATTTTCACAAATTTTTTTTGCATGCCCACGTTTATAACACACACACACAAATATTTACAATTGTTTACTACAAGAGTATATAAGTTAATATAAAGCTTGTGTGTATAACCAATGATTATTGTAATCCTCAAAACAATGTATTATAACTATAGTATGTAAAAAAATATTTGTTTAATATATAATTTATTTTTTATTTATTTTATTTAATCTATATTTACATGTATAATGCATGTATATTTTTGCTAATTTATATAATGTGACTTTTTTTCTTGAGCTACAAGCCAAGCCAAACACAAGCTTGAGTTGAATGTGAGTCAAGTTGAGCTTCCAAGCTTGCTTTAACACCCCTACCTATATGATTTATTTCAGTGTGGAATTTGGGTAAGATCTTATTGATTCTGCCCTAATTTTGGCCAGAATTACAAACATCATGGTTGGGTGCAAAAGGTGGGCAAAATTTTTAATTCTACCAAAAAGTTGATTTCATGTCATTTCTAGCCAAAATTACCTTGAGAGTTCATTCTATCAATTCTGGCTCCTAGCCCGCATTTTGAAATTAAAAATTATATTATTTTTTAATTGCTACCTCTCATATGGATTGAGCTTTGAGAAGCGTGTCATATATGTATGACCCACTTTGAAAGTTCAAAATTACCTATCTATGTGGGAGTTTTTTTTTATAAGAGTTTATTAATACAAGCACAATAGTTACAAGAGCGTTCATATATGAGTTTGTGAGATAAAGAGTTATGTTAATTTAAAGTTTCAGAAATGGGTTTCTCGTTATATCCAAATTTATTCTAAATTTTTTTATTACCAACTTTAATTCTCATTCAATGGTGAATTAATTCCGAAAAATTCTACTTTCATTTTTTTAAAATTTCACCCCCAAATAACCCTTAGTTTCATAAAATTTTATCACCACACAAGCCCCAGGTGTGTTTTAGTGGTTAATGAGAAAAAAAACTCTTATGTACCTAATCTTAGTAGCCTAGTTATAGCCATTTATATGTCATTATTATATATTAGTTACTGAATTAGTTATTCTTGAAAAGATAGTGATAATGGTACTCAGGCCCTTCATAGTGCGCCTTTCTAGGCTGCTGTTGAGATTGTTAGTTGAGAGTAATTGCGTAAATAGGGTTCCCGTTGTGACCAATAGAAAAAGTCTTTGTTATACTGATTGCATGGGCGGAAATAGGATTCGAGCTGGGCATTGCGGAAATAGGATTCGAGCTGGGCATTCAGACATTTTTTTACCTTATCGGCCCTTGTGGTTTGATTGGAGTTTGTCGAGCCATAGCACAATGCTTCAAGCTTAGTTTGGCTGTGTAAAGTGCCTAACTGAACTGGTGCCCCGCTGTTTAGTGGAAAAGAAACCGTTAAAAAAACCTTTCATGTGGGCATTGGTTAGAGAGAACATGTGGGCTTTACATTTTACATAAAGCTCACTTCACCTTACATGTTCTTTCTAATAAAACCCTCGATAGAGTTTTTTACAGATTCATCTGATAGTTATCATTTTCTTCTTGAAAGGGTGTGATTAGGAGTAGTTAAAGTGCGTTTGTTGCACTGGATTATAAGTGTTGTTCCAAGCATAACATTGAATGAAAAAAAGTTGATGATTTTATGTAAATTAGACAAGATCCATTTGGAGGAGTCGTTCCCATCTAAGAAATGAATAGAAGGTTAGTATAGCTAGGGATGCCACGGGATCGGGTGTTACCAAACCTGAACCATGTACCTAAATCCCAAACCCGGTTGGACTTGACATGGAGCCAACCTGGACCCACCCAATTGCATTTAAAAAAATTATTTTTGTTGAAATTTAAAATCTTAATTATTGAAAAAATATAATATTTCAAATGGCGATTTGGTTTAAATAATTATTATTTAGTACCTGTCATGAAAAATATAAGAGTTATCATCATAAAAAAAGGAAATATAAGAGCTTTTTTTTATTATATCCTAAATTGGTTCATGTCAGGCCGGGTTAACTGGTCAGGTCTGCCTAAGCTTCGAACTGAACCAACTTGATTATTAGGGATTAAATCCCAAACCCAACCTCGGACCATTTAGGCCGGGCTAAAAACTCAACTCAAGTGGCATCCCGTAACAATTGGTGAAGGAAAATTGAAACACAAGAATTACAAAGTAGTCATATTTTTTTGGCAAATACAAAGATGCCATATGCACTTGAGATTACAATCAACATTTCCTATCCTATATACAAAACTGAAAATTGAATATATACTAAAAATACATATCATGAGTATATAAAAAACTAAAAACGTAGTCTACATTCAGAACTTCCTAATTGGTGATGATGAAATCCGACTAGATTTGACTTTGATGGCTCGCCGGTTGGAACTGGTTTTGAGCACCACATAGCGTATACTTAATCCCGGGCACCGTCTTAAGTAGGGCAATCAAGTAGTTAAGAGTTTGATTAAATGGCAACATTAGTTTTAAATCCCGCCTGCCCCTGCATTATGCACACCGAGTTTCATTCGACTGTAAGAAATGCATCAGGCACAGAAAACTTCTTCCATGCTCGAATATAAACGTTTTCCTTATGGTGTTATAGTCGACCCAATTGTTATTAGTAAAATTCATGACAATTTTTACCGCAATGAAGAGGCATAATTCTACCATTTTGGAGTTTTTTATATTTTAAAATGAAATGGAAGGAATTGATGACTCGCAAAAATTAAACTGAATTACAAATAGTACGCAATCCCTAAATATACTACTGCACAATGCATAACACATTTCAGTATATAATAAAAGAATATGGCTATTCAAACCCTATTTTTTATTTATGTGTCCTCCAAAACAAACTGAAAAAATAAATTTTTTTTACTTTCATCTCCCATATTTTTTCTTTCATTTTACTCATACTTCTCTCACTATACTAAACCTCACTCTTTATCCAACTGTGATGACAACATTGACTTCGGCGATTGTAACGGTGACATTAACTCCGGCGATAACTCCGATAGCAAGATCTAGCCTGCACAATTAGTTTGGCCACAACGAATTCAGCTTACGAACCGAATCTGGCTGCGCAGGCCATGCGTGGCCAAATTTGGCTAGCGCCGACAGTGCACGACCGGAATAGTCGCATAAGCCGGTCCAGCTGCGTAGGCCGTGCGCGGCCAGATTTGGCTGTGCATGGCCTGCGCGGCCAGACTGGTAGCGCACAATGCAGGCTTGCGACTAGTCCGACCGTGCAAGCCATGCGAGGCCAAGTTTGGCCGCATCAGCCCTTTGACTGCGGCTGTTGCTAGCCGTGGTCCTAGCCAACAGCCACAATCGGTTGCGACGGCAAAAAAAAGATGTTGACATTATCGCCGGTGCCGGAGATGAAGAAGAAAAAAAAATAAAAAATAATAAAAAAATAAGGTAAAATAAAAGATATAAAAAATTTTAGTTAAAAATGGCGGGTTAAGAGAGTAAATGGGGACACAGAAAAAAACCGGGTGTGTATAGCCACGTTCATAATGAAAACTTTACGAAAGATACTGTTGCACTTCTTGGGCACTAGACAAACATTGTCTAAGCAGATCATGACCACGTATACTAAAATGAACTGCAAGTCATTTATCATGTGTAAAGCATCTTCCCGCATCTGGTTCGCTATTTTTCTTTGTTGATCTTGAGATTGATCTTACTACATCAAAATCCGAGTCAGAGGGCTCACCAACAAATTGTGGAACATTACAAAGAACTTTGATATCGGCAGCAGCAGGCAGAAACAGACCATTTGCATTCTCCCTCTGTAGATAGTTATGGCCAGCACAACAAGCTAACTTGACTTGTGGCAACCGGGTACAACAAAGGTGAAGTCTTAAATAGTTCAGACACCCAGATAACTGCTCTATTTCTATTGTTCAGAAAATAGTACGACGTTTGTTTCTCAGTAGATAATTTTAGTTGCAAGGAGATACAGGGTGAGGTTTTCTTTATCTGAACCTGGCTGCAAGCAATTATGGCTATTATTTTTAAGGAGTGCACGTTCAATGATGAAGCAAATCCTGCAGATTGTCTTGTTTTGTTTCTAACCTACTGAATCACATGACTTGAGCAGACGCGAAAAGATATGATCCCATTTTAGTGTCAATATTTAGCACTTTAGAGAATCTTTATTGTGATTTAAAAAGAAGTTCCTGGTCAAGTACTTCTGTGTTAGAAAAGGAATTTTTCTGTTGCTGCGTGATCTCTACTGTATTATAAGATGGAGAAAATAAGATCCAAAATAATCTTGAATACTAGACATATCGAGACTTAAAAAAAAATCCTATGCATACTTGGTCATTTTATTCTGTCGTTTTTTTTCTTCTTGTCCGTTCAAATTAATATTGACGATATTTTTTTATTCCAAAGAGCCTGCCAAAAAGTCGAGCAGCCAAAGACAAGGACTAACTGTATCACTTACCCAAATGGATGGAGTTATTTATGCGTAGTCTCTGTGATCTGGAGGCAAAGACGAGGAAGTAGGATTTATTAAAAAATGATTAATGTGTTTAGAGAAGGAAGATATATTTAGATATTCAATATCATTTTTCAATTATTATAGTCAGCAATCCAAGGTCTCCTTAGGATAAAGCTGTCCTGTTCATGTGCTGCTGAAAACAACCCGCATGTTGTACTCCCTTCATGTCATATTAATAGCTCTATTTGAAAAAATGGTGGTTTTTATCCTCCTGTTCCCAGCTCATTGTATGTCATTCTAAATGATAAACAAATGATTTACCTGGCGCGCTGGGACTTATGCAGGATAGGTTGAAATGGAAGAGGTACCGGCAACAGATTATGCTCATTATATGATTGTATTGACATTCATAAATAATGTACACAAGGCTTGAGCTTGAAAACAGTATGTACTACACGAATTGCACACAAGTTTTGATCCTAGACACCAGGAATCAAGGATGGAAATTAATATACATATCAATAGATAAAGGTAGCGGCCCAGCCAACCTGTTATCAACATCTTTTTTTCTTTCTTTCTTGAAAATCTGTTTTCAACATCTTATTTTTTTGGTAACTCTGTGTTCAACATCGTGAACAACATCTGAGTTGTTTTAGAATCAATGGGCAACCAAAATCCGACACTTGCTTCCAAAGTAGACATATAATCAGAGGGAGCGTTGCTTGGCATAGGAGTTGACATCGGCCATGTGTCAGATGCCAAACCTTGATGCTTAATGGGATTTTGAAGCAACGGAACAAAATCCCTGGGACTCTGGCATATCTTTGAAGCAACTGGTCCTAATCTGCTAACCGCATCAAAAAAATTATATTACGCCAAAAGATATAAAATAAGACGAACTGATAGATTATGATGGCTTTCTTTTTTAAGAGCAAAAGAAATTAAGACTGCTTGTCGATTACTTTACTAGCTGTTCATTTATTGCTTCGATGAAGATGACCAGAATCTGGACTATTAAGTCTATAATGTGCGGTGTTTTTTTCATGTTTGTGCGTCATCCCATTCGTAGGCCAAAATGATTTAGAGATCGTCGAAGAGAATCTCAACTTGATGAAGAGAAACTACTCGTTGTGGAGGTTGAGGCTCACTCCATGTCATTATTTGTTTTTAAATCTAAATGCAGATGTCATACTTCATGCTTCTAAAAGCAAAAAATATTATTATTTGGTGGGGTGGATTAGTCAATAAGTGCAAAAAAAAAGTGCTCCTTTCCTCAACTTGTTGAAACATATGATGTAAGAATGAATAAGGCCCTTGTACAAAATGAAACAGAAAAGCAGAGAAATTAGATCATGGAAACTTGCAGCAGAACTCTTGAATCTAAGTTCTATATAAAATTTTGATAAATGCAAGGGGACCTACTCTACCACTTTAGGAAAAGACTTTACATCTTTCTCTCTCTCACTCTCTCTTTTTTTTTTTTCTAAAGGGCCTTTACGTCACTTAAAGTGGAGGGTGCCCCTTCTGTTCACGGGTTCTGTCTGATCTTCTTCCTGCTGAAAGCCGCCAGAATAGTCACAGTGCACACCCTTTACGGGGAAATTTTTCCATCCAGTGATGAATATGCAAAGGCAGCCGTTGCCCTTCTGGGCCTGGCAGATATTACTTGGTTATCTAAAAATCCAATACAGACTGAGGCGGTGGCTTCTGGGGGCATAAATGGGTGGCAGCTTGCCTGGTCCAGTAGAGGAAAAAGGATAACGATTCTTAATGAGATTGAGAGAAGTAATCACTTTGCATCTAAAGTAATAAATTGAACAACAGTTACAAAAAATGGGACAACAGTTTTCATACTGGGGTAATGCCCGTTTCTTTTCTCAAAGCATGCATAAACAGCGCCACAGACATCTTGTTGGGACTTGGGAGTGGCCAACCAGCCTGGTGCCTTCTGTCAATGTCAAATTATCTACCAAACCCTCATTAAGATTTAGGCCGCAGTAAATCATCCTGTAACCCCACTTGAGCCCCATGATGATGGGACACATCAGCTCCATCAGTGGTGTTTTTTTATTGGTAATACATTAGTGTCGTTTTGGCTTATGATAATCTTTGGCGCTGAAATTGATTCCTGGTTTTCAACTCAGAGCAGGAGAAGCTGAAACCTAAGAATAAGCAAAATATGTACAGCCAGTGTACAGAATGATAAAAGACAAAGGAGGCAGACCCCTGCAATGCAAGGAAGATCCATTTTGAGGCACCGCCATTTCCTAATTCAACGCCTCGGTCCTCATAAATTAATCAGCTTATGAAGATCTCTGGTCAGGCTTCGCATTTCGATAGGATCCCCTTTCCTTTGCTTTTGCTCCATTCGGGATCAGAGCTTTTGTTTCTTCTCTAGCCATGTGTGCGGATACAAATATGGAATAATAAAAGATTGTCTCCACTCATCTATAGGGGGGCCCTTTTGGCTCCACTGAAAAATCTTACGGCCAAGAAGGACAGTACCATCCATCAGCCACCATCCATGGAGGAATCAATGCCAATTTTTAAAAGAGCGGAAAACGCGGGTAAATGTACATCTATAATACAACACCCAACACAGAGGCGGAGAGAGAGAGAGAGAAAGACTTAGACTTGGAAGGACGGTGCCCCCTCTCAATCTCCTTTAGCTGTATCATTTCAAGGCTGCATGACAATCACCACCCCAACCCAAAGATTATTTATATATGTTCCAGCTTTCCTCCTCTCCAAGCTTCTCTGCAATAGCATTTCTTAAACTTCATGTTTTATCCTATGTATTTACTTGGGAAGTTAATTACATGATTTATGGCACGTTCTTGGACATCATCTTTACATTATAGAATGTTTTTGGCTTCTAGAATATGACTTAGTCTCTCCCAGATTAGTTAAGCTCTACATATACCCAACACCAGAGAGTTATATGGTACACGCCCTTAACAATCTCTTGTTCATTTCTCTTCAATCCTCTGTTTTGGGTCAAAACTTTGGGACTCAGACTATTCCTGTCTTGGCCTCTCTCTCGCTGCTCTGTCTGAGGATCAGAGCAGGCGTCTTCTATACATACGAGCTTCTTGTCATCCAATGGCAGCAGATGATCTAACCATAACAAACAGCAGCCGGAGGTCATGGACATCAACCAGCTTCAGGGAAATCTGGGCAAATCCACCGGATGTTTTCAGAAGAAGTGTATCTGATGATGAAGACGAGGAGGATCTCAAATGGGCAGCATTGGAGAAGCTCCCAACTTATGATCGAATGCGCAAGGGGATTCTCAAGCAGGTGCTCGACAATGGTAAAGTGGTGCACGAGGAGGTTGATGTTTCCAGGCTTGGCATGCAGGACAGGAAGCTTCTCATGGACGGTATCCTCAGAAAAGTGGAAGAGGACAACGAAAGATTTCTTCACAGGCTCCGCGACCGAATTGATAGGTAAGGAACTCATACGAGCTCATCTTTTTTTCTCCAAATGACTTGAAATGTTCACCAGAAAAAGGACCGACCAGTTGAGTATCTTGATCTAGAACATCAATATCCATTTACCTACTTTTTTTTTAAATACGATTTATGTATGTTAACTAGACTGATGGCTTCATAATTTAATTCCTTAAACAGGGTTGGCATAGAGATGCCTAAGATTGAAGTACGGTTTGAGCATTTGTCAGTTCAGGCGGATGCATACGTTGGAAGTAGGGCGCTTCCTACTTTGCTCAATGCTACCATGAACACCATAGAGGTAGCACCTGCCTTCCTTGCCAATTCGCCATCATTGCTCGTGCTATTCTGTTGTGTTAATGAATTTAGGATCTGGTGCCTTTCTTTACGAGGGATATTCATTGAGGATAAGCTGTTAGACTGTAGCTAATGATATTGAGTTTACAGCTATGGCAGTTTGGAGATGATGCCTCCTACGGGTTAAATTTTAGTTTTAATCCATCCCCAATTCCGGGATGAAGTTATGGCCCTTGCACAACACTTTAAGGAGATATCCATGAGTAACCTAAGTAATCATATCTATAGAAGTGTCTTGGTCCGTGTTAGATATATTCCCTCTGTCACATATTAATAGCTATATTTAAAATAATAATAATTTTTATTAAATAGAATAAGTTTATGATACGATACTTGTTTTAAGTACCCGTATGCTTAAATTGAACCAAATGAAGCTATTAATATGAAACAAATTATTTTGTCAAAATATAGCTAATAATTTAAGACTAAGAGAGTATTAGTTATATTTCATTTTTTAAATGAACTAATTTTAGTCTATATTTAAAAAATAAATGTAGCTTTTAATTAGTGACAAAGAGAGTATTTAGTTTGGTGTTTTGATCGTAATAGTTACCATCTTTTTAGGATTCAGCATCAGACACTGCCATTATGGGAACGCTATTTTCTTTGTTGAAATCATTAAGAAGTATCATTAATTACTAACCTCTTTTTGATTCCTTGTCATCCTTTTTCACCAGGGAACTTTTGGGCTAGTTGGGCTTTCTTCAGCTAAAAAAAGGCTTAACACAATGCTTAGTGACGTATCCGGTATTTTGAGACCATCGAGGTATGCTTCTGAAGTTGCATCCCTGTGTATTTCCTGCAAACACCACTTTCTAAGTAGCTGCACTCAGCTTCGTGAAAATAACCAAGTTAACATTGGAGCCCTGTTACGTACATAACTATTACCTCCCATTTACCATTTCTTAACTTCTACCGTTTTACCGTCACATTTCTTTTACTTCAAAAAAAAATTCAGGAAAGGATCGGAATCGATTATCTTTTACTTTCTGCGTCTCATATTAAATGTTTTATTTGTAAAAAGTGAAATTTAAAGAAGGTGAGAAGCATATTCGACCACAAAAAATCAAAACTCTAACTTAAATTTGCACAACTCTAACTAACTTAAATTCTCGTATAGTAAAAAGTTTATTAGAAATTTTCTACTTGTACAAGTATGAGAAATAGGACACTTAAGGTGGGACATTTTTAAAAAAAATAAGACACTTAACATTAGACTGATCGCAGGAGTATCAACTGACAAAAAATCTATTATTAGCTCCAAAAGATGAAAAGCGTTTTTATACCTGAATTGAAGTTTTTTGCCAGAATCCAGATTGTTTCCTTCAAATCGTTTTCCCTCCCCTACCATGTACATCTAGTCCAGGATTTATAATAATGTATTTTTCTGGATCAAGTAGATACACTAACGTTTTTATTTCTATTTTCCGGTGAGTTGTTACATCGAAAGGTTACCATTCCGTGCATGTATGACTGCCCAGTGCTGACCTGTTTTTGCCTAATGATATAATTTATGTTCAGGATGACTCTGCTTTTAGGACCTCCGGGCTCAGGAAAAACAACGCTCTTGCTGGCTCTCAGTGGCAAGCTAGATAAAAATCTGCAGGTCTCTCTCCCTCTCAAAAGTCAAGATGACAAAACATTTGGTTTCAGAACTTTGGTTTAACTGTCCTTTTGGTTACCAGGTAAAAGGAAAGATTACTTATTGTGGTCGGGAATTGTCAGAGTTCGTTCCCCAGAGGACGTGTGCCTACATAAGCCAACACGATCTTCACAACGCCGAGCTGACTGTGAAAGAAACCTTGGACTTCTCTGGCCGTTGCATGGGTGTTGGTACGAGGTATGAAATGCTGTCGGAACTGTCACGGCGTGAGAAGGACGGGGGAATCAAGCCGGACCCGGAAATTGATGCATTCATGAAGGCAATTGCATTAGAAGGCCAGGAAACCAACTTGACCACTGATTATATCCTCAAGGTTCATTTTTTTCTTATTTTTATGGGGTGTGCAAATTATACCATGTCGCAGTTACATACTAATATAATCTTCGGCATTCCATGCCTTAAATAATCCAACTTATGTGGGCAGCTGCTTGGTTTGGATATCTGCGGTGATGTCTTAGTGGGCAATGAGATGAGAAGAGGGATATCTGGTGGGCAGAAGAAACGTGTGACCACTGGTAATGTGCATTTAATATTTAAGCTTATTTTTATAATATATTAATAGAAAGAGATAACCTTTAAATTTTAAAAGTTTTAAAATAAATAGGATGTTTGTGCTTCATTATTTATAAAGAGAGAGAGAGATATTATTAGTGATGTGTTACGTAGAAATAATACGGGGATGGTAAAATAAAAAAATAACGTTAAAAGTTTTGTGTTACAGGCAAGTCCTAAATAGGCTTAAAAGGCAAATTTTGTAAGACTGCTATTAGGCTCTCTCGCATGGTGCATAATGTTAGTCACAAAGAAAAGTTATATAAATGTAGTTAAAACGAGAATGTTAAGATGAATGTGTAAAATAACAAAAAAAAATTTGATTAGAAATAAATATATACATAAGAACTTAGAGGTAACATTTATAAATAAGAAGTTTCGAGAATATAAGTTTCGTTGGTAAAAGCATGTATTAACCAATAAATGATGTTATAAGATAGAGGGAGGCATAAAAGAATTTAAATTAAATTAATAAAGAATACACTTTTACAACAGAGTTGCACAAATAGGTTATAACGGAGGGGTAACATCGATGTAGGCGACTCTAAATTGTTAAGAAAAAGCGTTAATTAATTATTATTATCTTACTATTATATTTGTAAAAAGCTTTCTCTTTTTGGGGCCATTGTGCAGGGGAGATGCTAGTAGGACCTGCAAGAGCTCTCTTCATGGATGAGATCTCCACAGGTCTGGATAGCTCTACGACCTTTCAGATCATCAAGTACATGAGACAGATTGTTCATGTGATGGATGGGACCATGATCATATCTCTTCTGCAGCCTGCACCCGAGACCTTCAACCTGTTCGACGACATTATTCTCTTAGCAGAGGGTCAGATTGTCTATCAGGGCCCCCGAGAGGACATCCTTGATTTTTTTGAGTTCATGGGCTTCAGATGTCCGGAGAGGAAGGGAGTTGCAGACTTCTTGCAGGAAGTCACTTCCAAGAAGGACCAAGAGCAATACTGGTTTGATAAAAGCAAACCATACTGCTATATAACTGTCTCACAATTTGCTCAGGCCTTCAACTCTTTCTCCGTCGGAAGGCAGCTCAATGAACGACTTGGAACTCCCTACGACAAGCCTCAAGCCCACCCTGCTGCTTTAGCAACCAAAAAGTACGGCATCTCTAACTGGGAGCTCTTCAAGGCCTGCTTTGCAAGAGAATGGCTTCTGATGAAGCGCAATTCATTTGTGTACATATTCAAGACTACCCAGATAACGATCATGTCCACCATCACCGTGACCGTTTTCTTAAGGACAGAGATGGGTCACAGGACAATTGCCGATGCTGGGAAGTATTTTGGAGCTCTTTTTTTCGGCTTAGTGAATGTGATGTTCAACGGCATGGCGGAGATGGCCATGACTGTCTTCAGGCTTCCTGTGTTTTATAAGCAGAGAGATTTCATGTTTTACCCACCATGGGCCTTTGGACTGCCCATTTGGATCCTTCGCATCCCACTTTCGTTCCTGGAGTCTGGAATTTGGATTACCCTTACCTATTATGGGGTTGGTTTTGCCCCAGACGCCACCCGGTAAACTTGTAGTAGACTACGCCCAACCTTCCGCAGTTTGTATTTCGCACCAGTCTGAAGTTTTTGATTTGTTGTCTGTCTTGTTGCAGGTTCTTTCGACAGTTTTTGGCATTATTTTGTACACATCAAATGGCGCTCTCACTCTTTCGCTTCATTGCTGCAGCCGGAAGAAGTATGGTTATAGCAAATACATTCGGAACTTGTTTTCTGTTGCTGATTTTTGTTTTTGGAGGCTTTGTCATTGCTAAAGGTTACTCTCTCTCTCCCTCTGTCTCAGTCTCTCTCAAAATAAAATATACTGTATATTTCTGCTGCTCTTTTAATTCCTATTCGTTCTTGAATCATCAGTTCGTGGTTGGGTCACAGTTTTGGCCTGATTATGTTCATGTCCTCTCATGCAATAATATTTAAGATGCTACTATAATTAGACTGTTATTGCTCTCTACTCTGGCAGATGATATTCAACCATGGTGGATATGGGCATACTGGGTCTCCCCTATGATGTATGGACAGAATGCTATAGCTATTAACGAATATCTTGATGAACGCTGGAATACAGTGAGTTCCAAGCTTTTATATTTCATCTTGGTTAAAACTTCCACACATGAAAAAATAATTGGCCTGCTTTCACACATGAAAAAAGACCTGCATGCTTAAGATTGACTTCATACTGTAGCCCAACGCCGACCGCAAAATTGATGCTCCGACAATTGGACAAGCCATTTTGAAGTCCCGAAGCTTGTTCGTTGAGGAGCACTGGTATTGGATTTCAATAGGCGCCCTCATTGGTTTTTCTCTTTTATTCAACCTTTGCTTCATTGCCGCTTTAACTTATTTAAATCGTAAGGCATCGTTTCCTCATTAATTATTTTATTGATCCAATTTCAAAGAGGTCCATACACACGAAATCATCTATAATCCATTGCCTTGCAGCTTTGGGCAACTCGAGAGCGGTATTTGTGGACAAAGTTGATGATAGAAACGATACAAAGAAGCCCTCCTCTAGACAGGAACAAAAAAATGCAGAAATTATTAACTCGTCAACTAGTTCTACAGTTGGAGGTTTGTACCTCTGCACCTTCAGTGTCTTATTTTCTTAAATATTAATTTCACTAAGATCTCAAGATAGACATTTTTTGCTGACAGATCTAAAGATAAACATGTGTGCATACTCCACTTAATTATCATTTTAGTTCATTTTGAAAAACCAAATACAGCTATTAATGTGGGACGAAGGGAGTATAAAACTGACGAATATCATATTGGGTGCTACGCAGGTGCTACTGATGCCAAAGCTACAATTAGCAGAGGAATGATCCTTCCTTTCCAGCCTCTTTCTCTGGCATTTGATCACATAAACTATTATGTCAACATGCCCGCTGTAAGTTAAATTGCCCAACTCTCGACTACCTGCATTCCCACTTTTTCCGTTGTTTTCGTTTTTCAGTCTGTTCAGATAAAAATTTATCTTCTTCGTGGTCTGGGCACACTTCAAAATTTTACTGGCTACTGGCAGTTCTGTCTTTCATTAGCAGTACAATTTCAACTCACCATATTTAACTTAAACCCACGCAACAGTTTCAATGCAATTTGCACTTCATTTGTTTTCAAGATAACCACGCACTAAATTGTTTTCATGATGAAGTTGAAAATAAAAAGTCCAAACATTTTGTTTTTTCAACCTTCCCATTCAGGAAATGAAGTCTCAGGGGTACGGGGAAAGTCGTCTACAACTACTCCGTGATGTTAGTGGTGCTTTCAGGCCTGGCGTCTTAACAGCACTGGTGGGCGTTAGTGGAGCTGGAAAGACCACTTTGATGGACGTTCTAGCTGGTCGGAAGACCGGAGGTTACATTGAAGGGAGCATCAGCATTTCAGGGTACCCTAAAAACCAATCCACATTTGCCAGGGTCAGTGGATATTGTGAGCAGACCGACATACACTCACCACATGTGACTGTCTACGAGTCCTTGGTATACTCAGCCTGGCTTCGTCTTGCTCCTGAAGTAAATCCAGAAACAAGAAAGGTTAGCCAATTGATACATTGAAGGTTGCTCATTTTCGGGAACTAATCCAGGAATGAATGGGGAATGGAAAGGCAGAGGAAGTCTAGAACTCTAGGCGTATGTAAGGTTGCACTTGGTATTACTGTTAGGTGCTTAACAAGTTTATATTTCTACGTGAATTATGAACATTTATACTGCTTTTGATGTAGATGTTTGTGGAGGAAGTCATGGAGCTGGTTGAGCTTAGTCAGTTGAGGGATGCTCTTGTGGGGCTTCCTGGGGTAGATGGGCTTTCAACTGAACAAAGAAAACGGCTTACAATTGCTGTTGAGTTAGTTGCAAACCCATCTATTATCTTCATGGATGAGCCAACATCGGGGCTTGACGCTCGATCCGCAGCAATTGTCATGAGGACAGTGAGGAACACGGTAGATACAGGTCGGACTGTTGTCTGCACAATTCACCAACCAAGCATTGATATATTTGAAGGTTTTGATGATGTGGGTACTGGTTAAATGATAGTGCTTGTTATTTTTCAGCTTAGTCTTATCATGGTAATTGTTGCGATCATTTATAGTATTTTCTTGCTTTTCTATGCACAGCTTCTCCTGATGAAGAGAGGAGGACAAGTCATTTATGCAGGCTCCCTCGGTCATCATTCTCACAAGCTCATAGAGTATTTTCAAGTGAGTTCTCTTTTCTTTTGAGGTTTTCATGTCGCACAATTGACCAAGTTTCTTTGAAATCGGTATATACACTGAATATCATATCGGTGCTAGATAAGAAACATGGGTAAAGTGCAAGGTTTAAGATAATGCAGTACCCAAGAATGAGTGACCTTTCTTGGATCACAATTGTAGCTTCCAGTGACAAGAAATTGACAGAAAACCATGTTAGGATATTATATGCACCCATGTTTATGTATAATTTTGCAAAGTACGACTGTTCTGTGGTATCCTGCCACCCAAAATTTGTACTAAAACCTATATTAAGATCAGTTGCCACATAACAAATGTAATCATTATTTTCGCCTGTAGAAATCAAGTACTAAATATTGCGTTGCAGGCAATTCCAGGGGTACCCAAAATTGGAGATGGTTATAATCCTGCAACATGGATGCTGGAGGTCAGTTCCCCTTCCGTCGAGGCTCACCTAGGTCTTGATTTCGCAGAACTATATTCCAAATCTTCACTTTATCAGTAAGCGTATTTCTTTAACAATGATCCGAATTATTTTCTCCTGAATAATGTCCGTTATGCTTCTTATCAAATCCATCTTCCTCTTAACATCTTTCAGGATGAATGAGGAACTTATCAAGCAGCTGAGCACTGCAGCACCTGGCTCCAAGGATCTTCACTTCGAATCTAAATACTCCCAAAACTTTTGGAATCAATATAAGGCCTGTTTTTGGAAGCAACACTGGTCCTATTGGAGAAACCCACCATACAATGCTATCCGTTTCTTCATGACAATTGTTATCGGCATTTTGTTTGGTACCATCTTCTGGAACAGTGCACAGAAAACGTAAGCGTTTATATACCCGTTGCTGACACTTTGGTAATTTGATAAAGAATTACTTGCCTTTCAGTTCTATAGTTATTACTAGAAGCCTTAACCTAAACTTCTTTTCACGAGTATTACTAACAGAAAGAAGCAACAAGATCTGCTGAATTTGTTGGGAGCCATCTATGCTTCTATTCTCTTCCTTGGAGTTACAAATGCTTCTGCAGTGCAGCCCGTCGTATCAATTGAGAGAACTGTCTTCTACCGTGAAAGAGCTGCTGGGATGTACTCAGCCCTTCCGTATGCATTTGCACAAGTAATTCTACCGTGAATCCGAAATTCTTATAGAACTTTTTCGTAGCTGACCTGATTTATGCAAAACATAGTACTCCACTTAGAATTAAAATTCTAGAACCTCGAGAATGACCTTGTCAAATGTATAATATGTAGAGGACTGCAACAACTCCTATCTATTCTGGTTCTCAGTCTCTAGTTGTAAAACAAGTCTGTTTCGTTTCCCTTTCTTGTTTTGTTAATTGGTTGTTTGACAAATGAAACTTTTTGAGTCTTCACACAGCAAATGAACTGGAAGGCCGATGCCTGAAAATCTTTTGGTCCTGCAGGTGAGCATTGAAATAGTGTACACAGCAGTGCAGACTCTGATCTATTCTCTTCTGCTTTTCTCTATGATGAATTTTACTTGGCAAGCGGACAAATTCTTATGGTTCTTCTACTTCATGTTCATGTGCTTTATCTATTTTACTCTATATGGAATGATGGTGGTCTCACTGACGCCAGGCCACCAGGTTGCTGCCATTTGCATGTCCTTCTTTTTTTCCTTTTGGAATCTCTTCTGCGGTTTTCTCATTCCAAGGCCGGTATGTGCTCTGCTTAACACCCCTAATTATTGCTGTCACTTATCTTAAACAATCTTGTCTTAACTTAATTGGAGGACATTCCTTCAATATCATCAAACTTTCATTACCACTGTTAATAATGGCTTAAAGCCTCTCAAACCAACGGCAACATTGCTGCAGGCGATTCCAATATGGTGGAGATGGTATTACTGGGCCAATCCTATTGCCTGGACAATCTATGGCGTTGTAGTATCACAGGTTGGCAACAACCATCATACCTTAGAGATACCGGGGGAGCCGAGCAAGCCTCTGAATGTTTTTCTCAAGGATAATTTTGGATTTGAGCACAGCTTCCTTGGGGCTGTTGCTGGTGCTCACCTTGGGTTTGTTTTAATCTTTTTCTTCGTCTTTGCTTATGGCATCAAGTTCCTCAATTTCCAAAAGAGATGACACGGATGATGGTGGAGCATTGAGAAAAGCGCTTTTTCTCAATTTTTTTGTCTAATGATATAATTTGTGAGATAAACGATTTCTCTTTGCTGTAAAATATGGGCAACATGCACATTATCACAGCTAGTCTGTCAAACTAAACGTATTAGCTTGTCATTTATAGTAGAAAAAAGTTTTTTTGAAGCACCCAACAGCAAGTTGGAATGTGTGAGTGTATGGGTTCCATTGTGCATGCATTTGCCTGTCAGAGGTGTTTTTTTCAATTCTCCAGTCAGAGACGTTGATAATAATGCTGTAGGGCTTCAAAATGCAAACTCTATCTTCCATCCACAGTAAAGTGCAGTATGAAAGAAAATGGACGATGTGGAATTATTCAAAGACAAATAGCAGATCCAGCTTATTGCCAAATATGAGTAAAATCATATGACACGCGCGGCCTGCCAAGGTACTAAAAACAAAATAAACAAAATTGAAGGCCCATTAAAATGGGAAAAAATAATCTTAAAGATTTGTGTCAGAAGTGCGCACCAACCAACTCCTCTTTACTACTTTCAAAACAGCTACCAACGAGCCTCTGCTCCAACGGCTAAGAGCATTCAATCCGCACTTGATGATTCATTGACAAAAAAGCTATCCTCCGCAACATATATATAAGGATAACAATTAACTCAGAAAGAAGATTTGAGAAAGTGGATTATCCTTGTCAAACGTTAAAACGTAAGGTCTTTGGGATCCTCAATAATTTTAGCAAGAGTCTGCAAGAAGGCAGCAAGGTCTGCGCCATATATTACCCGATGGTCTCCAGTGACATTCACCTGAAGGAAGCAATCATTGGGGGTTCAAACTTATGAAACTGAAATGTAATAACTCAGACACAGATGCAATATAATTGAAGAAGAAATGAAAAGGAGCGAGGATGAATAAGAAAAATTAAAATTATTTCATACCTGCATCTGATTTTTCATACCAATGCGACCATCTTTGGTAGCAACAACTGTGGGTTGAGATGCTCCAACAGCCATAATTGCACCCTGAGGACAATTAAATTAAGAGGATTCAGATGCCATGACATTCTTCAAGACTAAACCAACGATACTACTCTTATGCTGCTCAAGAACTTGTGAAAATGACAAAGCAAAACCAATGTACAAATAACACTTAACAAAATGCAGTTACCATGTGTTCCATCAAAAGGCTGCCCATTTAATTTGCGCACAAGATGCAAAGATAGCTATGAAAAAATCTTATACTGATTAATAAAAGTACTTACAGTTCCAGGAGGCAAAATTGCATCAAAGCGGTCAACACCAAACATCCCAAGGTTTGAAAGTGTGAACGTGCCTATAAAAAAAACAATTACACACAGCATTTGACATAATTGAGACTAACAGAAGTAGATGATCAATCTTCCACACTCCAGCACTGAAGAAACATAAATTACTCAGGAAGTATTTTTGGATTAGAAGAAGTATGTGACAAAGTTTACGTAGCTAGTTTATAGATTTGGAAAACTGAATTAGGAAGTAAGTTCTATTTAGATAATTGCGTTCTTAAAAGTGTTATTAGTTGAAAGTGCATGTACCCTATGGGTAGAAGCAGGTTGGAGATTAATAAACCTAGGCTTTCTTCATTTTTCTTCCCGCTCTATTTTTTTGCTAGGTTCCCACATTTTTTATTTTTGTCCAGCCTTCTACAGTAAATTTCTTCATCCTTCTCTTTTCTGGTTTTTTCACTCCTTATCACACCTCTTTTCTTGCCTCTTGGCCAATCCCCTCCTCCCTGCATCTTTCTTCTTCTCCTCCTTGGTGTCTTCCTCAAAATTTTCTTCCAAGTCCTTTTTCAGAACCCACACAGATTCTTCAAAGCTTATGTAATGCACAATTTTGAATCAGAAACTTCAAATCCATCCTCCATTTTCTGAAACATGATCTCCTTCCTCAGGTTTTTCACCTTAGAATCAACTCTTAACCACAAGTTGAACTCCTCCAAAGTCCATTGACAATTCTGAACTTTCCAAACAACAGAGATGACCTTGTTTTTCCATTTCCTGAAACTAATCATCACTTCATATACTTAAAATTCCCTCACATCGTGTTCAACTTAATGTGGCTAATCTCCAACTTGAAAACCTTAAGCCATGCCGAGTCAGGTCCAACCGAGCCAAAACCCTTAATCCGAGCCCACCCCTGATTAGACCGAGATACCCTTCAACTTTTCTTGAATATACCCCCTCCATCCCACATTAATAGCTCCATTTAGTTTTTTAAACTGAACTAATTTCAGTTCATTTTGAAAAACTAAATGGAGCCAATCAGTTCATTTTGAAAAACTAAATGGAGCTAATCAGTTCATTTTGAAAAACTAAATGGAGCTAATCAGTTCATTTTGAAAAACTAAATGGAGTTATTAATGTGGGACAGAGGTAAATTAGTTCATTTTGAAAAACGAAATGGAGCTATTAATATGGGCCAGCGGGAGTATTATTTTTTTTTCCTATTTATTAACCGAATTCTATCAAGCACTGTTTCCATGGTTATACCCATGCATATATTCATAGTTAGAAACCTACATATCAAAACTAACATGGCTAATTTATTTTGATTTTGAGGAAATTAAGGAGAGATAGAGAGGGTATTTTCAACCGCTATTGAATGAAGATTATGGTGGTGGTTTTGATATTGAGTCTAGTCCCGTTAAAGATATAACTTATTTTAGAATATTTACAGTAGAAGAGGTAGAAATTGCCTTGAAGAAGATGGAGAAAAGTAAAACATTAGGACCTGATGGAATTCTTATTGAAGTATGGAAGTGCCTTAAGGGTGTTGGCTTAACTTGTTTGAATAAATTGTTTAACAATATTTTAAAATCAAGGAGGATGACAGGGGCACGGAGGAGAAGCACCCTTATACCTCTATATAAAAATAAAGGGGACATCCAAAGTTGTACAAACAATAAGGGTATAAAATTTATGAGTTATACTATAAAGTAATGGGAGAGAGTAGTTTGAAGGACACTTGCGAAAAGTAACTAAGGCAACTGAGAACCAATTTGGTTTTATGCCAGAGAGATTAACAATCGAGGCTATCATCTTGTTACGATAATTAGTTGAGAAGTATAAGAATAGAAAACAAAACCTCTATATGACCTTTATTGATTTGAAAAAAGCTTATTATAAAGTGCCTCGAGAGCTTATTTGGAGTGTTTTGAAGAAAAAAAGAGTTATAAGAGGTTACATTGATATTATTAAGATATATACAATGGGGTAGTGGCTAGTGTACGAACAATTAAGGGAGAAACTAAGGAGTTCCTAGTCCCAGTTGGTCTATATTAAGAGTTAACCTTAAGCTTTCATCTTTTTACTTTACTTTTGGATGAAGTAACTCCACATCTATATGATAGGATACCTTGGTGCCGATTTTTTGCAAATGATGTAATTTTAGTTGACAAGACCTTAGTAAGGTTAAATGCCAAAATAGAACTCTAGAGGGAATTTAGAATCAAAAAGTTTTAAAATAACGGAGTATACGGAGTTTAACTTTAAGGATAATAGAACTATAAGTATAACTGTAGTTGAAATAGATAGGCAAGAAGTGCCAAGATGTGAGCAATTCTAATATTTAGGCTCCATTATCCACAAAGAGGGAGATACTACTAGTGATGTGGTACGTAAGATTAATGTGGGCAGGGTAAAATAAAAGGCAGCATCAGGAGTTTTGTGTGATAGGTGAGTCACAAAAAGGCTTGAAGGTAAGTTCTATAGGATAACTATTAGGCTCTTAATACTCTATAGAGTAGAATGTTAGGCACGAAAGAAAAGCCATATAGATAAACTGAATGTAGTTGAAATGTTAAGGTGGATGTGTGGAATAACCAAGAAAGATAAGATTAAAAATAAATATATACGTGAAAACTTAGAGGTAGCACCTTTAGAGGAGAAGCTGAGAAAGTGTAAGTTGCATTGGTATAGGCATGTATAAAAAAGGCCAATGTATGCCCCGATAAGAAGGTTGGAAGGGTTTTACGTTAATGATATAAAAAAAAGAAAAAGGAGACCTAAGAGAACTTGAATAGAATTAATAAGGAAGAATATAACTTTGCTATCTCTTACAAAAATGTTCGAACAAAATACACTAGACTAGAGGTGTAAGATCCATGTTGCCAACACCAAATTGTTAGGAAAGGGCACTATTTAATTATGATTATGATTGTTGAACCGTAAGCAGGGATAACATGGCTAATTTATACAAGACTCCACAGGTAAAGTTTATAATATAAGACTGGAACTCCAAGCTACTTTTATGAAAACATAAGCCCAATTCCCAGACTGACTGCAACCCCGGCAAGTGATTGGAAAAAGGCCACAAGAGGTGGCCAGAAAACAGAGAACTATTAGGAAGTATAGAACAGAGAAAACCTGTAGTATATTCATGCGGCTGCAGCTGCTTTGCGCGAGCCTTATCAACCAACTCTTTCCATTTTCTCGACAGTGAATAAATGTCAACCTAACACAAGTGTAATTGAGGCACTGTTATTTATGAGGAAGCAAAATTACACTCGAAGCATATAAATAAGTAGGAAAGAAAATAGAAATGACCTTATCGGCATCCTGGAGAACAGGAGTTATCAACCCACCATCCATGGCCACTGCCACTGCAATATTGATGCTACTGTTAAAAGTGAAGCTCTTACCATCTCTACAACTAGAATTCACAACTGGGTGCTGAACCAGTGCCATAGCCGTTGCCTTTGCCAGCAATGCCGTCATCGTCACTCCTTTAGACTTTATCTAGATTTTTTGGCATCCACGAAGGAGTCAAAATAAACTCATAAAAGTTGAAAATTCTCTCAAAAATGTCCACCATAAGAAAAAGGAGAAAAAAACAAACCTTTTTATACAATTGATCGAGGGCATCGGTGGTAATAGTGTACCCAACCCTGAATGTTGGCACGGCGAGGCTGTCCACCATGTTGCGGCTTACTGCATTTTGCATTGTGGTGAAGGAAACCACACTGCCCAGCTCGATTCCTGGAGAAGAAACGGGAACCTTGGCCGGGGAGGAATCAGTAGGCGGGATCGCTCTCTGGCTCACTGGTTGAGCGGCTGCCGCCGCGGCAGCAGCTTCTACGTCCTTGGCGACAATTCTTCCAATCGGCCCGCTTCCGATTATAGATGCGAGCTCCACTTTCAACTCCTTGGCAAGCTTCTTCGCGTATGGGGTAGCCACGATACGTTGGCCGTCACCTGATGCCGGATGTGTCGAAGGATCAGGAATGGAAGAAGCCATCGACGAAGAAGCCGGAAGGGGGGACTCCGACGGAGGGGGCGGAGGAAGGAGGGGAGAATCTGGGGTATCGAGGGATTTTCCAGCAACAGGGGCTGCCGGTGGGGAAGCGGCTGTGGAGACACCTGCAGCCTTCGATTTGGCCTCGGCAATCTCGTCCTCGGTCTCCGCAAGGAGGGCGATGGCAGAGCCGACGGGGGCGACACCGCCTTCCTCGACCATAATGGCAGCCAGGTAGCCATCGTAGAAGGTCTCGACGTCCATGTCGGCCTTGTCGGATTCGACAACGACGACGCTCTCGCCCTTGGAGAGCTTCTCGCCCTCGGCCTTGACCCAGGAGACGATCTTCCCCTCGGTCATGGTGGACGAGAGCGCCGGCATGAAAATCTCCCGGATCTTGGAGCGAATTGGGGTTCTGCCCGGGGCCGCCCTGGAGGCGGATGTGAGGGAGGCAGGCGATTGCTTTCGGAGGCCGGAGGTGGACGGGAGGAAGGAGGTGTTGATCTGCACCACGCCCGCCATCTGTTCGACGAAAATGCAAGAAGCAGCTGCCAACCAATTACACTAGCAAGCAGTAGGAGGAAGAGAGAGCTTCTTCGCCTCCGCTCTGGTCTTATTATGGACCGCGTAAGGCGTCCCGTCTCCTCCTCGACCGCATCGAAGGCAGGCGGAGGCTTCAACCACCTTACCGGTGACCTTTTACATTCTCCCCCCCACATTTTTCCCAGTCCACTTTCTTTCTACACAGGCATAAAACCTCCTCGTTGATGGGTCCCATATTACTTGCGTACTTGCTTGTCGGTCCGGAGTCCTGACCCAACAATTTTGTTTTGTTTTAAATTTGTATACGAGTACGTAACAAGAAAATGTCCTGCGAATATCACTACCGGGGCCGACTGAACAAACTACCGTCCGCTCTCATTTCTCCGATTTTTGAGCTTTGTTCATGGAAAGCTGAGCGATCGTGCCACTGCCATCGACACCAGAATCGTACGAACGAGACGTGGGAGAGAGAGAGAGAGGGAGGGAGTGAGGAAGATCGAATTTGATTCTTTGAATCCCTAACAATGGAATGGAAGGGAGGCGGCGAGGAGGAGAGGATCGTGGTCTGCGTGGGGGACGTCCATGGCTACCACTCCAAGCTGCGATCTTTGTGGTCCGAACTTCAGTTACTAATCCCTCCCCCGGCCTTTCAGACCGCCCGCGTCATCTTTCTCGGCGACTACTGCGACCGCGGGCCCGATTCCCGGCTAGTTCTGGACTTCCTCATCTCCCTCCCCTCTCAGTACCCGGGCCAGACCCACGTCTTTCTGTGCGGGAACCACGACTTCGGCTTTGCGGCCTTTGTAGGAGCCCTCCCGTCCCCGCCTGACGGCTCGCCTTTCTCGGCTACCTGGGCTGAGTACCAGGTGAACGAGGAGAGGGAGGGGTGGTTCAAGGGAACTGGGTACGAGGAGATGCATGTGCAAGGGCGGAGGTGGGGAGGTCGGATCAAGGTCAAGTACAACCCAACGAAGGGGATGGACTACAAGGGTTCCATCTACGACGCAGGTCCGACGTTTGAATCCTATGGGGTCTCTCATGGGTCGCCTGGTGAGCCCGCCTTCAAATTTCCTTTTATCGCTCTTTTTTCCACTACCTTTTGTAATACGTCTTTCTGCGAGCATGTACGAAAGTTGATTGCCTAGTTTAACTGCATCCCGGCAGTGGCTTTCCAGGTTCTATTGTGGGATATGTGATGATTGATATGGTGTAAAAGCTTTTATCTGTTTTCTTCTATACTTGGAGATTGTAAGTTATGGATTTCCACATTCGTAGTATCTTGTGGGTTTTCCTAGTGATGTGTGTTTTTCTTAAGTTATGAGCTTCATTCTAATACAGGCGCGAGCTTGTCTTGTGTTTTCCATCTTCGTGACAATTTGTTTTCATTTTAAGCTACTGAACATCTAACAGTTTCAATTTTTTTATTAAAAACAGGAGCTGAGGCTGTTCTCATACCATATATCCGCTGAATTATTATAACATAGTTTCAGTATTTATGGGTGAATTTTTATTTGGTACAATTTTTTTTAAAATAAAATAAAATAGGTGCATTTTGGTGATATGCCACGGTTTTCAGCTTCTTTCTTGGCCATTTGACATGTGCGTCTTCTTGCATGATTTGGCTGCAGAGCTGGCCAAAGCAGTCCCTGAGGAGCACAAGAAGTTTCTTGCAAGTTTGGTGTGGATCCATGAAGAGGTACCGGTGATGAATTCAAATCCTAAGATGGTGATTATGGTCCGTGGGTTCTAGTGGACCTTTTATTCCGAGAACTTATTGTCAAGCTCTGATTGCCTTTGGGAATAATGCAGGACAATGTATGCATTGAAGATTCAGAAGGAAGGCGCCTATGCAAACTTTTTGCGGTTCATGCAGGGCTGGAGAATACCAAAGGAGTAGAGGAACAAATGAAACAACTTAAAACTAGAGACACCAGCATACCAAAGGTAGAAGCTCTTAGTGGAAGGAGAAATGTATGGGACATTCCAAAGGTAATATTTGTGTCATTACTCCTCTCATTCTGGGCTTTTTGTGCAATTTAATAATCGTATTGACAGAAAGGGAAAGGCCACAATTGGCTGCAAACTGACTGGTTCTTAGAACTGTTTACATAAAAAAAGAGCATTTTTGAATTGGGACTTTAATTGGCTGCTGTATTGTTGCTATTGTCACTTTCTATTTCTACATTCTTCTAATGTATGTGATGCAATTAACTTAAATTGCAGTATACACCGCATTTTTTAATTTGAAAACTCCAATTTTGATGGAAAATTAGTGCTAATTTAGGACTGAACAACCATTTTTCAAAAGAAAAATAACAATCAAATAAATTAAGTGAGCCCAAATAACTAATAACTTGCCAGGAATGGTAAATAGGCAAATAGATTTTGTTTTTATTTAAATTGCTTCCCATGATATCCATAATTTCATCTTGTGTACAACATTAACCATGAACTACAAGTTTGTATTTTGACGTTCAAAGACATTCAAGAGCAGCGGGCAATTGTTTTGTCACTATTATTGAGCTAATTTTCTTGAGAAAGAATGTTTCATAAGGTACATTTAGTAAAATAATATAAGCTGTTTTACTAATCAAATTCACCAAGCTCCAAGACTATGCCCCTAAAATAAACTTCAGCACTCAATTGGGCCACCATTTCTATCTTTCTGTTCTTTTCTTTTCTTTCCTTTTTTTTTGGCGTTTTAAGGCCATGGTAAAAAGAAAGCATTGGTTCATCTCTGCACATGAGCCTATGAAATGGGAACAAAAATTAAGAAATAATAATATTCCTATTATAAATAATGAAGTTCCTAAGACAACATATAATGTCTTGTTAGTTTAGCTAATACCAACAATATGATACTCCTATTTCTTTTACATTTTTTTGAACATGACATTAACAATATTATTAATTATCTGCACAGAATACTTATTTTATCATTCCTATTAAAATCACTCTATGAGCAGTTTCTGATGTGATTTGAGTCTTCTGTTTTTATTGAAGTGAAGAGACCTCTATAATCTCTTGAGAACATTCTGTTGTAGGTTTATTTTACCTTCAACAAATATGTCATCAACATTCAATTACTATACAGTGAAACCAGTAGTACCAGTCCAAGGGAAGCATTTTTAATGCTTTACTCTGACAATGAGCCTAGCGTAAAGAACGGATGGGAGCCTTGATATTTGAGATTGACAGCGCAAATGCTAGCGCACTTTAGTGCTACTACCACTAGTGTTAATGTGCGCTAGTGTGTGCGTTGTTGATCTAATGGATGAAGGGCTCCCATTCTTTCCTTACACTAGGCTCATTGTCAGAGTGAAGCATCAAAAACACTTCCCAATCCAAGACCATGGCACAAGATTTCATTAGAATCCCAACTTTAAAATGAATATACCAAATTACTTGTATCAACGCTTGGATGCTTGTTACAAACTTCAAATGCCTTATTTAGCAGATTATTTAGATATTCTCGACCAAATGACACTTCATGTGTATAATTTCTCGGGCTGCAGATTAAGAACTATTGCCATGCACAGTATAATATAGGCAAAATTTTCAAGTGAACTATAGGATGGCAATCTCTTGAAATTTCTAACTAGAAGATAGAATATATGATATACTTGAGGACTGAGATTGCACATTTGTATGTCTGCTGCCTTCTCAAACGAATATATTTGAGAAAGGGTTTGATGTGAGAGATCAAATGACAATTGAAAATCATTGGTGCAGAACTATAAAATATGATGCTGATTCAAGTATGTCATTTATTGAACTGATCGATTGCCAAGTTCATATTGTTGAAATAAGGAATATGATGTCAATTGTTAGCAAAATCAGCACTTCAGAGCAGAGGAAATCTGTTTGCCTTCTAAATTTATATTTTTCATTATGCCATGAATTGTATTAGATTTCCTTGAGCTTTTTTTAGGCATCAGTATTTGATGTGCGTGAAGCTATTGCATTGATTATTAATTAATTCTTATTGTGGCATTTACTTGTATTGCTTAACTTGTTCACCTTAACAGGTCCCTGGTTTATTTGGGTATGGAAAGATTTAAGCTTGCCTCTATGCTGAACAGATTGTAATGCCCACAAGTCAAACTGCAAAATGACTCATTTAGATGGTATAAATTGGAATGAAATGAAATTGTCATATAACAAATATTAGATTATACAATTTTGTTTAAAAGTCAAACTAGTCCCTTTGGTTAATTTCTTAGGAAACACCTTATTGTGGTACACACTTGTCAATGAAAAATAAACCTAGTTTGTAACCATCACATACTAGTACTAGTAATGATTTCTTATATTCTTAATCTGCTTCACCTTTGCTTTATAAAAAGTCATGATGAATGGTACTTTTTGTTCTAAACTTGAGAACAGGAACTAACGGAGAGGCCAACAATAATAGTGAGTGGTCACCATGGGAAGCTTCATATGGAAGGTTTGAGGTTGATCATTGATGAAGGTGGCGGATTTGAGAGCAAACCAGTGGCTGCAATTGTACTTCCTTCATTGAAAATTGTTCGTGGTTTTTAGCAGAAGCTATTGGGAAAATTTCCCACCGTTTTGATTTTTGCTGGAAGAGAGTTCATCTCAATATGTAGTATCTCTTAGATTTCTGGCTTGCCAATCGAATTATAGAAAATGAAAATTTATATTTATGCTCGAGATATGCGTTATGGCCCTTCTGGCTTTCCTAGTTTAGTTTAGGTACTATTCCATGTTAGTTTTCTAGTTTGATTAAAAGTTGTAATTGGGCAAGGGTAAACTATAAAATGGCTTACTGTCCCATTGCTATAGTGAACAGTGTTTTGTAAAAGCAGAGCTGAGTTTCTCCTTGTCACTTCTGCCATTCTTCTTATCGGTTTCCACTTTCACTCTAGTAGTCTCTCTTTTCATTCAAATTCTTATAATCCAAAGGGGTTACAACACTTGTATTAAATAGTAATCGATCTTGATAACTTTCCATAGCGAAGACTAAATTACGTTCACGCCTCACTGAGCAGCATCAAGCGTCCAGTGATTCGGACCTCATGTCTGCTTCCGGTCGTCGTATCCCAAGTGATCATGGCCCAAGCAAACACGAAGAACGAGTGCCTCAAACGATTGGAGGCGAACGTTGAACAATTCCGGCAGGGGCACACAACCTTCAAATAGGAATTTGCCAATTGCCTAGAGCAATGTTTGGAAGCCTACCTCGACACTTAGGCCACGCGTGACACCCACTAGGAGCAAGCGCAACAAGCCATCATCAGTGAGGGCGCCTCCTCCCGGTAGCACCCTCCCTCCCTTCACTGCGATGGTGCCGTTTGCTTTCATTGTTTCTAACTCCACTGGCCTTGCCGCACCTAATTTCTCTGGTCGCGCTTCTTCCCTGCCAACACACTCCTCTCTTCCACAATTTGGTTCTTTACCTCGGCCTGCAGTAAATCAATATCCTATTGGTGGCCAGTCATACTCTTCACAACTCCAAGGCTCAGGTTCCTTCTGTGTGTCCGTCACCTTGGCGCCTCAAACAACTATTTTCGTAATCGCTCCTCTATTTCTTTGGTGACTGCCGCTATTGGTTCCATAGCTCTTATTTCCTTTGTGATTCCCGCCACTAGATCCTCCGCAGGAGTAGTTTTTCCTTCCCCCATGACTATTGATCTTGGTGTTATTACTAGGGTGGTACACAGTGGCATCTCAACATGGTGAGGGGACACGTAGGAAGGAGAGAGGTCGAGGACAATTACTTCATAAACTCGTCTATTTACCCCTAACTAAATACTCAGGGCCCCTACTTTTTTTACAACGCCAAAAAAAATTTAAATATTACTCGCATTTACCCCTCTTCACCTCATTAATATTTTTTACCCTAAATATGTTTCTTTTGCCGCACCGGCGTCACTCGCTTCTGATGCCCGCGAGACCAGCCCTTGCCTTCACTTCAAGCGACAATAATAGATCTGACCTAACTAGATGAGACAAGCACTAGCTACACAAAGTAGGCTTTACCCGTGTTTTAAAACCGGACCGGCCCTGCCAATTTAACCAAGTTCAACCGGATCCGGTTGACAATTTGAGCCGAGTCATCCGGGCTGCCGGGTGAGGTTTACCCAGGTGGGTTAACCTCACCCGCCCGGTCACCGGTTAACCTCACCTGCCCGGTCGAACCGGCAACATGGACAATTAGTCTAATCCGAGTTTTCACAACAACAAAAAAAAAATGACACAGGAAAAGTGGAAGAGGGATGAGGCTTTGGATCATGGGTCGGGGCTGTGGAGGAGAAGTGATGATTGGGGCTAAGGAGGAGAAGAGGGGATCGAGGTGGTGGGGGCCAAGGTCGGGGAGGAGAAGGGACGGTGGGAGGAAAGGGGAAAGAGGGGAAGCTGAGAATTTGGGATCGGAGTTAAAGCAAGACCGTCGGGGAGGACAGGAAGGGAAAGTTGAGAACTGCAGAATCAGGGCCAAGGATGCACTTCTCCCGGATGTAATACGTTGTTGGGGGTTGTTCACAGTGAAAAGAGGTAGCGGCACATAGTTGAGGGCAAGGCCAGCCACCCTTTTTGGTCTTCTTCCTCTTTCTGCTGCCGCCCTTTTTCCCTGATCTATTCACCTTCAAAAGAAGCCATTGATGCCGACAGAGATCCGGCCCTCAAAGGGACCCCGCCCATATTGCCTCCACCTCCCATCTTATTCATAATAACACTTCTTGGAGAGGAAAAAATCTCTGTTTTGGCCTCCATTGTTGAGGGATGGGCACCGGGCAGTGATTAGAGGTGAGGCTAGGGAATCAAGGTAGGGCGGATAGAGGCTAACTGAAGAAGAATGGCAAGGGCAAATGGAGGCGAACCATCCTAACCCTAGGTAGGAAAGGCGGTGGCAGGGAGGAAAGATGGAAGGGAGGAGAGGGGGGATAAAAGGAGGACCGGTTAACTAGGTCAACCTGATTAACACCCAGTTGGCCCAGGTTAAACTAGCATGGCCACTAATCCAAGTTGGCCCAGGTTAAACTAGCATGGCCACTAATCCAAGTTAGTGGTAGGGCCGGGTTTTAAAACAATAGGCCCTACAACCCCGGATAGCAACTACGGCAAGGGTTAGTGACTCGCTTGTTATGTTTCTAATTAGACTATGATCTTAATTAGAATAATGATTTTAATTTCCCAAATTAGTTTATTTCCTAATTTAGCTAAGATTAGTCTTACTTACCTTCTTTTACTAGGAGTAATACTTTAATTTTTTTATAAGTTGTATTATTCAACCTATTCTAATACATACAAGTGAAATTAAATTATTTTTTATTTAATTTTTTGCTCTAATCATTCCATTCTCTTCCATTTTTACTTATTATCCTTGTGTTGACCCCCTTGGTTTACACTATAGCCCTTCTCAGCTACAAAGTCTAAGGCCATACCGGCCATGGCCAGCTAGGGTTCTTCAAATAACAACGAACTTCAAATAACAAGGAACTGTTGAAGTTAGGTCCAGACGGGCCATGGCCAACAATAGAGGTCAAGGTTAGATGGACCCTAGCCAATTAACTAGGCTTGGCTTCCACAGGGCTATCCCAACTATAGCTACAACAGCCATGAAAGTGGAAGGAGGCCATGGCCAATACACTAAGAAAAGGCGAGGTTATGGCAAATGCAATTAGAGAAGGCAAAACCGTCGAGAGAGAGAGCTCTGTGACGTGGCCACTACAAGGGTCTTAGCATATGCCAATCGTGACCTCCCATAACCCCTATACCGATCATTAAGTAATTCACTTTCTTTAAAATAATATAAAAAAAATTAGTGCACTTATATTCACCATAAAAGGCCTAAGCTATAATAAACGAGAAGTTATATAACTCTGTCTCTCACTAAGACTAATTAGCTATCTATATTTTAGTATTGTCTTAAATAGACAATAATAAAATTATATTATAATGTATCATATAATTTTATTATAAACCTATTGATAAATATAGATGATAACTAGAATTATCTCATAAAAATTAGAAAACTTTTTTCTCCTATTTGCTGAAATGGAAATATTCTATTAAATTCCTAATTGAAGTCCTCGAGGTCAATGAAGCGGTTACTCTAATAAAGTCTTCTATCTAGCTAATATGAATCTAAATAATGATATAATTTCCCATGTTAGACTCAGTAAAAAAAATTCCACGCAAAATAAAGCTCCTCGTTTCTCAAGATAAAATGTTGTCCACTTGGCTTTGCATATCTTCCCCGAAATAAAAATATCCCTTGGGGCGTTTTTTTTCTCAATAAGGGGTGAGCATATGCAGTTATCGGGCTTGTGGAGGCGTCTCTTCCTCCCACCTCTCGTATCTCTCATGCACAAGGGGACCCCCTCGCTTCTTCCACACTGCTTCTTCTCTAATCAACTCTTCTCTCATCCGAGCCTCCTTTCCTATTACTGCTGCTCTTCACCCATTAGCGATTCCTTGTTGCAAATTTCCTGGTTTTGGGCGTACATTGCATGATTAGATTTGGTTTGTAGATTTGTAAAACAAGGTTGTGTTGTTTTTTATGAGCCCTTTTAAGAATTTTCTAGTGAAATAATATAAGATCTACATGCTCAACAGGAAAATCATAAAAACAGCTTTAATTCGCAAAGATATAAATGGCACGAGGCCCATTGCCACTCACGGGCTCCAAATTGTGGAGCCCATTATAGAGATGCAACGTTCTCGGGCTTGTAACTCGCGTATGCATGATTAGATTCGTCGCATAATAAGACCTCTAATCGGGCTCCATTGCTAGGTCCCCTCTGATATTACAGGAATTCAAAGTATCAACAGCTTCATACTTGGGGCATATTATGGTGCTTCAAATAAAATAGAAAAAAGTGTATACAAAAAATAAAAAATAAAAAAACTTGCAGAGCGAGTTGACAATCGCAATAAGAAAAAGATGGCACGAGGCCCATTGTATTATAAAACAAGAATATCATTATAAGAAGTCTAAATCTCCCCTTCAAGTTCATGACAAATTTCCATTTATTACATTCAGACAAGACATGTGAGGGGAGGCTGTGGAGCACATCCTTTCCGCTATTTTTCACCAAACCAATTAACACTTTAATACCGTCAATTTTAAATATTAAAAATTTCCATGTATAGCTTAGCTCATTGTCAGTATAGAAAATTCCCTTTAATCTGCCACCAAAAAGGTGGGGAGCCCTACTTTCTTTTATTGAAGTTTTTTATGAAGTATTGTTTTTTCTTCATTAAAGTTTGAACCAAGCGTAAACCTCCTTAATTAAAAGAAGCTCAATGGGAATGGTAAATGACACGTCATTTAGCCTCGTCACATGCTTGGTCAACGAACCTCATGCCACACGTGTTGGGCATGTGACATTGAGAGACAAGTAAAAACCGGTGACACATGATCCAGCTCCACGGCATAACTCATAGATATATTACTAGTACTGTACTAATTAACGCAAAGTGTGGGGTGTTGATCAACCAACCCACGTGTAGAAGTATAATGAAGTATAAATATAACACAAACGCTCGGCTCGGCTCGGCTCTTTTCTTTACAATAAGCTCCTCAGCATCATCATGATTGATCAATTGATCCAATCTTCACATAATCAGTGATTGATTATGCATGTGTGCTAATGAGTGCTTAGAAGTAATCAACTGGGGTCCCAGGGCCACTGTCGTCCGATACAGCATCCCGGATCGTGAACTGTGGTGGGATGTAGGGCGGAGTCATGCACCTAAGGAGGGCCCAGTTGACCCCGTGGAAGAACGGGTGGCGCTTGATGGCCGTGGCCCCCATCGTGGACCCCAACCTCCTGTTGGGGTCCTTGATCACCAGACCCGCGATCAGGTCCTTGGCCGGTCCGGACATGGGCGGATCCCTCGGGAACTCCAGCGCCCGGGCTACGATGTTGGCCAGGGTGAGCTCGTTGTCCTGGCCCCGGAAGGGCGTGAAGCCGTAGAGCAGCTCGAAGATGAAGATGCCCAGCGTCCACCAGTCCACCGGGCTGCCGTGCCCCTCCCCGGACACGATCTCCGGCGCCAGGTACTCGTGGGTCCCCACGAACGACATCGACCGGACGTCCACCGGTTCTGCCACGAACTCCGGCCCGCCGCGGTGGCGGCCCGACTTCTTCTTCCGCTTGCGCTTGGGTTGGAAGCATGACACAGCGGGGACGATGCAGCTTGGGAGGATGCAGGAGGCCGAGGAGAAGGGCGGGCCCAGATCGGCGGAGGGGGCGGTGGCAGCGGAGGGGTGGAAGGGCGGGAGGGGGTCGGTGACGAGGTGGGCTGCAGTGGCTGTGGAGTCGTCGCACTTGAGGGAGAGGTCGAAGTCGGTGAGCATGATATGGCCGTCGGAGCGGACGAGAACGTTCTCGGGCTTAAGGTCGCGGTAGACGATGCCCATCATGTGTACGTACTCGAGCGCCACCACTACCTCCGCCGCATAAAACCTATGACATCATACAATTGTCACACATACTATTTGTTGCCAGTACCAGCATCAATCTAGAATCCAGACCAAGTACCAATATCCCGTCTGGGCTAAAATCTTTCATTTCGAGTTTCTTCAACAATGTCTTACTACTACTACTGGGACTAAGGCTACTGTAGACTATAGTATTATTATTTTTTGGCACTCACTATAAGTACTTCTTGTTATATGTTATGTTACTGGTATCAAACCCTGAAATGAGAGTTGTAGAGTATGTATGAACTGAGAAATGTTATAGTTTCAAATTAATAGCTTTATTTAATAAAAATATTATTTCATATTAATAACTTCACTTTGTACTTGAATTGGGTAAGAAAAATATCCTAGCTTTTACTATCTAATAAAAACTACTATTCTCTTTGTCCTAAATTAATAACTCTATTGGAAAAAAAAGTTTATTTTATATTAATAATTTTATTTTATTAGATTGAAGTGATTGAGTACTTAACGAATAGTATCATAAGCTCAATAATTTTCCTTCAGGTGAGTTTCACCATTTAATAAAACTGTTATGTTTTTAAGAGAAGGAGTATTTTTTAAACAAAGTTATTAATATTAAAGAGAAAGAATAATATATAAGATGTACATCTTAAATAGTGGCGTGTGAGTGATGTGAAGATATATATATATATATGCATGGTAGAAAAGTAGTTTGTGGTAGCAAACAAGAGAGAGAGGTAGGAGCTACGACAAGTGAGGGTGAGGGGAGACAGTGAAGACGGAATAACCGGGAAGGGTGGAGGGGAGAGGGAAGATGCTATTTACTCATGTTTCTGTTGTCTTTGACTTTGAGGTTGAGGAATGAGACCCTGAGGAATGAGGACAAGTCCCGGCGGCCATGGTGTCTAATGTGACGGAATCCCTGCAACCGAAAGACTCCTCTTCTTGTGGTCGGCATTAACGGCCAACTCTCGGACAAAACCTGTCCGGAAGGAGAAAGTGACGCTGAACTAACTCCATCATAAATGTGGCCAGCAGTGAAAATTGCACAAGCTTTTTTCACAATATAATTCTTCTACGCTTCCAAAATCCTAATGTTGGAAAGTAAGTCAAGAACAAGATTCACGTGGAACTCGAGCACATCCCAAAATCTTCACCTATACCATGCAGAAAACTGTGATTCGTGGTTTTACACAAGGTATTTCATTTGATTGGATCCTGTGAAACTTCACCACCGCCCCTTGATGGCCTCGGACCGACTGTGTACGAGATTTGCAGAATTTTACACGCTAACGTAAATTTTGTGCACTTTTATATGCGCCGTCACTTAAGGGCCACCGAAGGCTGGCGAACGGATTTGAGTTACATTAGTTACTGTAGGAAATGTGGAGACAGCTATCTATAAGGGCCCTCCACTTGAATCCCCATGATAAAGTTACAGAAGCTTCCAACTACCCAATTTCTCGCTACTTCCATTTAACCATCGTCATTCTGCAAGAACCATTACCATTCTCATTCTCTCTTTCTCTCTTGTGGTCCTACTGGCCTAGCTCATGCATAAGATATATATATATCCCCTCTCTCCCGTCATGTCTAACAATGACAAAGGCCCACCCCATATGAACAGCTTCTCCGGTCCCCAGATCCACACAGAACGCAAACACAGGAGCACAAGTGCCCAAAGGCTAAACGCAACAGAGGAACCATTTTTTTTTCTAAAAAAAGAGTGATGCATATAATATATATAGAGAGAGAGAGATTAGAGAGAGAGATATGAACGAATGCTAACGTGCGCACCTGACGGCAGACTCCGGGAAGCGCTTCCAGGGCTGGGTCTGGCGGAGGACGTGGAGGTCGCCGCCTGGGCAGAACTCTGTGAGGAGGCAGGACCACCTCCCGGAATCGAGGGCAGCGTAGAGGGTGGGGAGGAAGGGATGGTCGAGCGCCTCCAGGATCTCCTTCTCGGTGCGGGCCCGGCCCTCCTTGCTCCGGGCCTCCAGCTCCTTCTTGTCCATCATCTTGGCCGCGAACCAGCAGCCTTCAAAGCCCTTGAGCTCCGCCAGGTAGACGCTGCCAATGTCGCCGCTGCCGAGCCGTTGCACCAGCCGCAGGTCCCCCATCCCCAGAGCCCCACCGGCTTCCGATCTGGCCCGGCGCACGGCCTCCGCCAGGGCCGCGACCGAGGAAGTGCTAGCATTGGACCGGGCGGAGGCCGAGGAGGAGCTCGTGCTGTAGTTGACTTCGGTGCAGGCAGAGGAGCTGAAGCTCACCGAGTTGAGGTCGTCCGCCAGCTCCTCCACCACCGATGGCGCCGGAGCCATTTTCCAACGACAAACAAATCAGAACGTAAGCGAAAAAGAAGCCGTACTCGTGAATTGGGTCTTGAGTTCTTTAACTTAGTTACGGTGGGAGGACTAAAGAGGGAGAATAATGGGTGGGTTTGAAGTCGAGGGGAAGGAGTGGAGACGAGTGAGAGATGGGGACTGGGGTGTGGGTGCTTGTAGAGGGGGGAGACAATGGGTTTTAGGAAGGAGAAGGCAAGATGGGGTTGGGCCATGTGGAGGCCTTTGGAGGGAACCGCTCTCCTGGACTTTGTCTTGGGCTGTAGCTGCAGCTGCAGACTCTGGAGGGGCCCATCTCCTCCTCCTGCTGGATCCAGTGAGGGAGTAGTACTGTACAAGGGCGGGGTGCAATAAATTAGTCGTAGTTATCTTCCCACTAATTGTTGATTTGGTAACATATAGGCGGTATTACAATAATCTCTGGTTCGGCTGATGGGAATGTACTTGATTGTGATCGGGAGGGGAGTGGGATTTGGCCGTAATTAATGAGAGCCTAGATCCTAACTCTACGGTGAAAGAATGTGCAATTCTCTGTTCCAAGGCAGGCATTAACAAATGTAGTGTACTGCAACAACTAATTAACATTGACTGTTAATAGTTGGGACCCTGTGTGTCGATCGTCCTGTTTGGCAAGTGGTGGAACAGGGCGCCCGCTCGTGTGGTTCTGACTGAGCTTAACCAATCAACAGCCATTTTGATTGAAAACCATCTGACACGAAAGGGAGGGTTTTTAGAGTGGTAGGTAAGCAGCGAAAGCCGTGGTAAGAGAAGTTGGCTTACAAAAAATTGAATTTTTAAATAAAAAATCTACATATATATAAAAATTTTAAATATAATTAATAATAATTATGTATATATTATTTAATTAAAAAAATATAATTAATATAAAATTAATACGTACTAACCTTGGGCTTGATTTAGCCCTAGCACGCCCTCCAAATCAGTCTTCTCACACTAATAACAAGATCAATAAGAAAGAAATTAAGATAATATCTTTTTGTGACGATTCCTCTCAAATCTTTGCTTGGAGTGAAGAAATTCTCAGTATTATAGCCTCTTTTCTTCAACCCTTTTTTAACCTCAACGTCTCAGCAAAAAAGGAGAGTCTCTCCTTGAAAAAACCCCACGTAGGCCACACTCACACAAGAGAGAGAAAGGAGTAGACTGTTTTGTGAGAGAGGAGAAGATGGAGAGGGGCAACCAAAGTGAGAGAGGGGAGAGATGAATAGAGAAGGTCCAATCTGATTCTCAAAATCAAATCCAAAATATGGGGACGCCCCATTCAAGTTAAGGGAATAAGGGAGAAATATTCTCCTTTATTCTCTCCCTCTCTTAAAACCTCTTTCTTTCCATAAATAGTAAATTTGAATCAAATGGGCTGAGATTACATGAGCTTGAGTGCTTAATTTTAACAGGTTTAACATAGAGGCTCAATCACAACGGAAGCGAGTTTTATGACACAGAGCCCGGGGAGGCCTATACCCCCTGCACACGGCCAAACCCATAATAAGGTCAACCTCTCGCTAATAATGTGAGTCCTACCCTCAACATATAATTTACGCGTCTAGGCCCCATAATGTGTATATACACACTTAAATATAAGTCTAGTGTGTGTGTGTGTGTGTGACATATGTGGGTCTCACTCGAATTATGTGTAACGAAAGTACCAATGGGGTTAACACAACCGCCCCCACCACCCAAGGACCTCGTAAACTATACCGACTCACCTGGACCGTAATACCGCTAGACCAAATTGGGCCCGAGCCCATACTATAGTGCAACAGGCCCAATAATCGATCTTCGATCGGCCATCATCCCTGTGGAGAGTTTGCTGAGTTCCACACCTTCGAAAGGGTGGCTGGCCCTTGGATGGATGGAGTCATGATCAGACTTGGAGCATCGTTTTCTATTTCCTTTTTAACAGATTCTGAAAAGTTTGATGGCATTTGGAAAGGCCATTTATTGGCATAAGCTGACGATAGCTGCATGCCAGCCCATATTATTACACCCTTTGTGGACAGTGGAACCAGATTCAACGCATAGGTCAAGAGCGTCGGCTCGTCGATTTCATGGTTTAAATGAAGCAGTTGAAAGTTCTTGCCAATCTACACTTGATCTGCTTTTATGGCTACGAGAACTTGTTATCATTGAGGTATATGTGGGAAATGATTAGAAGATGGTTTTTCGTTAGTAATGTCACTGTAGAAGGGTAGGCGAATAAGAAAGGGCAACTGCACTATCGTACTATTCATTTTGCCGGCATTCAATGAAATTATTGAGCTGAAAGGCACTTCGTTGGTCATTAAACCGGGTCCAGCTTGCACCATTGGAAGCAGTCTCCATTGAATTATTCCTCATTGGCGTCATTGAAACGTCTGGTTCGGGGAGAGTTACATCATGGGACAAGCATCTCACTCCTTCACGGACAAGTTCGATTTTAGAACCAGCTCGGCTCTGCTATCAAAATGCATTAAAGCCATATATAAGGCCTTGTGCTTCACGCTGTTACCCCAGAAGGTTTCACGAACCCAAAATCTTATCTTATTCTCCAAAATGTAGTATATGTTTTGGGCTGAGTGAAACACCAAACACAACGTTTTACTCTGTTAGAAGAAATCAAATTTATAGACCACTGTTATTCTATCTAATCTATCTCAAGAATGATATTTTTTTTGTCTCATATTAATAGCTACATTAGGAAAAATATTAATTTTTATTAGACCGTAAAACTCACATCTAAGAAAAAGAAAAAGAAAAATAAACTTATGATCAATTATTTAAATTGAACAAAACAAAATTATTAATATAAAATAAATTTTTTAGCAAATAAACCCATTAGTTTGGGACAGAGGGAATATGATACCATATTAACTCAAGAAGGAGGCCTGAAACTTGTTTTTCTTTTTTCAAAAAATAATTAAATTTCATTAAAACTGGAACCTTCATGCATTAGCTAGCCTCAATTAAGTGGATAAATTTTTTTAAAAAAAAATTGCATTTCTGTTCACAAATTTAAAACCATTTTCCTGGAAGCTTTTTGGCACCTTCACTCCAAAAACTCACTAACACTTCCAAGCTCTAATGTTTGCAGATTTAATGACTTGAAATTGCATCAGCAGAGGATTTGAAGATATGCTAAAAGATTTCAGGTGGTAGGACTGATTAAGCCTACAATAGGGAAGGATAAATGAAAGGAAGATTATTTGGACGATTGCTACACTTTAGCCCGACATGTTTGTTTTTAGTATTCATTCTAGTGTGATATACATGATGCTATGTCGAGTGGACTTTGCATCTTTGTCCTTTTATTTGGTATCTGTACATGCTTCGAGAGTTGTGACCTGAGGAGGAGCTTTTCCTAGTGTCATTCTGCTCTTTTTATCCCTCCATTTAACTCCAGATAAGCTTTAAATTATGTTCAGCAAAAAGATTTTATGTCTATAGACAGCCCTCTTTCAGAATAAAACGTGATTAGTGATCTTTTTTGCTTAACGAGTACTGCCAACATGGATGACTCTTCCACCACTTCCCCATCTTTTTTACTAGCTTCCGAGGAGGTCCACTTCCTCTTGTAGATTTCAGAGCCCGGAGCGCAGAAGGCCAGCCCCACCTCTGGCCTCGATAAGCTCTTTTCAAACTGCTTTTACTTTTTATATTAGCTTTCAATTAGCAAAAGCATTGGACAAAACAGATGTAGGAGGCCTAATCTTGCACTTGTTTTCGTTGCCTTTAGAAGTTACCTTTTGTCGGTGATGGTACTCCTTAGGACTTCGAGCCCATTGCCTTTTGTCCAAGACTCCAAGGTACATGATATATATTGTAATTTATGGATGACTTTAAATTTGTTACAAGAAATGATCAATCGGACCTTTTCTTTACAATATAAATCCGAAAGTTTCACACATAAACCGCAGGGGAACCCGCATGCCTTATTTGTTAATTAAGCGATCGGGACCATAATTATTATTCAACTCTGCTCCATGGTTGCTTTCGGTTGCAATTAAACTCACAGCACCTTTAAAATCTTAAGACAAAAGCTACATGTATAAATTCAGATGCTCCGAATCTTCTGACATTCTGAAGCTTGGCTGCTCACGCTCGAATGTCGCGAATCTCGCGATTTGTGGTTCTGGCCCATATCCATTTAGTCTACGCTATCAATATAGACTTGGGCCTCCTGCTTCTTTGGATTTCGTGGTTGATGGATTGGACACTACTTTTAATTTTCTACTTCATTAATACGAAGGCGCAAAGAAGAAAATTTTAATTTGTCTTTTTAAGTTATGTATACCATTTGATTAAAATTTAACGGTGTGCAATGCTAGAATCACACGCTTGTGAGCCCAGGCTCGTACAAATATAATATCTATAAATATAATAAATAGGACATAAATTTGTAAGTGGTAATAAGAATTTTTTAGGCTCTTCTGAGAAAAAGAAAAGAAAAATCCAAAACATTTTTTTACTCTTTATCTTTTTTTATAGATTTTTAGTGTTCTACTATAGTTTTAGGGTTTCTTGTCCTCCACTTGTATACTGAGGAAAATGGTGTTTGCAAATGATCGATTTAGTGCTCTGTTTATAGGTTACTTCTTCTAACTTTCTCTTAAATTATGGTGTAACTTGTTTGGTAACATAAGTAATAAGTCAAACCACATTAATATTTTTTTTCTTGCTTTCACATGACCACTAGGGCGGCATAGTTTTTCTCTAAACATGATACAAACTCGCTACTCGTACATGTTTTGTTTATGGGTAAGTTTTTTCAACTTTCTATTAAATTATAGTATAACTTAATTGGTGACGTAGGCAATTAGCATAACTACATTACAATTGTATTTTTTTTTGCTTGCTTTCACATCACGACTAGTTCATGTTGGGGGCAACATAATTTTTCTTTAAACCTGACAGAATACCACTACTCGTACCTAGTAAAACTGATCTCGTTTATCATTTTCTTGCCCGCAAAGTTTCCCTGTGACGTTGTCTTTCAAAAGGTCCTAATTCTTAAAAAAAAATTAAAAATATTTATACTTGACTTAATTTGATTTGATCCATAAATGATTTTGATTTTACTTGTTTGTGGGATTGAACAATTTGGTAAGATATGTCACATATCATTGAGTCCTCCAATGCCAATGCCAAAATCGCAAAATCATTAGTAAACTGATTATATATATATATATATATATATATATATATCGTTATACATTATCAAAATAATATGAAGTTTCTTAATGTGCTTTTATTTATTCTTTCCTAATTATCCTTTAGTAAGGTTTATTCCCCGCTCAATGGTTCCTCAGTTATCGTCATGCTTACAGTACAAGTTATCATGAGCACCTACATTACACTACACATAGGGGATCCTAAAGAATTTTCAAAACAAAACAAAAGTATATACCTAATAAGGTATTGAAAAAAATGCATTAAGACCCTAACATATGCTTCAACACTTTAAACAAAATCCTTATACAAACCAAATTTAAATAAATCTTCAAGATATAATCCGAAACCTTATACAACTAGTTCAATGTAAAAGAATCTCAAGAATTTGTCACAAGACAATAAAACTAGTGAAACCAAAAAAAATTGTTACATGTCATATGTTGCATGTTATTAGTCATTTGGCATTTCAAATATTAAAAATATCAAAAAATCCCTAGTCAAGCCGGTGTACAATGGACATGACCAACCTGAAGCTCACTCTAAAAGTCTTAATACATAGATAGTCTCAATCATCTCAATATGATAGAGGAAACTTGTCATTTTGGACGTAAAACCCTACCCTTTCAGATATAAAACTGATTTATTCAAAACTTAATATGGCTAATCCGGAAAACCACATAAAACCTCGGCTAACAACGACTAACCATAGTTTATAAATCATTTTCACAGTGCATGGAATATAAATATGGTTATATGTGCAACCCTAAGTAATCATATTATCTCATTCATAATTCAGCAAATAAGATCATATGGACTAAGACGTGCATGTAATGTGAAATTATTAAATTAACCTTAAACATATGTATACATAAGGAATCATAATATACATCAACCATACTTAACCTACTATGTGCAAAAGTGTTAAAAACATGAGAATAAATTTGTAGAATATGCACAAGTTCCATTCGGGTACCTATTAATCGAATCTCTTAGACCAATCAATTGGGCTCAAAATAAACAAAATCTTTCAAAACTGATGTGTAAGCAATCGATCGATCAGCAGCACTATGCCAATTGCGGTTGTGTAGCCGATTAATCGCCCAATGGGCCGATTGACCGACAACACTATATCGATCACAATATGTGTAGCTAATCTATCACCCAATGGGACCGATCAATCAGCAACACTTTACCGATCATAATACGTGTTGCTGATCTCTCACCCAATGGGGCTGATCGATCAGCCAATTAGAAGTACAAAAATTGCGATTTTTTACCTTAAATCATTACGATCAATTATAAAATCATCATAATTCTTTATAGAATCAATTTTAAACCCTTAACTATGAAAAACCTTATCACACTCATGCAAAAACATGTACAAACAACATTAAGATATGTTAAAGAGAAGAATCAAGTCATATAGCAATTCTTCATAAAAAAACATAATCAACATTATCAAAAAGTATTAATGTAATAAATCACTCTTAAAACTAAAACTCCTTACCTCTAGGTAGATAAACAATTCTAATCCTCCTAAATCAAAAGATCCTTATTCAAAAAATTAAAATTTTCTATTAGATCTAAACATAAATTATGATCTCTCAAAATTAGAGGCTTACAAGTATGATAAACAAGTGATTTCAAACAATTTCATGTGTCTAAGGAATGCTAAACATGAATAGCAAGGTTTTAAATAAAAAATAAAGTTATAGGGTTCTATAAATTGGATCGAACAAGAAAGTTATGGAAATTTCAATAAAAAGAGGCACGAGAACAAGGATTAGACATGAATGGCCATCAATTTCTCATCAAATCTCAAAGAATTAAGAATAACAATTCAGAGTTGCTCACCTTAAAAGAAACTGGGACACCAAAAATTTCATACACTTTTAAAAGTTTAAAAAACTCTCTTATTAAAGCCCTTATAGAATATTTATAGGTGATGAGGTTAATCCCCCTATGACTTGGGCTACTAAACCACTTTTGGGCCACCCAAAATTGATCACTCCCTATTTCCGTCACTCAACTTAAATAGGCTAAAAAAACCAAGAAAAAAACCCAATTTATAGCTTTAATTAAGGTAATTAGGTCCGGTGCATGTGGTACAATTTCAACCAACTATATCTCACTCCTCTATACTTCGATTTGGGCTCTCTTGGTGATGTTTGTAAGCTATTTCTGTTTAGTTTCTACCCATACTAAAAATTATAGGATCTTACATTTTCTCTATCAAATGCTCTCTACAAACCCTATTGTCTTTGCTAACCTATAACATAACATTTAGCCCATAAGATTTGGACTTGTAGTTACATGCTATGAGTGCTTATGGGTTAGTATAATTATGCTTATTTATTATATGTCCATATAATCTATGATCATTATAATCATGACAGGATGTATAAAAATTATAGCGTGTAAGGGAAACCTTTCTTCGATATATCTACACATGTAATACATATACGTTCTTGCTAATATGTGGGAGTATTAAAAAGGAAGAGGATACTTCAACCAACAAGAATACTCATCTAAAGCAAAATTAGCAAAATCAACACCCTGACTAGCCTCACAAAATATGTGTCTGACATAAGCATATAGGAAGGTGTGCAATAAACTCATGAATTTCCACAAAAATTGTAGCTACACACCAAATGACCTTTTGTACATGGCAAACCGTTCAGTGGACATAAGTCCAATGCTGTTCCCACATAAGTCCCAATGGTGTTCCGTTGCAATTTGCATTTGTTGCCTCTTAAAAAACAAGCAAGATTCTACTGCTACCTTAATTCTATTGGATAATGATATTCTCATAACAAAAACATACACAAAAAATTACGCATGAGTTTTGATTGAATTTAACAAATGAGCCCCATGTAAAAATTACATCGGCTTATTTATTAGCCCAATTAAAACACATGTGAGTTTTTATTGTAAAAAAATTACTTTCCTAATCTCTAATGGTGGCCAAGAGAAGTAAATGAAAAAGACGGCCACATATAGCTAATCTCGAATTAGATTTGTTTTAAAGGATCAATTACTTTACAGGCTGGTCATATAATGTCGTTATATAACCAGCTTCGCATGTTACTTTTTGTGAGTAACATAATTAGAAAATCCCAACTTCCATGATGATCTTTGATTACCTAACGCGCATCCATTAATGGAGTTCTGACCCTCATCTCATCCTCTGTGGAATAAACAATTGGAATTCAGGAAGGATATGTCATGTCTCAACCAATCCGGGCCCCTAGAAGATGTGAACACCTTGGCTATTGATATTTTTGTTCCATTGAAGAAAAAACCAATTGTAACATAGGTTAAATTCTAAGCCGGTGACCTTGTACAGGGCCAGGTTTTAACTTTTTAGCCCGTATCAATCATATTCTACGTTGGAATAGAAAAATAAATTAAATAAGTTCGTAATTTATTTTAGAATGAGGCTATATGTACCCTATAAATTTCTTATGAATTTACGATTAAAATGAAGTATTGAAGGGATTATTTAGATATATATATATATATATATATATATATATATATATATATATATATATATATATATATATATATATATATATATATATATATATATATATATATATATATATATATATATATATATATATATATAACCTTATTTTTTAAAAAAAGAAAAATATATTGTGGGCTCAGCTCATGTCTCATCTTGGCATTTGTTTGGGCTATTGGATCGAGATCTAACCGTGGTAAGAAGCTTGAGTTATATACGCCATTGGATTAGTCCGAGCTCACGCAGTGGTAGGATCGTACTTTCTGCTTAAGTCGGAGCCCCTTGTGCTGGAGCCTCAGACGCGGATGATTCAGCGACAAATAATATGTACGCTCGCTTGAAACAAGCGCAACAATTGGTGGGCCCGTGCCAACAAGCAGGGCTCGGTTCATTTCATCGTGGCACGCGTCAGGCGAGCGATACGTGGTGTTATCGCATATTTATATATCCTGAGTTTTTTTTTAAAATATCATCTCGCTTAAATTCCGCAAAACATTTTTGACAAGAAAAGGCAAGGAAAGGGGCCACGGCCAAAGCCCAAAGGGCTTCGCCTCCCACCTTCTCGCGTGATCTCCATTATCGATCTCAAATTCTTCCCGTGCCCTAACTGTTGACATTTTCTATTTCTCCCTTCCCTGCCGCCCCCAATTCATCGTTCCTCTGCTCCCGCATTTCCCGCTAAAACCCGACATTTTCTACACCGTCGGCTGCAAAGTTTTTGGATCGGATTCGGAGTTCTGTATTCAGGTAGTGTGGACTCTTGTTTGCCTTTCTCGTGTTTGTAGGTCATCTATTAAATCATTTTTATCCGTGTTTGAAGTTGAAGTTTGCGGTTTTTCGTTTGTCATTTTTGCGGTTTAGTTGAGTGAGCTACTTGTACTGGGGAAATGCCTGGGTTTCTGTTGTTACCGATAAACGATGTGATCCATTTCACTGAAGTGAAGTCAAGATTGTTGCTTTGAAGTTTTAATCTTAGCTGTTTGTGATTTTGAGGTCCGGCTGATGCCGGCCATTTCTCATTTTGCGTATGTTGACTTCATTGTGGCTCAATCTCCGCATTTTAATCATTTTTTTCCAATCATTTTCTATGATAAATTTTAGGCATCTCGCAACTTTATAGCCGTTGTTTCCAGAATTTTATCTTTAAAATGAAAAATGAAAAGATCCTGTTGGAGTAACTGTTTTGGATATTCCCCATTACTATTGGAGTATCTTCTGGATAGAGCATGGAATAATTCATTTAAATGCATAGATATGAACTAGCTATTTTGTTAATAAGAATTATTTTGGAATCCTTTTTTATTTATATTTCTTTTTCTGTGATTTTAATTGGTTTTAATTGCACAAACAGGTCAACGAGCTACTCGTATAATAGAATCCACAAAATAGGTCTCCAAGGTCGTTAAAGTACTACAGCTTTCTTCCTAAAACATCCTTCTCCTCTTGGGCCCGAGAGTGGCACTACTAGATATGTGTGGAAAATTCGAGCTGCAAGCAGTTGCTAATTTTAACCAATAAATTTGGGTTTGCACGCTGCTATATGGAGTTGTACTGTACAGATTGTATATGGTCTTCTTAGAAAAGTTGAATAATGACCATGTTGCTACCAAGCTCTGTTAGTTGGGATCAGGTACATGATGATGATGATGAAGAACCTAAAGTTGTAAGCATTTTGAGGTTGGACTATGCTGTCAAAAAACTTGGAAATGAAGACTGACATGTTGCAGTTTTATGTTCTACAATGCTCATATGTTTCCTCAGCTGGACTGATTGGCAACTGAAAATTTTATTGATTACGGTAGATAGACCATTAGTAGGGTAGCCTACAGCAAAAAAAAATGGGCTCCACTGCTGGTGCTTCCGAGATAGTGGAATCTAAGGACGAAATCGATTTATTCAGCCATTCGAAGAGACTGAATCCCATAAGGGTGAAGTCAAGAGGCAATGAGGTAACTGGAAAGCAGTTTTTACCTTCTTCTGGTCGATGTTCAATAGAAGAGGAGCTTAATCAGCTAATTGAAGCCATAGATAAGAAGACAAGGGGATTGGTTGTTTCTAGCCAATCAAGCATGGAACTGGACCGGAAAAATCCCCAGAAAAGACCTATCAGAGTTGGTATACCGCCATCTCCGGGAATAGGGCTTTCTGAAGCAGTTACATTGAAACAGGCTTTAAGAGGGTTATGCATTTCTCAGGCTTCAGAGATGGCTGCTATGAAACGCATGTCAAAACCTGGTGGTTTATCTGGTTTATCGGAAGCTGGAACTATCAAAAGGCTATACCAAACAGTGGTAGTGGAGGCAAATGACTCTGGCTCTCTCCTCACCAAAGGTGACACGGGCGGTATAATAGGGGCTTCCCGCACTGGGATGGAGATCACACCACTATCATCGCAAAAGAGAAGTGAAACATGTCCAAAGGCAAAAGTAAGGCCACCGAATCAGAAAGTAGCTTCTTCTCCCTCTTCAGCAGCCAAGTTGCTTCAAACGTCTAAAATGGAAAATTTAAAGCATACTGCTCATTCTCCACGTTCGGCTGCTATAACCTCATTAAAAGCAGTCAAAGTAGGCAAGCAATGGAAGAGTTTGGATATAACACCGTCACCAGAAATCAAGTGCAAAACACCTATTGTGGAGTCAACAAAGAAAGGAAAACCTAATTTTTCACCTTCCACTTTGAGCTCGAATACTACTTCTAGGGTGAGAAATTTGGATCCTAAGCCATGTACTGTTAAACAGAATTTGAGAAACAAGAACTTTGTAAACAAGAAAGTTAAGCAAGATCAGAAGCCAGCATCAGACAACTCTAATTCAGGCGCTGAAGCTGCCAAGGTGGATGGTGGGCCGGGTAGAACTACCTTAGATTGCGGCAATCAAACTGCTAAAAAGAATTTGAGGAAGGAACTTATGCCCAATGGAGCTACTTGTACTGACTTCAATGTTGGGCAAGGTTCAATTCCTGTGCCTTCTGTTACCAGCAAGAAATTGGATGTTGCATTGAACAATTCCAGTTCTGGTGCAACTGCCAGTATGAAAATGGCTAATTCGAGATCGAGAGAAAAGGGTGAATGCTCTCATAGTTCAAAAAGTAGTATTGGTGAATGCAGCAGCAGCCCGACCATCAGTGATGACAGCAATCTAAGTGGTTCTAGTTTCAATGGTGCTAGACCCCACATGTCAAAGGATTTAAGATGGGAAGCCATCCGCCATGTTGAGATGCAACATGGGTGCTTAGGTTTGAGGCACTTCAAGCTTCTGAAGAGGCTTGGTTGTGGGGACATTGGGACTGTGTATCTCTCGCAGCTCAATGGCACAACATGCCTTTTTGCGCTAAAAGTTATGGACAATGATTTTTTGGAAAGCAGAAAGAAGTTGTCAAGGGCTCTAACAGAAAGAGAAATTCTCCAGATACTGGATCATCCTTTCCTACCGACTTTGTACAGTCATTTTAGGACTGATAAACTATCTTGTTTGGTGATGGATTACTGTCCTGGTGGAGATCTCCATGTCATGAGGCAGAGGCAGCCAGAAAGACATTTTTCAGAGCAAGCAGCTAGGTGAGATACCTATACCAAGTAATTACTTATCTTTAATGAGTGTATTCCTTGAAAGTAACATTTTTCGAAATGAGGACAGTGAAACATCATTTAAGCGGAGGCTGAGTAAATTTACTCTTCAATACAAAATAGTCTCTCATTTATGGTTTCTGCATATTGTCAGACGCTTTGTTTATAAATTTTGATTTTTCATTGGAGGCTGGGTCTCTTGAATTTTCTAAATATTTATGACCAAAAAGAGCTTCCTTTTTCTCTGCTAATACTTGCGGTATCACATTTTGGCATCACTGTAGAGTTCCATTTTTTATCCATCTTTGTGCGTGATGTTGCAAATTCATCTATAGACTGTGTCTGCTACAAAATTATATATAATAAATGCCATATAGATATTGGTGAATGAGTTTCACTGATTTTATTTATTTTCTGGTAGGATTTCAAGAAGTTTGTTGCCTTTTCTGCGTATTTTACATTTCATCTTCTTTTGTGTCACATGCAGTATATTCTTTTTCTAGTTACTTTTCTTGTTAAATTTAGTAGACAACATGTTAGTTTATTAGATAAACGTCTTTCAGAAATATATTTTTCTGGCCTTTTGACTGATTTGGCCCATCATTATATTTTTGCAGGTTTTACGCGGCTGAGGTCCTCCTTGCTTTAGAATATCTACACATGCTTGGAGTTATATACCGAGATCTCAAACCAGAGAACATTCTTGTTCGGGAAGATGGCCACATAATGCTCTCAGATTTTGATCTGTCATTGAGATGTGCTGTAAGCCCCACCCTCCTCAAATCCTCATCTCCGAACACAGAACCAGCGAAGGAGGCACCTCCCTGCACAGAGTCTCCATGCATTGACCCGCTCTGCCTCCAGCCATCCTGGGCCCAAATGTCTTGCTTTACACCTAGACTTTTAACCACAGCCGCAAAGACCCGGAAGCTGAAGTCTGAGCCTGCGGCAGCTCAGGCTAGTCTGCTGCCACAGCTAGTAGCAGAGCCTACAGAGGCTAGGTCCAACTCCTTTGTTGGTACCCATGAGTACTTGGCACCTGAAATCATCAAGGGTGAAGGCCATGGGAGTGCTGTCGATTGGTGGACGTTTGGAATTTTTGTTTACGAGCTTCTATTTGGCAGAACTCCTTTTAAGGGATTGGGGAATGAGGATACATTAAACAATGTGGTATCTCAAAGTCTGCATTTCCCCGAAATTCCAGCCATTAGTTTCTCGGCAAGGGACCTGATCAGAGGTCTGCTTGTCAAGGAGCCCGAGAACCGCTTGGGATCTGCAAGAGGGGCCACGGAGATTAAACACCATCCTTTCTTTGAAGGATTAAACTGGGCGCTGATTAGGTGTGCAATCCCACCGGATGTACCGAACATGCTGGAGCTGGAGACCCTGGCCATGTGGTTGGGTAAAAAGGAGAGCAGGTCAATAGGAGAACATTTGGAATTTGAGGTTTTCTAGCGAGTTCTCCGTTTGAGCAAGGCACTCTTCGAACTTGGAAGTGCTTCTCTCCCTACTCCTATTATTAGTTCCATGTAAAAGAAAAATATCACCTGTTGTAAGTTGTAATCTGCGGTAATCTTTTGTATTATAAAATGTCGGTAAGTTATTACTTTTCGTTAGGTGCTTTTTTTGAGATTTTTGGATTGGGTGGCTCTCTTCACAATCCGAAATTTCTTCTCCTTAAGCCTGTGCTAACATCTTGGAAATTAAATAACTAGAAGGAAATTTTGTTTCGACGGTCCAACCTCATTAACATGTACAGGAAATCAATTGTTCATTGATGATATTGAGCGTGTTACAGGAGAGGAGAGGAGACGCTGGTGGTAGCGGCAAGCACAACAACGTGACAACGGTAGTAGGGGGTGTGACAGTGGTAGAAGGGTGTACAGAGTAGGACAAAGGAAAGGCGTTAAAGTTGTGGCTGCGTGTAAACATGCCCCTCCACGCCCAGCGGCAAGGGCCGTGTGATCAACATTGTGCTGACTCCCCTCCTCCCCTTTGATGTGTGCCATTGGATCCCCTTCGTTGTGTGCCATTGGATGGAAATCCGAGTGTCCAACATGCACATGCACAGAAGAAGAAAAAAACGAAATGCTTTTTTTATGAGGTGATTAGGATCTTGAGTTAGAGAACATACAAAAAAGGTTGCGGTAATACCTTCTTAAGTCAATTAGCCATTTAAATTTTAAGTCGCGTTTCGTTCTTGCCAGCGTAGGAAGAGGCCACCGTGGCCTCAGATTGCCCCTTCGAGTGGATTTGAATCCCATGATGACACAGCTGTTTCTTCTGTTTTTCCCCTCCCATCTCGGAGGGAGTCACGTATAGCAACTGAAGACGCAATAATACGATTTGGACAAGTGGAAATAAAAGGTAACAAGTACTGATAAATGCTTTAAAACATAAAAAAACATCAAAAGCTTCATGATCGATCATAACATCACCAACGAACAGAGACCAGGACTGCGGTTTGCATTTGCACCTTGATTTAGTCTCTTCTATTCTGAAATCTGAACATTCAGACCACATACTTTACACCTCAAGATTTCTCTACCTTCCGTAAATGTTAACATTCACGAAAAAAGTTACAGGTTAAATACAAAATTCAAAACTAATGAGTACAGTTAATCACAAAATAGCGAACTATCACAAGACCAGCACAGATATATCGACTACAGTGTGTCATCCATGTTGTGATCATTATCATTGTCTCCTTCATAATATTCATCATCTCTCCGAATCTGCTTGTCTTGAGTATGCTCTGCAAATATAGCAAGCTAGTTAACGTCAATTTTAGCATATGAAAACATATATTTCAACACCGAGTAGCTATTGTCAGCTAATATTTGAAATAATGTAACCAGAATTTATTTTATTGTCACTTACGATCAACTCGTTCATCAGGATTTGTTTCATCTTCATCAAAATCCGGGATATAAAAATCAGGAGGAACCTGCCACATAATAATTACACATCTCAGAAGGCAAAAAGTAATTTGCATTTCAGTCCACGAGAAACTGATGCACAGTACCTGCACAAGAAAATACACTTGCTAGAGCATGAATTTCAAGGCAAGTGGTTTTACCAGGTTCCACAGTAAAAGTGAACATGCCTCTCCAAATACTGTCAGTGGACAAGGCAGGGAGAGCCATGTCCTCTGGACCTTAAATTATTGACAAATGCCATACACAAAAATGTGCATGCGTGCACACATACAGACAGACACACACATGTGTGCACATGCAGCACCCATTCTCTTTTAATAAATGACTAGAGTAGAAGATATCAAGGACCTCCCAAACTCTCTCCCTGGCAGCCGTTCAGAGGTTTGGCAATTTTCTCATAGCATTGCAATGCTTTTACTTGTTAGAGTATATGATTTATTTTTTTTATAAACACTTAAGAAAAAACAGAACATATATAACATTACTAACCACGTTCATACAAGCAGAAAAGATTTCCATGTGTTGATGGTCAACAAGTTTCCTCGCAACTGACTCTAAATTTGATCCATGACCTTGACAGGATCATAATTTTGAATACATTTTATTCTTTTGTTTGAGCAGAATACTCAGTTTAAGTATTTCACACAATCCAAGAAACATGAGCTAGACAATTGCTGCAGTGGAAGCAATTTGGTCTCCAAGCAAAAATAAACTGAGTATTCATATAAGTTAAGTGGATTCAACTTGTTAAACAGAATTGTTTGGCTATGTTAGCTAACCACTTATTTGTCTTTGCTTTGGTCAAATAGCAAAAGATAGGTAATCCTCTATCTTCATATAGATGTTTCAATCAACCTCATCTCCCAGTTAGGAAACACAGTGATTCCATATCATGCACTGATGAGAATGGTGATGCCAGCCTTCTTACCTCCTGCATCTGAACACCAGGAGCATGCTGGATGCACCGCAGACTTTCAAAAACTTGCATTTTGATTGCACTAAGATAAGATTTGCTATTGAAATTCTCCTGTTTAAAGTATAACAAAGCAAGAAAACAGAAATCAGGATAACACTCATTATCTTGGCATTTCTGTAATAGTGATGATATTCCAATTTAAGAATGCTTACAATATTCCCATTTGGAATCTTCAATGAATATTCAGGGGCAAAATATTTGATGTACTCATTCTCTGGTATTTCTGTAAAATAATTCAAGTAAATCAAAAACATCTAGCAGCAGAAATAACAGGTAAAGAGGCTTGCAGATTCACAAGCTACAGAGGCACTGTTAGGCATGAGACAACAACATCCCTCAACCAAAACAATTTCATTTTACACAGGTTAGCAAATTCACATCAGCACAGGCGCATATACACTTTGTAACCTTAGTTAACTAAAAAAAGTGTCCTTCTTTGGACCAAATTACAAAATCCCACCTTTTTCCACTCACATCCAGAGTGTCTGACCACTGCATACACGGAGCAGATTGTGGTCAATTTCAGCATAGGCTACATACAACGGCCAACAGAATCGATAACATTATAACATAGATTTTGCATGCTAGTACTTAATCAAGCTCATCTTTAACCCTTAACTCGCTAGATAATTCGCCTGCAATTATGCATTTCAACATTTTATTTCCAATCCTAAACAAAATTGCATCACCAAGATAATATTGATTCAGGTAATTTTGGATCATGCTGTCTAACAAATTCAATTTTCACCAGAGAAGCATTCAATCTGAACAAAGAAAGAAATCTATTCAATTGAATCATGAATGAAGTCACAAAATATAAAGTCTTGCACATAAACAGTAGTTAAAACTGTCTGTTTCAGATAAGTATGCAAATTAAAATTACTGTACCATTCGGAAGCTCTGTATCCAAGAGAACACCAGTTTCAACTGTCCAGCAACGAGCCACATTTTCTTTGGTATATCCTCCACCACCAGTAACCTGCATGCAGAGAACCATTATTACAACACTGTTAGAGTAGCTGAAATTTAAAGCCGGAAGAATATTGGAAGCAGAAACTCACCAACAGAGGCAAATTGAATTTTTTCACAATTCTTACACATTCAGCATGCCCTGTTGGTAACAAAGAATGAATTCAATGAGATGTCACTATGTACCGAACCAAATATCTTAATAAGGAAAATAATTATGCAAAACAGATGAGATCAAGACCATCAATTGACAGGTTAAAGCAGCCCAACCGATCACCAGCAAGAGAATCAGCTCCGCATTGGAGAACTATAACACCTGGCAGGTATGTTTCAACAACCTTACTAATAATCTGCATGTTTGAACTACTATAAGAATACCGTACTGTCAACACCACATAGAAAAAGTTGCCAACATAAAGAGCTGACAAATCATAAGCATAACTCACCGTTTTGAACAGCTTTGTAAAACTAGAATCATCAATCCCATCCTTGAGCGGGACATTTATAGCATAATACTTTCCTTCCCGTTCTCCTATTTCCTTTTAAAAGGACGCTTCATTTAGTTTTATTTCCATCACAAAAGATCAAATCGAACTCCAATGACAGTTATACAATTCTATAAAAACTTTAAACCAGGAGATTAACATTTTATTACAAAATTAGAAAGTTTCAGAGTTTACCTTAACATCACCTGTTCCTGGAAAGAACTTATCACCATACTTGTGAAAACTTACAGTCATCACCCTGGCACAAGTCAGCACAGATTATTTGAATAATAATTTAATTGAGTTATCGTCTCATGCCTTCAGCTAACAAAAGAAGCATCACGTTGAATAATTTAACATTATTACCTGTCAGTGAAATAAAACGCTTCTTCAACTCCATCCCCATGGTGTACATCGATATCAATATAAAGAACACGAGCATGATACTTGAGAAGTTCAAGGATTCCCAAGACTAAGTCATTTATGTAACAAAAGCCAGAGGCCTCGCACTTTTTTGCGTGATGTAGGCCACCAGCCCAATTGATGGCAATGTCACAAAGTTGATTGTTCAATCTGCGTGCAGCATCTGTAATGATAAATCAGTTTCTAGCAAAAGCTATACTAGAGATAGAAGATGTTTCAGAAGATATTTGTAAACATAGTTGAATTTACCTAATGTGCCACCAGCATAAATTTGGCAGAATTCAAAGAGGTTCTCAAATACAGGACAATCTTCACCAAGATTATCTGCAAGAAGAATAGTTCTTAAGTCTTCAAGTATTAAATCAATGAAGAGAGAGAAAACTTAAAAAACTCAAAATGACTAAATCCTCTTTTTGTCATTGTTTAATTGTTAAAAGGTTAACAAAGAGATAATAACAAGCAAACAAGAAAAGAGGAATATATTCCATAAAGAACTAGTAGCATAGAAATTGGAAAAAAAAATCAATCATCTCCCCTTACATTCCCATGACATAACAACATAACTGTTTAGATTTTGTGCTCTACTTATGTGGTACAACATGCTTTATATGCCCATCACATTGTGGAAGCAAGGGCATCACATTTACAAGATGACGGTTGCAAATCTAAAAGGGTTTGAAGATCACGTTTGAAAAGCTAGCGGTAAGATTACCCCCTTACTCTTTATGTAGAATAATGGGATTATGAAATTTTTGCATTAAAAAATATGAGTAACCTCAATCCAGGATTCACAGGTTGGCATGACCAAAAACATCTTGTCCTGATAATATCTTCAGCTTGGATGTTACCAGCCAGCACCTTAAGATTAATGTCTTCTACTTTGACAATATAGATGGCAAAATACATCTGCCAAGTCATTCCTTGACAACTCAAACCATTTATCCTTATACAGTAAACCAAAAACTTCAATGATTTATCAAAACAAAGAGATATCTTGATCATAAAAAAAAATCAAGTATAAAAAAGATGCTTCAGTCTAAGGACACTTTTGCTTCCTCGATCACTTAACGTAAAAGTCAAAGAGATGACCTTACGTCCTTAACTCAGCAGTAGTGAGAGTGAACTCTGAAGAGAACGGGAAACTTAAGATATGTACAAAATAAATTTAGAGGAAGATTATTTATTCAAACACCTACATTTTGCTAATTCATTTGTAAACAAATTCTGAGTATTAGGAGTTATTCGATGTAAGAACTCCACGTAATCAGCAGAGTGAAACTGAGCAAGCTCCACGGGATATGCCTTGTGTGGACGCTGCAATTAAAATACACAACCTTGTTAATAAACAAAAAAGTAAAGAATTTCACATAACAAAAAACAGCTATAATTTTTTTTTAGCAAAAACTAACATATATTTCCATTTTCTTGTGCAGGTCATAGGAGAGCACAAGGTGGTGTGTCATACAAAGACGATGAGGCTTCATGGGATGATTTGGACCAAAATAGACATTTCCAACATCTCCTGCAAAAGTTTTGTAAAACCACATAAATTACTATTTGTATTACATCCTATGGGACCAAAAAAACATCACATGAATGTATGAGAATGTGAATGATGAAGTTTATGAAGCAGCGAGATTTAGCTCTACAAAATACATATAACTTTCAGAGAGATGGCTTTTATCAATCACCCTACATCTTTATCCCCTTGTTAGCCTTTCAAATTGGCCAGTGACAACTGCAGAGAGAAGCCAGCTCTCCCATCTATTCTTCGATAACTAAGAATTCAGAATCTTGAAATCATACCACACCCAAATTCCAAAAACTGTACATGGCCCTCTAAGATTTCAACCTCATGGCCTATTGCATATCTATTTTGAACTTCTATAAATTAACCTCTAAACATTCATGTCAAGTTGATACTGCATAGAAGTGTAATAGCAGTGTGCATTTGCCCGTGCTTTGACAGCATCTAACATTTTTTTTTAATTTATCGTTCAGCTTAAAAATGTCTAACAAGTAATTTATCAACAAGACCTTTTATGGGAAAAACCATGGTGTTCTCAATTCCAATATCAAACTGTGCACGCCCAATATCGGGTACTTCAATGGCCTCTTGACAAGACACTTGTTTTGCACGTCATGTTATCCATATGACATTCTGTTGATAATTTTAATGCCTGGTATTTAGACTGGAAACTGAAACACGTATCACTAGTCACGAGAACAAGGATGTTTGGAGTTTGAAACAACCACGACATCCAACAGAATAGTTTGGAGCATAGTTGACCAAAACAAGCCGAATCAGATAAGTAGCAACTTGGGCACAGCAAACGATAATATCAGCCATTTAAACCAGAAGGTAGCTGAAACTGAGACGCTATAATGATGATTCGTTGTAATAAGGGAATGCTGACTCAAAACAACAAACATCATGTTTCTCTGGAGGTAGTGTTCACTTGTCAAGGAGTATCAAGTGTTCGAGAACAAATATAAACTTCTTCCAAACTAGATGCCGAAACAAGCCAAGATCAAGTTGAAATGAAGCCATACCGACGAATAATATAAATATGGAATCTCGATAAGGGCATAAAATTACCATCGTAGAAGTAAGCGATCCTTTCCTTGGGAATCATTTCAATGGCTGGTAAACTCGGAACTGCTAAAAAGAATTTCTGCCATTGAAGGTGCTCTCTGATTGCAGATTTCTGAAAATAAACAAGAGAGTAAAAGAACAATAAAG